>PVIW01001186.1:0-12500 GCA_004026585.1 Noctilio leporinus
GACAGCCCAATTAAAAAATGGGCAAAGGACCTGAACAGACAACTCACTGAGGAAGATATACAAAGGGCCCAGAGGCATATGAAAGAATGCTCAACATCGCTAGTCATCAGAGAGATGCAAATTAAAACTACAATAAGATACCACCTCACACCTGTCAGAATGGCAATCATCAGCAAATCAACAAACAACAAGTGTTGGCAAGGATGCGGGGCAAAGGGAACCCTCATCCACTGTTGGTGGGAATGCAGGCTGGTGCAGCCACTGTGGAAAACAGTATGGGGTTTCCTTAAAAAACTAAAAATGGAAGTGCCTTTTGATCCAGCAATTCCACTACTTGGACCATACTCAAAGAATCCTGAAACACCAATTCATAAGAACCTATGCACACCTATGTTCATAGCGGCACTATTTACAATAGCCAAGTGCTGGAAACAGCCTAAGTGCCCATTAGTGGATGTCTGGATCAAAAAACTTTGGTACATTTACACAATGGAATTCTATATAGCAGAAAGAAAGAAGGAACTTGTACCCTTTGCAACAACAAGGATGGAACTGGAGAGTATTATGCTTAGTGAAATCAGCATGTCAGTGAAGGACAAATATCATATGATCTCACCCATTACGGGACAATAATGAGCAAAACTAACAACAAGCAAAACCACCAAGTATATGTATACAGTGAATAGGCCTTCAGTGGTCAGGGGGAAAGGGGATGGGGGGAGGGGGGAGGCAGAGGCAAGAAAGGGGAGCAGCTTAGACAAGAACCTAGTATGGAGGAACCATGGACATGGACAACAGGTGGGATTGACTTTGGGGGGAATGGGTGGGTGGGGAGGGGGACAGAGGGGAGCAAAAAGGGGATGGATGTAATACAACAACAATAAAATTAAAAAAAAAAAAAAAAAAGAATTTATCCATTGAGAAAAACCAGAGAACTCAGGATGACACAAATTGGAAGCTACTGGATACACTTAATGTCTTCTAGTTTAATTCACATCTTCCAGGTATGGATTAAAACACATCACAAAGATCATCGAAGGAGGTGGTTTCTTTTTTCCTTCTCTCCTTTCTGTCCTCTCTCCCTCCTTTCTTCCTTTCTTTTTGTTCTCTAGCTGGTACTGTCTATAGTGCAGAAGGCAGGCGTCATGCCAGGCTGCGTGTGTGCTAGTTGCCACCCATTCTTTATGATACTTTATGGCAGGTCTGAGAATTGCCCTCCTTGGAGAATGACTCATGAAAACAAAAAGCAGATCTAGATTTTTTTGAAGTTCCTTTGAAGAGACTGGTACCAATGTTGAAAATGTCTTAATTCTTATGATATAAAGTTCCCAGTAAATAATGAGTGGATTAGCAGAGGAATTTCATTATTTTGTCCTCTAAAAAGCAGATACTTGCTCTCAGCTGATCTTTTTGTCTTGGCTGTGATTTTCTATAAAATCTATTAATGAAACAATCAAAGGCTGATCTTAGGGGAAGCAAAATAGAATAGCTTTTCCTATTCTCTTTATTAGACACATTAAAGAAGAAATTTTTCGTCTTTAATTCTAGTTTTTGTACAGAAATTTGAGAATGACTTTTAATATCACCAATGAGGTGAAGAGGGTGAATTTAATTTTATATAAGGGAGTATTTTAAAAATAATGTTACTATTAATAATAATGAAGAAAATAATAAAAGCCACTACTTAGTAGTGGGGGAGTTAGGCCTTGAAAACAGGTCTCTGGGTAGTGCCTTTTTCTGCCACAAAACATTGTGTCTGTTAGTTGTAACTACTTAATGACATTCTTTTTTTCAAAAAATTAGAACAGATTCAAGATGATTTCTATACTAACTTGTATTTCAATGTTATTCTCTTGAATCAGACCAAAAGTTTTAGGTTTTTGGCTAATATTCTGGGAAGCGGTGGCTAATCTCAGATATATCTCCTGTTGTGGAATGAATTGTGTCCCCCTAAGAAGATCTGGTGAAGTTCTAATCTCCAGTACCTCAGAATGTGACCTTATTTTGGAAATTGCCCTTAAAGACGTCATTCAGTAAGATGAGGGTGTACCCCTGATGTAATACGACTTATGTCCTTACATAACGAAGATGTAAAAAGACATGTAAAAAGACAGACACACTCAAGGGAAGGTAGCCACGAGAGATGGAGGCAGAGATTAAAACTGGCTGCCACAAGCAAGGAATCCCTGAGGCCCCTGAAAGCTAGGGAGAGGCTGGGAAAGACGCCCCTTTAAAGGGTTTGGAGGGGGCACGGCCCCAAAGACACCTTGATTTCAACTTCTAGCCTTCGGAACTGTGGAACAATGACTTTCTGTTGCTTTAACCCACCTAATCTGTGGTACTTTGTAATGGCAGCCCTGGGAAACTAATAAACCCATGGAGGTGTGCCGTGCTTGGGTGAATGTCATTAAGTTTTATGTATGAAATACCATTTCTGAGGAAAGAAAATGGAGAGAAAGAGAAAAAACTATCTTTTTTCCAAAGCTGTTCAGAAGTTTGGGGTAGCTGACTACGAAATTTTGTGAAAGGCTAGATCACTGAAAAGTTTATCACCAAGTTTCCTAAAGTTCACTAAGGTCCTGACATTTCACCCTTATCTTGATAAGGGTGTGTAGATGGCATAAGTGCCAACGGTGACCAAAGCACTCAGGCATTGAGCAACAGTCTGAGCCAGGAGTTGGCTTTCAAAAATTGCTCCCATAAAATTAAGATTGGACCATTGTAGGGCAAATGATCTTTGCCTGAGCTCTGGCTTAAGGATTCTCAGTTGGAAATGGGATTCAGGTATGGCCTTGGGATTCTTGGCTGTTCTTATGTTGTGAGGACATGTCCCGGGCAGGGCAAATGCCAGGATAAAGCGCAGGACTGACAGATCGGTTCTGTCATGGGGTTAATGCTGGAAAGGCCCAC
Organism: Noctilio leporinus; assembly: GCA_004026585.1. Classification (NCBI taxonomy): domain Eukaryota; kingdom Metazoa; phylum Chordata; class Mammalia; order Chiroptera; family Noctilionidae; genus Noctilio; species Noctilio leporinus. The sequence continues at coordinate 2,911 of PVIW01001186.1, forward strand.
AGTGGACTGATGCTGACTGCTGTGGACTGATGCTGACTGCTGCGGGCTGGGTTGTGTTGAGAAGGATTCTGCTGCTGTGCTTGGGGCCCAGTGGACAAAGCTGTGATTGATGGACTTTCACTAGGGAACTCATGCAGGGTGTGGAAATGAGGAATGCTGGAGCCTTGGCCTTGGATTTGCTGACCCTGGGCTAAGGCAAGTCTCCTATGGGCTAAAATCAGTTGATGATGGTAGATTGAGAATTATCCTTTCATAACTGAATAACCCAGGATGTTTGGCAGTTTGTTTATTATTTAGGTCCTGAGAGTCCTGGCCTAAGAAAGGTTCACACCCTCCAATAGCCACCTGGTAGCTTATAACAATCCAAGTCCTAGGAGCAAGGACTTTCTCTAGCTGAGTAATTGAGGTGATTTTAGTAAAAGGACTATTTGGAAAGGTGTGGGCAGGATTTAGAGAGAGCAACAAACTATGTGGCTTACTTCAAGCTAGTCAGAGCAGGGAACCCTTTCTGCACCTCTGTAGGAAGAGTCAGGGAAGGGAGTAGCTGGGAGAGAGCTATGTGGACAAGCCTCCTGATAAGAGCTGTGCATTCAGGAGAGGCCTGCAGGAAGAGCAAAACCAGGGAAATTAATTCTCAGCTTCACTCTTCTCCCTCCCTCTCTCTCCTGCTAGTGACTCACCTTGGCGGAACCCAACCAGAAGCAGGAAGGCAAGGGAGCCTGTGATACAGTCCACACAGTCAGCCTTTGGGGGCACTGAGAAGAGTGGGTAGAAGGACTTCCCAGCAAATGGAAAATAACCAGCACAGACATCTTTTAGTTAAGAACCTTCTGATTACAAGTGAGAAGCCCTATCCTAATCTACCTGAAACAAAAACAAAAAAAAAGGAGATTTATTAGAAGGTTCAGCAAAGTGGGTGAGTTCATCCAACCTCAGGAAAACTTAACTGGGGAATAAGCATTGCCACTTAGGTTCTCATCTCTGCTTTTTTCTCTTTTAAGCTTTATTCTCTTAAATCAGTTTCATCCATGAGCTTCTACATTTATACCTTCAATACCAAAGAGAGACTAAGTTCCTTTGTTTATGGTGTGAAGTATCTCAGGACTGACATGTGGTAAAGGCCAAGAGAGCTAGAGTTGTTAAAAAAGGTTTCAGGAGAGGGACAGAAAAAAGGGATGAGTCAGAAATGGCTTGAAGGAAGAATGGAGGTGCCATTATCTCCAACCAAACAGAGGGGGGAAAGAATGGGAGGTGTCATTGGTAGGGGCAGGGGGTGGGGGAGGCTAACAGGGAAACTTTCCTGGGTGTTGGAATATTCTACTCCTTAATTTAAAAGGTAGTTACATGGGTGTGTGTATATTATATGTATATAATATGCATATAATATATGTAGTAACTGGGGTGTGTACTTTGCTATACACTCATTATACCGCAATAAAAAATTCTCTTGAAAAATGTTAGATCTTCAGGTCCTGGCTGGTGGCACAGTGGACAAGGCGCCAGCCAGAGAACCCAAGGGTCACTGGTTATGCCCCAGCCAGGGCACATAACCAGGTTGCAAGCTAGGTCTCCAGTCAGGTCTGTAGCTGGAGGCAGGTAAAAGGCAACCATACATTGATGTCTCTCCCTCTCTGCCTTTCTCCCTTTCCCTCTTTGAAAATAATAAATAAAATCCTAAAAAAAAAAAAAAAAAAAGTCAGATCTTCAAGCCTGCATTTTTGCAAACGAAGGAAAGAAAACCTTCACAATAATTACCATTTATGGATCCTTTTCATGTAATCAGGCATTTTGCATAACTTAGATACTCAACTCAACTTGAAAGGCCTGGTTTTTAGATGAGAAAGCCTTCTGAGAGGTTAATTAATCCAAAGACAAAGCTGGGCAGTGGTAGAGCAGGGATCAGAACCTGTTTATTTGTTCATTCCTTGCAAATATTTCCTTTCCATCTAATATGTGATAGGTCCTACAGTGGACAAGCCTAAATTCCTGCCCTCAAGGTCTAGCAGGGAGGCAAGCAGCAAACAAGTGAACTGATACATCAACACGAAAGTTAGGATTGTGAAAATCAATAAAGGAAATGGCAAAAAAAAGGGGAGAAAAAGAAGAAGGAAAGAAATATCTCAGGACTGATTTGAATGAGCTGTACCTAGGGCTTCAGGGTGCTGGGACTGGTCAACTCCCTAGGTCTGTTTGCAAGGAATTGAGGGAGGAAGAGCTGCCCCCAAAAAAGATACCCATCCTAGAAAAGGGAAGGATCCTGGGTAGAGAAAGGGAACAAATGTCTACCTCAGGAAGAACATGGAAGCAGGGATGAGGATGGGGAAATCAAGGAGGTGGAGGGGCATCCTTTGCTACTTGCCATGGTAGTGGCTCAGGCTGAGACCATGGAGAGAAGGCTGGGCTTTACCTAGAAGCTGTGACTTTTGCTCAAATTATTCCCCTTCCTATTGCTATGGCAGGTACCTTACTAACTTTCAGGCAGACAGAAAGGGTGAAATTCTCAGCCTGTGTCTGACCCAGGACTGGCTTTCCCGTTCAATCATCATCCCTCCATGCAGACTGTGGTCTGGGCGGGACATTTCATTTATTTGCTGTTCCTTGGGGATGGCCCATGCTGGCATGTCTGGCCTACTCCTCTTCATACGATTCCATCTATCATGATCCTACTCATCATTCAAGACCCCACTCAGATCTCACCATCTCCACCAGAATGTTCTTGCTCCCACCTGCAGGAAGGAAGCTTTCTATCTCCAGTTCTTCTATTACTATCAGAGAGCTAGTTAAAAATTCATCAAGGTTGGCTTTTCATTAGACTTCTTTATCTATGTCAGCCTCCTTCACCAGAGTGTGAGATCCTAAAGGGAAGGGGCCATGCTTTCTGTGCACATCCCAACACTCCCAGGCCCACACCCCCCATACGCTGGTGTCTGGCACACGGCCTGTGTGCATGCTTGAATTGTTGAAAAAATGGGGGTGGGGTGGGGAGTGACATAGGAAGGAATGGGAGTTTGACCCCCTGTCTTGTGCCCTTCTCTCCTCCTTTACATTCCCCTTAGTGCTTTTCCTTCTTCCATCCTTCCTGCTTTTACTTCTCTATTAGTTGGTTACAAATATGATCACATTGGGACATATTTAAGACTAGAGTTTTGCTTTTAAAAGCTTGCAGCAAAAGCACTGAGCCCCTAACTCTATTGTGGTCAAATTCGTGATGAGTGTTGTAAAGCAAAAGTGACTGTATTTCCTTTTAGAAACTGATGTGACTTATAAATGCCAGGGGTGAAACCTTTCAGAGAATGATATTCTATAAGAACATTTAGAAAAGTATTGATTATTAAGCCAAATTGGTCAAATATGCAAAGGCATGAAACATCATGTACCTATCCAAAGGGAGAGCTTGATCTGACCTCTGCACCTGTTGCTACATTATAAGCCTTTTGTTGGGAGACATCTTAATTTCCGTTGGTTTCACTTGACTGTTAAGAAGCAGAAGTAAAACTTCATAGCAGGGATTGAGGGTCAATGGGCTTTCCTTCTTTCTTTTCTGGTGTTAACCACAGGTGTCTTTAAATGAATACAGCCTTTCTAAGAGACCTTTTTGGTTTCTATAGCTATTATTTTGTGGACTGAAGTTCAACAGTTTTTTGCAGGTTGGACTATTTGTCTAGGTAATTTCCTAAGCACATTCTGAAGACAAAAACAAAAATTAAAATAACTAAACATCCTTGTGAAGATATCTGCTAAAATCTAAGTATACAAAAAGTCTCAAGTTTTATGGCCACTAGTTTATCAAACATCAGTGTAAGGCCACAGTAATCAGTTAAATAAAATGTAGCTTCTAGTCATCATTAAAAATTTTTTATCAGGGGGAATGGGTGGGTGGGGAGGGGGACATAGGGGAGCAAAAAGGGGATGGATATAATACAACAATAAAATTTTTAAAAATATTTATCATTAGCAGTTAAGGAGAGGACTTAAATTTTTCCGTTACTTCTAGGATGTCAAACAAGCAATCACAACGCTTTCTTCCTTTCTCCATCAAAATGAAGAAAGAGAAATGAAAATGGAAGGAAGGGAGGAAGGAAGAAAGGAAAGAAAAGAAAGAAGGAGGAAAAAAATAAGGAAGGAAGGAATAATCAAACAAGTAGATATTTAACAACTTCTCAGGAATAGGTGTTATTTATTTCAGATGAAAATCTTTAACTTAGCTAAGTAAACTAGAAACTGTTAACACTACTCCTCTTTTGGCTCTAAACTTCCATCATGGCATTTTACTGAAGCCACATTTCTACAGTAATTACTATAATTTTTATACAGATAAAACAGAATACCAGGTGTGATGATGTTCAAGGGAGGTTAAGAAAGAGCATATTTAGCATCTTCAGATTCAATAGTAGAAGGTGTCAAAAGAATAGAGAAGGTTAGAAATTACAGCTGGGTTCACCAACTAAGTAAAAGAAGGGCTTAGGCATAGGCAAGGGGGTGGGATGTATGATATACTGGAGAAAGGGCAAGTACACGGCATCTCACTGGAGCTGAGGGTAGGTGAAAATTACAAGACAAGATTAGAGAAATAGTGTAGGACCAGGGCCTTACCCACTAAATGAAATGAAGGAGTCTGGAATTTATCCTTTCAGCAACGTGGACCACTTGGAAATTAGGGAAGAAGAGGGACGTGATTAAAGCCATGTCTGAGACCCAATAATCTGGCCAGAGCATGGAATGTTTTGAAGGAGAAGAGCCTGAAGAGGAAGTGAGAGGAGACCAATGTAGTGACCCTTCCATGAAGGAAAAGGACATGAACTGGAATGGAGGCAGTGGCATGGAATAAAAGGTATGATTATGGAAGACATTATAGAGTATGAATGCTCAGAACTTGCTGGTTAATAGAGTATCAAGGGTGACTTTGAAGCTTTAGCCTGGGTAAGTGGGAAAATGGGTAATAGAAGTAGGAGATCAAGAAGAGTGCTAGTTTTAGGAAGAAGTTGATTAGTTCAAGTTTAGGTGTAAAGGTAAAGGCAGCAGGATGTGCAATGGAAACATGTAACAGGCAGATAACAACATTAAGAATAATGTTGTCTCTGGTGCTGCTCCCCAGAATATATTTGGCACAGAATGTACAAGTCCAAGAAGCAGAGAGTCCCAAACAAACTGGAAATCATGCGGGGATCAAGAAGCATAATTGGTAGGTACAAAATAGATAGGAGGATTTTAAGAATAGTATAAGATGCCCTGGCTGGTGGCTCAGTGGATTGGCACCAGCCTGCAAACCCAAAAGTTGCTGGTTCAATTCCCCAGTCAGGGCAGTCAGGGCCCATAACCAGGTTGCAAGCCAGGTCTCCAGCCAGGTCCGTACCTGGAGGCAGGTGAATGGCAACCATACATTGATGTTTCTCTCCCTCCATGCCCTTTTGCTCTCTCTAAAAATAATTTAAAAATCTTAAAAAAAAAAGAATAGTATAAGAAAGGGAGAAGCCAAAGAACTTACATGCATGGTCCATAAATATGAACTAAGGGAGAGGATTGCTGGAGGGAAGGGGGATACTAGTTGAAAGGGGGCCAAAGGGGAAAAACAGGACAAATGTAGCAGCATAATCAATAAAACATACTTAAAAAAGAAAAAAGAAGTGGCATACACAACTATGTATCATATGCACTTAATACACAACTCATAGAATGGCCGGAAGATAAAAAATTAATTCTGGTTATTTCTAGGTTATGAGATTGTAGATAATCTTTGTTTCCTTGTACATTTTTTCTATGTTTTCTATGGCTTATGTGTTGAGCATGCAACTGCCTTAAACTTTTTAAAAAAGTTGTTTTGTCTTTTAAGTATTGTAGTTATTAGTAAAATGATAGATTATATATTCATTAAAATCATACTATAAAAACATTTTTTTTAATTTTTTTAAAAAAATTATTATTTTTAGAGAGAGGCGAAGGGCAAGGCAGAGAGGGAGAGACATCAATGTTTGGTTGCTCCTCACCTGCCTCCAGCCACGGACCTGACTGGAGACCTGGCCTGCAACCTGGTTATGTGCCCTGGCTGGGAATCAAACCAGCAACCTTTGGGTTCTCAGGTCAGTGCCTTATCCACTGTGCCACCAGCCAGGGCTCATATAAAAACATTTTAACATAGAAAAAATATTTAGAATATATTTAGGTATTAAAAGCAGGATCAATCATAGGTACAAACAATTTTTCATTTTCATGTTTGTGTTTTCCTAGATTCTCCAAACTTCTACAGTAAACATGTATTTCTTGAAAGAAGAAGTGGACATTCCATTGCAAGTAAGATGAAATATCCAGAAGTATATTTCAAAACCTGGGAGAAGAGAATCCAGGCTGTGTAACAATTGAGACAATTCCCATAACCACATTCATCACCAACTTCTGAGACCAGAGAGTATTCAGAATCATCTGTATGTTTATATATAATACACTTGTTCAGTAAACTTTAGGTGTTGTTTTCTTTTTAAAGAGTGCTGTCATTCTAATAGATCCTCTGTTAAATTTCTAAGTTTTAAGAACCTCTACGTAAATTGTTATAGATAGAAGCTAATCTGGGTAGATAGGAACTAGTACAGTCAAGATGCTGTACAGGACAGACATTTTGGACTGATTTCTTTACAAGGCCTATTTTGGTCTGACCATGCCTGCTGCTACAGGGCTAATGCTCTCTGAAGCTTGAGTTGAGCTAAGGGTGATCTCCTTGTATGCAGCTGGAGATTGAGAGGATTCAATTTTAAGAGGTAGAGAGAATAACCGTGCTAATCAAATTTCCTGCATGGAGTAGGGTTATGTTTTTACCTGAAAAAAAGCTATTAACAAGAAAACCTGAATCCAGATAATTAAAATATTCTTTAAAAAGTTCTGTGGAAGGGAATAGAATAAGGTGAATGCGATTGTCCTTATAAGAGTATAGTTTTGTTAAGTCAGTGTATCTGACCTGCTTCCAGGGTTTTCATCTAAAAGTTCATCTATATACTGGGTTGCCAAGGCAACCAAGAAACATGCAGTAGGACATGAACATCTAAACTAATTTTATGAATGCCAGCGACCACATTTCTCTTATCTTGTTATATAAGACCCAGATCCCAGCAAGCATTTACATTTTACTTTGATTTATATTTTGAATGCTGCCTTCATTTCATAGATAAGGATGATTATGAATGTAATAAGATATCATCACATATGGAGTTACAGGATGCACTGCTTATGTGAAAGATGGAAGATGTATGTATCCATGCATGGGGAAGAAACTGTAAATATGCCTACTTTTAAAATGTAAATGGGGCAATAGATAATGAAGAAATAAAGATCCCAAAGAACAAACAATAACAACAAAAATATCTTGAGCCCTGGCTGGTTGCTCAGTGGATAGGCACCAGTCTGCAAACCCAAAGGTCACTGGTTCAATCCCAGCCAGGGCACATAACCAGGTTGCAAGCCAGGTGAAAGGCAACCATACATTGATGTTTCTCTCCCTCTCTGCCTCTCTCCCTTCCCCTCTCTCTGGAAATAATTTAAAAAAAAATTTTTTTTTTTAAGAAAAAAAGAAAAACCTCTTTAAAAATGTCTTATGATCCGTATGTGGTTAAAATGAAAGGTGATGTTTTCTGGATTTTTTTCTAGAAGAAGCAGACATGTTAAAAAGTCCAACTGATATCAGAGATTTATTGAAAATGTCATTGTTGAAAATGCTCTGGCACTTTCTACAATGAGAGGGAGTCTTGGTCAGTCAGGGGTATCGGGAGGAGAGACAGCTGGGGCAAAGGGCACAACAGCTGACAGTGGCTGGTCAGGAGACCCTTGGTGGTCCAGAGGACACCAGTGCAGGAAGCTGATGGGCCCACTTCAGTTAATCAGTCAGGAATGGGAGATTTCAACTCAACAAATGTGTCAACTCAGTGGCGGGCAATGCAATCAAACCCTTGCCTTCACCTTTTCAACTTGTGGCCTGGGCACAGTGGAAAAATTGAGATCCTATTCTTTGCCCTTGACAAAAAGGCTTGAAAATTGTCCATGTTCTAATGGCAGAGACAGGCTGTTTAAGCTCGTTCCTTGCTGTGAGCTCTTGCTGTCTTTTACACAGATCTCTCCCCAGTTGACCAAGATGCTTGGCTAGGATACTTATCTCACGGTGCCTAAACCTTTTGCTGGGTAGATCTCTGATTCCCTGGCTCCAGGTTTCCTCACCTGAGTCTTGCTTTTTCTCATTGCCGAGTCTAAATTTGTCAGCCTACTAGGCCTTCCTGATCCTCTCTACCATCTGGACTTTTGCCTTCCCTCTCAGCACTAGCCCCTGTTCTTTACCTGGTTTGAAGAAACCCAATCCTGGCCCCTAATTCTGCCCATATTTATAATACGAAAACGAAGATCTTGAAGAATGCAAGTTCTCCAACACTGTACATTTCATCAAGGCTAGAATATGTCTGGGGTTCACTGTTGCTTGCCTAGCATGTAACAGTGCCCACAAGTGCCTGACACAGAGTAGACATAATGGTAGAACAAAAGATTAGACTAAGTTGATGATGTAGTATTTACCCCAAGCAGGAAACTTAGACATATGTTTAATATGAATTGAAACAAAAAGATGTTTCTAGTTGGCCAGCTTCCTAGAAAACTTAAAAAATGAAAGAGTTTATATATTTATAGTTAATTGAGATTTAAATCTTAAGTATTTTGCCCTGGCCTCCTCAATGTTCCTTCAAACACACCAAGAGGCTTCATGCTCCAGGGCCTTTGTATTTGCTATTTTCTCTGCCTGAAATATTCTTCACCTCAGTTGCTGCATGGCTCATGTGCTCTGGGATGTTCTTTTTTTAGTTTCCTTCATGGCTCATGGGTTCACTTCCTGTATGTTTCTGCTCAAATGTCATCACAGCATAGAGGCCCTGCCCTGATTTCCCATCTAAAATAAGACCACCCCAACACTCTCTAGATCTTTTGTCTTCCTTTGTTTTCTCCCCACTTGAAACATAATATACTTATGGGTCCACTTAATGTCTCCTGCCACTAGAATTTGTAAGCTTTATGAGGGAGCAGCATTGTTTTCTCACTCCCTGGAATGGTGCCTGGTATAACTATTTCAATGAATGAATGATTGAAAGTAGAAACTAAATACGCACTTTTAAATTGGATGCTTAAAATGACATTTCTTTTTTGGTGAAAGGAAAGGTATTTTGTTTATTTGAAGGTTATACAAATTTACATTAAAGGTGAAATTATGCATCTTTAATCCCACTCCCTTCAAAAACACCCAAAATATTCTAAAAACACTGAAAATATACAGTCCTGCCCAATTAGGCTAGTTTTAAAATAGTCAAGCAAGTGGTACCATTTTCCAGAAACACAACAGTTCATTGCTTAGCATTCTAGTTATAAAGTCAAAGTTCCTGGCAGCTACTGTACTTAATTAGGGGAGGGTCTTGCTTCCTCTTATACCACCTGTACGTGTTTCTTCATTTTTATTTACCCTTTTGACCCTAATTAATCTATTCCAAACTATGTTACTTCTTACTCAGAAATGTCTTCTCTGCAGGCTAAATAAGAGAATATCTGCCTCCTAGATGCAAATTATAAATCATAAA
>PVIW01001186.1:17500-29603 GCA_004026585.1 Noctilio leporinus
GGCTGACCATCTAAATAAGTCATGCACGCAAAGAGGGTTAGCAGAAAGTATGGACCCTTGTTTTGGAGAGTGGGATGGAAACAAGGTAAGAGAAGAAGATTCTAAGCAGTGGATGAAGAGTGTTGCCTAGAAAAGTTCCATGGGCTATAGGGAACTACTACAGCAACTTGGATAGGTTTTGTGCTCTCTGGCATGGAGAGAAAAGAGCTGTTAACGGTCTTGGTTAGGCATAGGCATCATGCGCATCATTGGAAGAAGGTATAAAGTGAGAAGAAAACAAGAGTCAGGATGGAAGGTTAGGTGGCAGGTCAAAGGAGAAAGTCAATGAAGGATTCTGATGAGAATCTGCCAGGAAATGGAAGAGAACCAGGTGCTCTCCTGGACATTGGGAAGCATTTTTCTAGGAGACAGTTTCAAATGTTCTATAATCATCAAGTTGATAAAGAACAAAAAGCGTCCACTGAATTTGGTAATTAGAAGGTCACTGGTAATTTTAACAAAAGCATCTATAGTGATAGGGGCAAAAGGCAAATTGCAGCGTATTCATAGAGAGTGAGAGATGAGAAACTGGAGACACAAGGACAATTGTTGTGAGAATCCTGAGGAGAAAAGACAAGACAATAGCTAGAGGTGTTTGCCCACTCTTTCCTTTCCTTTTCTTTTCCTTCCTTTCTTCCTTCTTTCCTTTCCTCCTTTCTTCCTAATGGGCCAGAATTGTACCTCTTTAGAGGCTGTTGGTTAGGATCTTATGAAATAGAGTCTAAAAGTCCAGAAAGGAAATAATGGAGAATTTGGGGCAGGTGAGATAATAAGAGGGCTTTACCTGGAACAAGAGAAATAATATCCCTTCTGAGGGTTGAGGGAAAGAAGTGAGGAAAGTGGCTGATACAGGAAGGTTTTAGCGGGAAAGCAGGTGGCCAATCAGTGACTTGAGGGAATTTGTGTCTGCTAGCTTTCAAGTTCTTTGCCAGGGAGGTGGCAAGGTCATTTGCTGAGATTCAGGTAAGGAGGCAGGAGTTAGGAGAGGGGCACAGAAAGGTGTTTTGAATAGTGATAGTAGAGAATGGGAGAGGGCAACAAGATAAATGGCATAAAGGGTACATGTAACTAGGACCATATGCTACAGGCACCTAGTATATCTGAGACTCAGAGCATATTTCCCTCTGTTGCACCTGGATGAGGTGCAGAGATTTTATTATGAGATGTATTCAGGGGTAGAATATTGAGGCAGGCGAAGCATTCAAAAAATATATTCTCCCCTCCTAGGAAGTACAAGTTATAGTATTAAAAAAACACACAGTTGTGACTTTCCAGTAAAATGAAATGTTTTCATTTGGTATAGTTAATGTCAAGGCCATGAAGGTCTTCTAAATTGTTGGTTTCAATTTTGGGAAGAAAGATACAATGTCAGAATATCAGGAGGTGCCACTTGGTTATTGGACCAGGGGTTGTGACCGCCCTTATCTTGAGAACATAGCAGGAGTAATCAGTTCACTTTTGCCCTACCCAACTCAAGGAGGACAATAGAATTCCCATAGAACCAACCATTTTGCCCTTGCAGACAACCTTCAACATTCCCGAAAGTAGTAAGATAGTGACTTTTGGTAACATGTTCACTAAGTGTCAACACACAAGATCATTTCTTACATTTATTGCATGAAGTCAAAAATACTTCTTTCTTAGAAAAGAGATCTGAATTCAGAGGAGGCAGAAGTAAACTTAAACAAGCAAGAGCCAGAATCAGCCAATTTGTTCTCTTTTGCCTGGCTGAGAAAGCAAACCAATCTTCCAGCAGATAGGAGTTAAAGCAGGAAAGGGAGATGAGGTAAATCAGGAAGAACACCTAAAGATTCATGGGAAAGTCACAGCACTGCTACTTTTTGAAACGGCAATGTCTGTGTAATATTTCAGAAAGAATACCACCTCTGAGCCAGGGCACATCTTGCGGCATTAATATTGTTATGGATTGGAGCATAGTTCATGTGATGGAGGGAAGGGTGGGAAATGAGTGTGATGTAGTGGAAAGGAGGAATAAAAGAATCAACACTTGTTGTATTCTTCCTGTGTGCTAACAACTCACTTTTCTAATTTAATTCATATATAAACCCTATGACATAGATGTGATTTGCTTCATTTCATAGGGAAAAGAATCTGGGGCTCAGAGCAGTATGAGAACTTGCTCAAGTTTTTACAAGGAGACTGCATAGATCAGGCACAGATCATGGAGACAGGCCAAAGTGCTCTGAGGTCTGAGTGTTGACTTTGTCTAACACTAGCCTTGTGATGGGGAAGTAGTTAAGCATTATCATACCTGCAGTGATCAGTTTTATGTGTAATTGTGGGCTGCAGTCTTAATGAAAAATATTTGTTATCCTCACCAAAGGATATACATGCTTATTGATTTTAGATAGAGAAGAAGGGGGCAGAGAGAGAAAGAGAAACTGATTGGTTGCCTCACATATGCTCCCCGACTGAGGATCGAATTTGCAACCTAGTTATGTGTCCTGACTAGAGATGGAACCTGCAAATCTTTTGGTGTACAGGATGATGTTCCAACCATCTGAACCACCTGGCCAGAGCTAGGCTACTGTCTCTAATTATTCAATCAGATACTATTTTAGGTTTTGCAGATGTGATGAAAGTTGGCTTTAAGTGAGTTGACTTGATAACCTGTGTGGGCCTGAGTCAATCACCTAAAAGTAGGGCTGAGGCTTCCTTAGTAAAGAAGAAATTCTACCTGTGGACTGCAGCTTCATTCTGTGCCCTGAATCCCAACCTATCCTTCCCTACAGATTTTAGAGTTTCCTGCATCGTATCTCCTTATATACTCGTATGCCTGTTTTGCTTCTCAGAAGGAACCCTGACTGATACAGTACCTCCCTCAGATCATTGTGAATGTTAAATTAAGTAGTATATGACCACATGAGAAGCATCTGACACAATGCCAGGGACACTTTTTAAAAGGTAGTTATTATTATGAAGACTTGGCAAACACAAGATTGAGCCTATATCTAGTTGACCTCTCAACCTGCCTCTTCAACCAATATCTTGGTCAAGGACTATTTACTAGACTTTCAGTGTGCAGAGGGGAGGAAGGAGGGAGGGGGAGAAAGAGGCAAAGAAGGGGAACAGTTTAGTTAAGGAACTAACATGGAAGACCCACAGACATGGACAACATGTGTGATTAACTGTGAAATGAGGGATAGGGAGGGTGGGGAGGGGGGAGGGCAGAAGGGGAAAAATGGGAGAAGTGTAATACAACAACAATGAAATAAATACAACATCAATAAAAAATACCAACAACAATTGTAATTACTGTTCTGGGCTCTATTACTAAATTCAATGTGACCTTCAGCAAGTCACAACCTCTAAATACCCTTATTTCCTTTCTGTAAAATGACAGTCTATGTACCAAATGATTTTTTAAAATAAGATCTGATGTTCTCTGGGTGAGTTTTAACCTAATTTATTAGATTTTTATTAGGCCTGGTCTATTTTCTCTAGCTACCAGACAAGATCTATTCCATTACTGGTACATTCAGAGCTGCTCCTACACAAATGGCCCTGTAATGACTGGATGGTTTATAGTCTAAGAATGCAAACTCAGTTTAATATTAACCTGAGCAGAGCATTCCTATTATTTTAGTAAGTAGTTACAGAGTTTCTGCTCTACCCCAGACTGTAGGCCTTGGGAATATTAAAAAAAAAAAAAAAAAAGCATTAAACTTGGTTCCTGCCCTGAAGGAGCATAGGGAGACATCTAAAAAATATTAGATACCACTATGAGGGATTATATAATTAACTATTAGCACTACAGGAATTGAAAGAAAGGAAACAATAAGAACATTTTGAGCTGGAATGATCAGACAGGCTTCACACAAGATGTAGATAGATGGGGTATCTACGTAAGAGATAAGAAAGAAGCTAAATCTTCTGCTCTTGCTGCTTGCCATGCAGTCCAAAATTAAGTGGGTGATATTTGGGGAGCTACGTACAATGCTGCTTGCCTTTGTACATACGGAAGGTAGAAAAGTAGATGCTTCATAACTTCAGAATCTTTTTCCTATTCCCTCTGGCATGTTCTTTATAAGGATTAATAGATAACAGATCCTCTACCTTGCACATATTTACACATGCATACCTGAAGATACCACAATAGTCCCCCTCATCCACACATCTGGGGACTCCCCAAAGGAGATTAAGTGCCATTAAGGTGGAGCTGCTGTTTTTCCTGTCCACTGTATAAATATTTATGAAATAAATCAATATAAATCATCACTCTCCAGGATATATGTAGAAGACATAAAAGGACATTTCCCATTGGAAATGTTCAATGGCATTAAAACCTTAGAATGATGATTCTTTATTTTTATTCAATTTTTTAATTTTTTAAATTTAATTTTATTGTTGTATTAGAATGGTAATTTTTATACTTGAAAAATTCTTTGATTTTTAATGTCAGCTCATTCTGATTCCCTGATCCCGTTCTCTGCAAATTATTGCTTCAGCTCTATGGGCAGGCTTCTTATCCAAAGATCCAGTCACAGAACCATTGCCAAAAACTTGCTGGAGCTGAACAAAAAAACCAGTGGGTGTGGGTAGGAGAAAAGTTATGCTTGAATGACAAGCAACATCAGAAGGATTAATCTTACAAACTCACCTTGAGATCAGATAAAGACAGCTTGAGTTTTTAAATACAATATTCATTTGTATCGGTTTAATAAGCTGCTCTTAGCAACATTGATAGTCATCTGTAATGGGCAGAGACAAAGAACTATTAACAGTAAAGTTTAAAATATTCACTAATCTTCAGTTTACTGCCTCTTTCATGATGATCTTTTGCTAAATGAGTCTAAAAAATAGTTGGTGGTGTGTGTAAATAAGCCAGAAATTCTCAAGACTGTGGTCTAATAAAAGCAAATAAACAGGGTTTACAAAATAATTCAGTACACTGAAAGAGGCAGTGTTTGGGGTGTAAATATAGATTTCTACAAACAAGAAGTTAATAATCATGTCAAAATTCATAAGGATTACTATAAAGGCTGGAAATGAAAAAATATGCTCTAGATTCAGAAACATCTTCTAGTTGTAAAATTCTGTCATAAATTAATACCATTTGTATTCCAATAAATTTTTGCAAAATTTTATTGAACTCCAACTATGTACAATGAATAGTTCTCAAAATATACTGCATCCAATTAATGCAATCAGTCATTACATAGTTACCAAGGACTAGACTATAAGTAGTCTGGGTAATATAATATATACATGTGCATGTCCTGTCCAACCTCTATAGTCCTTCTTCTCCTAGTAACACTTGAATTTTCCTTTGGCTCCCCTGTGTCATACAATGTGTTTCTGTGGAGTTAATTCCACCCTCCTACCGCCAACGGTATTCAGGTGATCATGACCAGTTTAATGTCCTTTGGCCATAATGATTAATTTAGAGATGAGCATAAATATAGAGAAACAGATTGGTTTGGTGATATAAACCAAGCCAATAAGACTAAATTCTGTATTTTTGTTGGAAAAATTTGGACAAGAGAAACTCTCTTCCCACAGATTGCATGTTGTAAGCGTGATGGGCTGAGATACCAACAGAGAAGATGGTGAGACCAAGTCTCAGTGATGGGGCTGGGTGTTTGCTCTTTGCCCCCACATTGTCCCTCTCCTCCTGTCTACTGCTGACTAAAAATGGACTCTATCTATCTATCTTCCCCTTGGGCTTCCAGGTGGGAATACTGTCAGATCAGACACATTAGATTACTTATTTCCCAATTCCTTTCTGTGGGGTCTACTTCAGGCTGATTGTCTTTCTACCGAAGGCTGCGGCTCCTGTCAGGGGACTGCAGGCTCTGCCAACTGCTCTTGCGTCACTCCTTCATGCCTAGAGATGGTGACGATGGACTTCAATACCCATTGTAGCCTTCCTGGGCTCTGCCCTTATCATCGTGCATAAGTAGTCCTCTTTAAAAAACTTAATTAGATGGAGCCATCCATTTCCTGCCAGGACCCTAACAGATAAAAATGACCTTACTTGAGTTCTGTATCCAGACATGCCTAAAAATAGTGATACTTCTGACTTTTCAGTTTCTTGAGCTAATAAATTCCCTTTTTCCTAAAGACTGTTTGAATTTTTTTGTTTGTTTGGTTTTTTTTTTTTTTGTCATTTACAACAGAGTCGTAATAGAGTTTATTAGGTTCTTTTAATTGCTCACAGAAAACATTTTTAGAAAGAGAGGGGACCCTATTATAAACTGAATTGACACCCCCAAGCTCATATGACCCCCAATACTTCAGAATTTGATTATATTTGGAGCTAGGGTCTTTAAAGAGGTAATTAAATTAAAATTAGCATGGAGCCTATTCCAGTCTGACTGGTATCCTTAATGAGAAGAGGAGATGTGGACACAGACATGCACAGTGGGAAGACACTGTGCGGACTCAGGGAGAGTATGTTCAACTATGATCCTACCAATACCTTGATAATAGTCTTCTGGCCTCTAGAATTGTGAGAAAATAAATTTCTGCTGTTTAAGCCACTTAGTCTATGGTACTTTGTTGCAGGAGCCTCAGCTAACTAATATAGCTGCCTATAAACTAGAACTGGGAAAGATACTTCTGGAGGCCAATGACTGTCATCAGCTCCCTTGAGCCAGCATGGCCCCTTAACTTACTCACTGGCTAGTTTTTCCACATTTTTCAATCCAAACTAATTGGCTTGGCTAACTACCATTGATTTTTGGGGGTGAGACCTTTGTACTGACCCACCTCATGGGTTTCTGGCCAGCAAATGGATAAGCCGCCTTTGGATCATATACCTCATCTGGTTCCAACAGTGGTTGTCACGTACAGGAAACAATTGCATGCTGGTTCTCTGCATAGAGAGCGGGCGGAAGGTCAGTTTCAGGGAGAGAGAGAAAGTGGACACAGCTGGCATTTGACAAGTCCAGCATTTGGTCTCCCGGGCTAGTGGCATTAATAATTACATGAAAACATCAACACCAACACATACTGTTCTTACTTGGCTTCAGTTTTTACTACAGTGGCCAGTCCTCATTTTAGTTACTCATAAGGCCCACTTTCTTGACCCTGAGTTTTATGAGATATCCCAGAATCTTTATAATAACCACACTGTTTTGCTTGAGTAAGTTTGATGTGTTTGTTACTTGAAAACAAAACAAAACAAAAAAGCCTTGATTAAAATCTTTTCAAGCCCTGGCTGGTAACACAGTGAATAATGCGCTGGCCCTCGAACCCAAAGGTCGCTGGTTTGATTCCCAGCCAGGGCACACAACCAGGTTGCAAGCCAGGTCTCCAGCCAGGTCTGTAGCTGGAGGCAGGTGAAAGGTAACCTATACATTGATATTTCTCTCCCTCTCTGCCTCTCTCCTTTCCTCTCTCTCTGGAAATAAAATCTTTAAAATAAGAAAAAAAAAGTCTTTTCAAAATAGAACAGCAATTTTGTCCCAGATAGATCTGTCTATGAGTAAACATGACTTTTATGGACTATTCTTTTTTTTTTTTTTAAGATTTTATTATTTTTTCAGAGAGGGGAAGGGAGAAAGGCAGAGAGGGAGACAGATATCAATGTATGGTTGGTTGCCTTTCCACCTGCCTTCAGCTACAGGCCTAGCTGGAGACCTGGCTTGCAACCTGGTTATGTGCCCTGGCTGGGAATCAAACCAGCGACCTTTGGGTTCTCAAGCTGGTGCCTTATCCACTGTGCCACTAGCCAGGGCCTATGGACTATTCTTAACAGCACCATCAGCTTTGTGAGCATGCTAGGGTCCTTGCATTTCTTCATGTGCACTATGGGGAATAGGAGGAGTGCTGAAGAATGTCTTCCACCTCCCAGTAATGCTGTCAGAGAATTATTGTTTTGCATGAAGGCTCTTTGTTTTTTAGACAATATTTATCAAGTACCTATAATGTGCCAGGCACTGCTCTGCCACTGGAGATATAATGATAAATAAGGCAATTCATAGCTGTGTCTTTGCGCAAGTCACTGCTACTCACAGAGCCTCAGTCTCCCCATCTGGAAAATTGGGATAACTGGAATTATACTTGCTTTCTCTTTTTCACTGCTCACATCCAATTGGTTGACAAGTTCTGTTGATTCTATTGCCAAACTATTTATTTTCACTATCTCCTTTGCAAGCCACCCTGGTTGGCCAATACCTTTCATATACATATTCTCTGAGGGTAGGGTGGGGTTAAGTGTGAAAGGCAATCATATTGGAGGTAAGTACAGAGCTATTCCAAGGTCAAAGAAACTAATAGCATCCGAACCCTCCCGCTGTCCCCCTCTCACTTCTCCTGTCATTCCCTCTGCTTGCGCCACCCACAATGGTGCTGGCTGCTCTCTGAAGATGGCAAGGTCAATCCTCACTGAGGGCCTTTGCACCATTTGTCCCCGCTCTCTGAAAGGTTTTTTCCCAGATTGTCAAGGGACTGTCTCCTTCTAATCCTTCAGGTCTCCACACTACCAACACCTTTTCTTTCTCTTTCTTTAAGTTAAATTTATTGGGGTAACATTGGTTCATAAAATGACACAGGTTTCGGGGTACAGCTCAACTAAACATCACTGCATTGTAGGCCCATCGCCCCCAGCAAAGTCTCTTTCTGTCGCAGCTTCTCCCACTTTGCTCGCCTCCACCTTACCAGAGAATCTTAAGAAGGTACTTCATGAGATCATCTACTCCTACCTCAGAAATCCTAAAGAGGAAAATTATTTCCAGTTTCCTGAAATGCTGTGTTTTCTTCTTCACGACTTCTCTTTCTTCACTTAGTTCCTGATCCCACAGAGACAGGATCTAGTGGGCGCAGGACTTAAGTTTCACAATTTATGGGGCTAATATCATGTGTGTGGCAGTTAGATTACATTGCTGTCAGTAGTCATTTCCCCCCTGGAAGGTCTGGTGTGGTGCGGGAAGCGTGGGCCTGGGGTGAGGCAATCCCGTGGGCCTAGCTCTCAGGCCCACTCTGCGGCCTAGTGGGCCTGTCCAGCAGGAGGGCCAGGGCCATTTCCCTTGAATCTAGGAGCCTGGAAGTGTGAGAGTCTGAGTGGGTGGGGGAAGCCTGACCTTTTACTAAAGCTGAATATTTGGGAGCAAATGAGGGCACACATGGAAAGCCCCCTTTTATTTACTAAAGGCAAAGTGTAAAAACATTTAGAGATCAAATTTCACCTTAGAAAGATGACCCTGGATCAACGTGAACGGAGAGTAGTTTGGAGGTGGGTAGGCTAGTAGAGCCACACTCAAGAGCTGGCACAGAAAGCCAAGCTAGAGGTGATAATGGCCTGAAGGAACTGGGGCCAGTGGGGATAAGGAAAAAAATGCAGGGGTTACAGATGAGGCTAGGTCCTGCTGTTCAGTACCCCAGGAGGAACTGTGAAACAATATATCTGGGGTGCCATGGCCCTTGGCTTTGACATTGAGGAAAGAGATGGCACCATGCCTGAGCAAATCTCCCTTTGGTTCTCTCTGGGCAAGGCTAGGAGAACTTGGGGACCTAGCAGGACATCGTAAATTCTTTAAGAAGGCAAAAGGATCATTCCCTCTTAGAAGAGAGTGGTAAGAGAGAACTCTCATCTGTAGCAGAGGTAGCAGGGCTGGAAAGAGAAATGTCCTATGTGGACAAAACCAGTGTCCAGAGAGCAAGAGAGCAGCCCATGGGGAGCACTGAGGAACATTCAGGAGTGAAGCTGATAAGTCTTTGCACTCCCAACTCCTCAGAAATTAGGTATTGACAAAACCCAGCCCCAGCTGGTTTTTTAGGGAAAGAGGCTATTTAAGGGAGATGAAAAGTGGGATTAGAACTGTGAGTGACAGCATTTAAAAAAAAAAAAAAATTCCCTAACCATATTTGCTCCCTCCCTTTCTATTCCCCTATATTTTAGCATA
Organism: Noctilio leporinus; assembly: GCA_004026585.1. Classification (NCBI taxonomy): domain Eukaryota; kingdom Metazoa; phylum Chordata; class Mammalia; order Chiroptera; family Noctilionidae; genus Noctilio; species Noctilio leporinus. The sequence continues at coordinate 27,409 of PVIW01001186.1, forward strand.
TATTATATATATGCATATATATTATAAATGGTAAATAATGAAGGGTACCCCTTTGTCTGGTGAGGTTTATTGTAGTATTGTCATGTATCTACTCTCTCTTTTCCCTCCACTGACTGGGTCTGGCCACATGAGTGGTTTTGGCTAATAAAAGGTGAGCAGAGGCCTTACAAACGTGCTTGTGAGACTTGCATTCCTGCCCCAGTGCCATTCAAAAGGCCCTCTTCCGCCAGCCAGCCAGCCAGCCAGCCAGGAAGCCACCTGTCAGCCAGCAAGGGCCTGGGGTGAGAGCAGAGAAGCAGATCTGACCGCCCTGCAGGCATTCTCAGCCTTGAGCAAGAAAGATGTCTTTGTTTCATTAGTCACAGAGATCTGGAGGTGGTTTATTACACAGCATTACTGATGTGAAAGCTGACTACTATAGAAATTTTTTTTAACACTGTGCAGCGCACGCACACATGCACGCATGCACACACACACACAAATCAGAAATTTGTTCTTAAAATGTGGTGCTGCTGTGATAAAAACTTAAAATACATGTTTTGGTCTTGGAACTGAACAGCAAGAAAGTATCAGAGATTGGACAAACAATGACACTTGTTATCTAGTAGCAAATATTTGGTAAAACTGCCACCTGTGCTAATCTGAAGACAAAAATACACCTATGAACATGTGGTTTTGGTGACAAGATTTTAAGACAGACTTACCAGCATGAGCTGTTTACTGACGTTGTTAGATCTTTCAAAGAAAAATCAGCCTGCTTGAAAGGCAGGGGTGAAAAAGTAAGCGTGTGAATCCACAAATTCCCGGACTAGCAAATTTGAAAAATAGAACTGTTTCTCATCTTCAAATAGAAAATGAAAAAAAAAAAAAAAAAAAAAAAAAAATCAGGAAATGCTTACGGCCACAAAGGCTAGGTAAGGTGTTAAATAAGACCCAGTCTTAGGACAAAGATCAAATAAAAATCCTCATCATACTCTTTGGTTAACATTTGAATGGATTAAGGTGGCACCCAGTAAACTTTTTGTCTGGACAAAATGGCTTGGGGAGAGAGAGAGAGGGAGAGAAAGGGAGAGAGAGAGAGAGAGAGAGAGAGAGAGACAGAGAGAGAGAGACAGAGATCCATAAAGCCTGATAAACTCTGTTTGTAATTAAGTTTGGAGAGTTGTATGACTTGAAAATGATTATAGTCATGGCTCTTGCTTCACACAGCTAATGGAATCACAAAGAAATTTTAAAAATAGTTTTTAATAGACATTTAAATCCCAAAGTATCCTGGCCTGGAATAAAAGTTTGATTTTTTTTTTTTCCTAAATGAGACTGTGACTCTTCGTGCCACACAAAAAGATTTTATGATGATAATAATGTATCAATATTCATAAAAATGTATTACACTAATTTAAGATGTTAATAATCAGAGAAACTAGATATTGGGTATATAAGAGCACTTGTATTATCTTAGCAACTTTTGGATAAATCTAAAATTATTCTCAATTAAAATTTTATTTAAACAGAGAAGATTTAGGGTCCCTAATATTCTGTATGCAGATAGCAAGATGAAGAAACTGCTCAGCTGCCATGGAGAACATACTCTTCTTCAGATGTGGCCAGGGTGGATCATGAAAAATTATCACCCAGAAGGTGGAGGCAGAGCCGTGAGAACAATGGTAAGAAGAGGTATTCCCCAGGAAACAGAACTGGAATCTAATCAAGGGAATTTACCTCCAGTTTGGGTCCTTCTGCAATTGACTGTTTATTTTTGTTAACTCTTGTCTACTAGGGTATGTTGAGTGGAGTTACTATTCAGCAAATATTCTGTCTTCCCTTCTTCACCTATATGAAGGATTTCTTACCCTCTCCATTGATGTTAAGGCTGGCCATATGAGTTGTTTTGACCACAGAATGTGAGCAAAACCTTTGAATGTGCTTGCGTCATTTGACTTGACCTCTCAGGCTTTTGCATTCCCACCTTCTACATTAAGAATAGTTTGTAAGAACCTAGTATAAAGGAACCATGGACATGGACAACAGGTGGGACTGACTTTGGGGGGAATGGGTGGGTGGGGAGGGGGACAGAGGGGAGCAAAAAGGGGATGGATGTAATACAACAACAATAAAATTAAAAAAAAAAAAAAAAAAGAATAGTTTGTCCAGCCCTGGTTGGTGGCTCAGTGGAATGGTGCCAGCTTGTGAACCCA
>PVIW01001186.1:29703-329057 GCA_004026585.1 Noctilio leporinus
TTAAAAAAAAAAAAAAAAAAAAAAAAAAAGAATAGTTTGTTCTAGGAGCTACTGTTCTTTCAACTTGGGTCCCAGAATGAAAAACTCACAGAATATACATGAATGTGGCCAATAGCTAAAGCAGGGCTGCTACAGCTGCCCATACAATCCCACAGGCAAGATGTAAATGTTTTGTTATTACACATCACATAGAATTTTTGGTACATAGATAAAGCTAATTAATACATCTGGCAAAGTTTCCCAAGGAACCGAGTGAGGTATGGTTCTTGATGGGATCTGACTTGAGGGAGTGGGTAAAGGAGAAGGTTCCAGGGCCTCTCCAAACAATGATCAGCTCTATCTCCAAAATCAGGTTAGAATATTTCAAACACCACATCCACAAGAGATGCTAAAAATGTTCTTTAATGACTAGAGTTCAGAATGTTATTATCACACTTCAAAAATTAGTGATACTATTAAAACCCAGACAAAGTCCTGTAATAAACTCCTTGGGAATGAGATTTACATGTAGAATGATAATGAATATTAGAACCTCTTAGGTCATTTTTATGCACAATACACAACCCTTAATGACACAATCTCAACTGTGTTTTTCTGATAAATATCTTGGAGGCACTTACTACAATAGACATCTGAGGCAAAAATTAACTGCTACATTTATAGAACAAGATTTAAAAATCACCTGTTCATTTTTTAAGCTGAAAGTCTGTGCTTTGTTAAGACAAATTCAGGTAGAATTAAAACTCTTATTGCAAAATTACTTGAGTCCACCAACAATGGCTTAATTAATAATATTGATGTTTATTTTGTTCCTATACAGACTTTATATATTTAATTTCATGCTAAGTGCTAAGTTGGTAAATTTGATACAAAATTACCAACATAACAAAAAAATTCAGGCTTATCCACAGAGCTTGTTTTAATGGGAATAGACCTATGTTCAATGACTGCAAACCACTTAAACAGGTTTTACTTGTTTATTTAAAAACACATTTTAAAAATGACATTTAGTTCTTCATTTTTTCTGGCATTAAATAGAAACAATCTTCCTACAGTTCTACTTTATAAAACTATAAGGAAGGAGCCCTCAACTTGATGTTCTTGTGAAATGTAATTACCCACCTTTCTTCCTTTACAACATGTACTCCACAGACAGAATGACAAGCCAAGAAGTACATAATACATTGCCTGTCATTAATAATAAGTACACTTATCTGAGAATTTGCTTCATAGTAACACATTCAAAATATTCTTTACTTGCTTTTTGACTATTAGAAATATTATAGCACCTCAACAAACATTGTCTGTTTCAAATTGAAGATATAACCAGAAATTTATTGAATGAATCAATCAACCAGGTATAATCATAAATAAGTATTGTACCTTTTTTTTTTTTTTTTTTTAAGATTTCATTTATTATTTTTAAAGAGAGGGGAAAGGAGAGAGGCAGAAAGGGAGACAAACATCAATGTATTGTTGCCTTTCACCTGCCTCCAGCTACAGAGCTGGCTGGAGACTTGACTTGCAACCTGGTTATGTGCCCTGGCTGGGGAGTCGAACCAGCAACCTTTGGGTTCGCAGGCCAGTGCCTTATCCACTGTGCCACCAGCCAGGGTCAAGTATTGTACATTTTAACATGTACAAAGTTTCATCTCTGCCCATGACCCTTAAGGTGGTTACACTGGTGGAATTAGGGTTTCTGCGCCAGGATTGTAGATAGATGCACTCATCTATCTTGCCCTAAAAAAATATCACACATCCTGCAAGGCTTTGCACAAAGATCATGACTGAATGAAGTCTTTCTTGAGTCTCCCAAGCACACGTGATCTCTTCCTCTTTTAAATCCATAGAACTGATAGTCAAAATCACATTGACATCATTGGGAATTTCTAATGTGCTTCAACCAAGCTAAACTCTACACTTATCATCTCATTCTTTTTTGCAGCACTCCTGCAAAGTAAGTATCATTATTTCCACTTTACAGATGAGGAAACTAGGAAGGATTTGGACTCAGGATTTAACCCCAAAACAGTAGTTTCAACAACTCTGCTGGAAGACTTGGTCTGCATTTGAATTTTGTGTGATTTTTGTCTCCCTACTCAAATGGGGGTTTCCTTCAGGCAGAAAAGTGAAAGGAAAGGTAACCAGACATAGCTTAGTAGAAATAAAAAGTTGGGAGTTCAATGTTTTCAAGGAAACATACTGATCACTGAGAGCTCAGGAGGAAGGGGCAACTGCTGAAAGCTTACATCTTTATGATTCCCAAGCCTGAGTAAGCCAGAAACAAAGCTGATGTGAACCAGGAGTCCCGGTCCGTCTGACTCTGAACTGCACATACTCTATAACTAGATATCCTGGCAACGGCATCATAACAAGAAAACTCACATGATACTATGGTAAACAGTGTAGTCTGTGTGTATCTGTAGCTTGAAGGAAATCCTGGGAGCATCTGGGAATGATGTCATGAAGGGAATATAAAATAACATCAAGTCTGGGCACTTTTGTATCATCCTTGTCTTGCTTTGGAGATGGGCATTGTGGCTTGAAAGAAAACACATTATTCTTTCCATTGGAAAAGCTTGGCTGGGAAAAGGATAAAAGAGAACTGAAAGTAGCTGTGTTGGGAGAGGGGTCTGGATTTTAAGACAAGCTTTTAACCACAGTCACCATAAAAAAAGAACCGATACTACAGAAACACAAAGGACTGTAGAAATGACTATGAACAACTATATGCCAAGAAATTGGACAACCTGAGAGAAATGGCAAAGCATTTGGTAATGATGTTATAAAGGGACATCTAGAAACATATAATCTTCCAAAACTGAATCAAGAAGGAGCAGAAAGCCTGAATAGACTGATAACAACTAGTGAAATTGAAACAGTAATCAAAAGACTCCCGGCACACAAAAGCCCTGGACCAGATGTCTTCACAGATAAATTTTATCAAACACTTAGGGAAGAGCTAACTCCAATCCTTCTCAAACTATTTCAAAAAAATTCAAGAAGAGGAAAGACTCCTAAACTCTTTTTACAAGGCCAGTATTATCCTAATTCCAAAATGTGGTAAAGACACACAAAGGAAGAAAACCACAGGCCAATATCACTGATGAACATAGATGCTAAAATCCTCAACAAAATATTGAAAAACTGGATCCAGCAGTACACTGTGATCAAGTGGGATTCATCCCAGGGAGGCAAGGACCACCGCCTTACACCATACACCAGAATAAACTCAAGATGGATAAAGGACTTAAACATAAGCCGAGACACCATAAAAGTCCTAGAAAAAAACATAGGCAGGAAATTTTCAGATATCCTACACAGAAAGATTTTCACTGATACTTCTCCAAGGGCAAAGGAAATAAAGGAACAAATAAACAAATAGGACGATATCAAAATGAAAAGTTTCTGTTCAGCTAAAGAAAACGCCAGCAAAATGGAAAGGAAACCAACTGTATAGGAAAACATACTTGTCAATGATACCTCAGACAAGAGGTTTGTATCCAAAAAATATAAAGAATTAATATGACTCAAAACCAGGGAGACAGCCCAATTAAAAAGTAGGCAAAGGACCTGAACAGACAACTCTCTGAGAAGGACATACAAAGGACCCAAAGGCATATGAAAAAATGTTCGACATCGCTAGCCATCACAGAGATGCAAATTAAAACCATAATGAGGTACCACCTCACACCTGTCAGAATGGCCATCATCAACAAATCAACAAACAACAAGTGCTGACAAGGATGTGGAGAAAAGGGAACTCTGGTGCACTGTTGGTGAGAATGCAGACTGGTACAGCCACTATAGAAAACAGTATGGAATTTCCTTAGAAAACAAAAAACTAAAAATGGAACTGCCTTATGACTCAGTGATTCCATTGCTGGATTATACCCAAAGAACCCTGAAACCCCAATTGAGAAGAACCTATGTAGCCCTATGTTCATAACAGCACTATTTACAATAGCCAAACGCTGTAAACAGTCTAATTGCCCATCAGTGGATGAATGGATCAAAAACTTTGGTATATTTACACAACGGAGTACTACATAGCAGAAAGAAAGAAGAAGCGCCTATCTTTTGCAACAACATGGGTGGAACTGAAGAGTATTATGCTTAGTGAAATAGCCAATCAGCAAAAGACAAATACCATATGATCTCATCCATTACAGGAGACTAATGAACAAAACAAACAAGCAAAACAGAACCAGGGACCTAAATACAAGGAACAGACCTTCAGTTTGCAGAAGGGATGGGTAGGAGGGAGAGGAGAGAAGGAGGCAAAGGAGGGGAACAGTTTAGTCAAGGAACTAGCATGGATGACCCATGGACATGGACAACATGTGGGATTGACTGTTGTGGGGGAGGATGTGGAGGGTGGGGAAGGGGAAAGCAGATGGGGAAAAATGGGATGAATATAATACAACAACAATAAAATTAAATAATAAAAAAAAAATGGGCAAAGGGCCTGAACAGACACTTCTCTAAGAAGGACATACAAAGGGCCCATAGGCATATGAATGAATGCTCAAAATCACTAACCATCAGAGAGATGCAAATCAAAACCACAATGAGATACCACCTCACACCTGTCAGAATGGCCATGTTAACAAACCAAAAAACAACAAGTGCTGACAAGGATGTGGAGAAAAGGGAACCCTAGGGTACTGTTGGTGGGAATGCAGACTGGCACAACCACTGTGGAAAACAGAATAGAATTTCCTCAAAAAATGGGTATGAAAGGAGAAGGAACTAAATTCCAGTGGGAATATGTCTTTACTGATTATTCTTCCCATTCTCTCCTCCACGAACACTAGAACCTCATATGGCATTGAGTAATCTTGGGCCTTTGGACTTTATTGCCCAGTGTCAAATCTCATTGAAAACATTGGTTATGCAGAAGTCATATTACTTGTTAATCTGTAAGTGGTTTGGTTGCTCCGGATTTTTGAGTTAGGACCAGAGTTTGCGATTCCTAGATTGTTTGAAAACTAATGATCTTCATTGCAACTAATTGCAACTATTCTCTTCCCATAAGGCAAATTATTGGAATGGTCTCTATGCAGGTGCATTCAAGTAAAAATCATCTCACCAGTTGCCTACCAGAAGATAGTAATGTTAACAAAATCCAGAAAGTATACTCAAGAAGGGCCCTAACACTGAGGGTACCAGGGTTTTAGATTTAGGTCTGCTACTTACCCACTCAGGGCCTCACTCTCCTCACCTGTGAAATAAGGGAGTTGGACTTGAAGCTAGTCACTAGGTCTTCGAAGTAAGATTCTAGAATTCTGTGGGTCAGTTTAGAAATTAGGAGGTGGACCTCCAACCACCCACAAGGAACAGGAGACAGGTTCAGGAGCCAGACGGTCTCAGCTGGCCCTTTGGGAGGAGCAAGGATTATACTCTGTGACATCACAATATCCAGCCCAGACTCAACCTAACTACTAAGAAGAAGATAACAGGAGGTGCAGCTATTGGTATATTAGAGGTGGGACTCTACCTGACAGAGTTAGAAGGAATCAGCTAGCCATGCCTCCAGTTCAGGTACGTGCCATTTGCTAAGCTCAGAACAGAAAGAGCTGGTGTCTAAAGGAAGAGGCAGAGAAGACCACAAAATGAGTATGTCTCTGGGCTTAGGAATAATAAGCACAGAGACCATGTACCAGGTACTTTAGGATAATGTAAACATTCTAAATAAACAGTCCAAAGGTCAAAGGCAGTCCCACCAGAAACAGAGCTGGGGCATGTCCTCCCAACAGCCAGACGTACTGTCAGGAAGCCAGACCACAAGGACATTTCTGAGACTGTTATCCCTTCACTATCCTCTCCCCAACCACTGGGAAAGTGCAAAAAGCACAGGCACCTCAAGAGATTGGTGTAAAATTACTTTCTAAAGTACTCCATAAAATAGTGATATTTATTCTTTTAGTTACATGATTTGCTTTTAATAACTTTGCCCCAGAATGAGAGAGAAGAAAAAACAAAAAATAAGTTAGCTTAAAAGAAGTATTTTAATAGGAGACAGTACCAAAAATACAAACAAAAGTAATAGAAAGAAAGAAAGTTTATTGTAGTTTAGCAACTAAGATTGATTCTAAAGCCTGGTTTTGAAATTTTAAGGCTAAAAAGGCAAAAGGCCACCCCCTGTGAACAGTGAAAGCGAAGGGCCTTATGGTTGGGAAATAAGTCAAACAGTTCAGCTGGAACTATCTCCAGCTTCTCCTCCTCTAAGAAACTCAAACCAGTGAAATCATCGCTGGGGACACGGACAGTTCTGTTTTCTTTACCTTGCCTTGGAGTTTTGGCTTCTAAAGTGTTTGTTTCTTCCTTGAGTCTTGGGGCCCTGAGAGGCTCCAAGTGATGGCAAATAGCTGTTCTGTTTACCAGTAGGGTGGAGCGTGGGGTGGGTGCCAAGCCCTGACTCATCTCCACTGGCCTCCCTCCAGGCCTCAGCATGCTGCGACCCCAGAGCTGAGATCTGGGCTGCTCGGGAAGCGCACTGAGATTCACTGGCAAGATCCAAGTTTATCACCAGGCTCCCTCAGGGGAGCTGAGGTCCAATGTTCTGACAGGTAGATTAGTTACCCACAGAGGACCCCAGTAGCAACAGACAAGGGAGGGGAGACCCACTCTCTATCCACAGGACACAATTTAAGCATCCTTTGGCTTCTAGCACATCAGGAATAAATATATCTCAGGACTAAGCCAATACACTCTCCCACCATGAAAGGAGCAATAACCTGAAGGATGATAAATAAACCCGGAGGTCAAGATAAAAACAAAATGTACTTGCACATTAACTCTAGCACATATTCAACTTCCGTCTAGAAAAGTCTCTACGATTTTCACAGTTAGATTATGATACAAACTCTTAGGTCCTTGAAAATGAAAACCTCATTGGTCCAGGTTTTAGACTTTGTTCATTTTTATAGTCATTAAAAACTAAGTTTAGGTTCACCCTAAAATAATAAAATACAGAATGTCCTCATTCATCTGTATTTATATTTATTGTCTATAATGTTCTCTGACCATTGTGTTAGTCACATACCTCAGAAGTTTAGAGTTGGAGGGGAACTTACAGATCACTCATTCCAAAGTCTTCATTTCCAGAGGAGGAACAAGCACAGAAAGGTTAAGTGTCACTGAGCTAGCTAGTGCTGACTTGGAGACTAAAGCTTACGTACGCTCACTCTTAGCCTGGCGGCCTCTCTAATTCTCCCTTCTCCTAATTCATGCTGAATGAAGTTACTGGTTCATATTTGAGCTATTTTAATTTCCAAGTTGGACTATTTTAAGATGAAAAAAATCTCACTTTGTCACCTTGGTGTGGTTATCGGTAAATTCAGACACTCTAGGTAGGTGACACTATTCACCAAAGCTTTCGCCTTTACAGTTCCAAACAAAACAAACTTTGATCAAGGTCAAAAAAAGGCACTCAAGACCTTATCCACAAGGCTGATATAACAATGAAAATAGACCTAGGGAAATTGATAGGCTACTATGACTTGAGGCCTGGATAGAAGTAGTGCAATGTGGGGAAAATTAGTTAAACAATTAATGAGCTTTTGCTTTATAATAAATATACAGACTTCCCGATGCCCTTGCCTTTTCTGGTTTTGGTAGACCATGTGTTTATGTGTAAGTGTGTATATGTTATGTGATATGAATATGTGTGCTCTGTAAATGTAAACACTTCACCTGGCAGGTGTAGGGGTGTTATACCATCCATGGTTTTTGACCTAGTGGATTACCTAATGTTCCCTATTGAACCTTTCCTGATTTATCCCATGAATTAATATTTTATTTGGAAATAACCTGATAATTTAGGAGCTGCCTTAGTTGTATCCAGGGTTTGTTTTATGTAGAGCTAGCTATACATGTCTTGCATCTCCAAATAATCTGTAAGTGAGAGCCTGAGTACTCCCTGGGTATAGATACTCAGAGCTTTCTTTGATTGAATTCATCCGAAAGAAAATGAAATGAAATGAGTAACTGGTGAATTTAACTACTGACCTTATTTTTATAGTTATATATCTGTCGGCCACTAGATTAATATTTTTTAACCAACCAAAAACTATGTATCCTATAAGGATCTTCCATAGGTTTCTGGTTTTCCACACCGATTGTTTTTAATAAACGAGATTTATGAAATGATTACCAATAGGAAAGAACATTCCATCAAGGCACAGGGTTTAAATAGGGCTGTGGCAATATCTTTCAGCTTTCATATTAATTTCAAAAGTTGTGTAATATATTGAGTAATTTTGGCACATAATACAGCAGAAAACTGCAGGAAAAAGCTGACTGTAAAAAAAGGAGGGATAAAATGAGCTTTAGTTTTAGATTTTTCATTGTGGGTTTTGAATTCCTATCTCTCTCCATCCAGTAAACTGAAACACAGGTGAACTTTTGAAATGTTTTCTGTCAAATTATCCGATAAGAGGCTTCTTAACAAGTCTTATTTAACAGCTCTGAAAGAACAAAAAATAAAAGAAAGTCACCTCTTCTGAGATCCTGAAATATTTGATTCTTTCTCTTGCTGCCAACACCTGGGTGTCTTGGCATCTGGCCACACCTGGATCTCTGACACACGCAGGACACTCCCTTTTATCCCAGCCCAGCCCAGCCCAGCCCCCATGCTTAGTCTCCTAAGAATTGTGCAATGTGGCCTTTGTAACCCGAGGCCTATGAAGTCTGGAAAGGAATGTGACCCAGAGCCAGGGCTGAGAAGGAGCTCTCCTGCTGTTTACCCTGTGTCTGGGGAAGCTCAGAGAGGGAGAGGTATGTGCTTAAAGGAGCAGGAATTGAGCTGGGGTCAGGATTATGAAGCAAACACTTTACTGCCTTTTCCCTTTGTCTTTGTCAGTCTCCATAGGCTTAATGCTGCTCTCTAGAGTAGACTCGGATCTACTTTTGAGCCACTTCCTCTCCTATTCCTAATTACACTGTGAGTGGTAGGTCTCATTCTTCTAATGCCTCTGTATAGGGTGAAGGGTGAACCTAATTCAGGCTTCCATGTTAAATAGTGGTGTTGATGGTAGAAGGCCAGAAACTGGTGGCAGGATACCTGATGATGAGATCTCTGTGATGATAGGCCTATTGGTACTTGTCAACTGATAACACAAAACCAGCTTCCCACCTCTTCCTCCCCCTCCCCCTCAGATAGCATGACAGATGTACAATCTGGCCACTGGCAACACTTGAGGCAGTCCCATCTCTTCTGCTAAAGGAATTATGTCCAAACAGCATGGTGGCCACACAAGTGGACCTTTAACTTAAAGGAAGAACTAAAAAGAAATGAAAGACTCAACCCTCAGCTTTGCCATTTGAATGCTCATCAGTACAACTGAGTATAATTAGCTGTAAATGACAAGTTATTTATTTTATTTTACCAATAGTGCTCATAAATAAAATGTGACCCAGAAAAGGACTTTTTAGCCAGTTAAGACAACTCATTTGACAATTATAATGCCAGTATTCTCCTTTCAAGTATATTTAAAAACGCAAAGTCATTATTATTAGAAGAGGGGAAAAAGCACTTCTATGTTAGAATATGTTTGTTTGTATGTTAGAAACTGATACCATCTCACTCCTCTAACCAACAGATCTCTTGTGGTTGTTCAAAGAGGTTATTGAACAACCTGTTTGTTCAAAGAGGTTATTGATCATTTTCCTGTCTTCCCCAAATGAATTCAGTGTTGGTTTCAATTTCACTTATAGTCTCTGGAAACATAATATGTATTACATACCATGGCAATAACAAAATAAAATGTTTGGCATAATTTTGGCTCTTTAAAAATTAAGAATTTAGTTAGGAAGACTAGAACTCATCACACCTGTGAAGATTTCAAAAGCAAAGAAGAAACTGTATGACTACGTGAAAAATGTTTGCACTGTGGATTTCAAAGTATCCCAAGGGTCAGTTTAGAGCAGAGGCACAGCTGTCTGGATGCTCGGGTGCCCCATCACCGCAGAGTTGGGACTTGACAGGAATCTTGAAAGAAGAGAAACAATAATGATGGACACCAGCTTGGGAAGGAAAAACAGTTTTCTAGTACAAATATTGGCCCCAACTCAACAGGTCTTCTCCCACTCAAGAGACCTTATGTCCACCCTCCCTGTGCTTTTACAGCTACTTCTTTGCATGTAAGGCAAACAATTCACATGGCCTCTTGGGGATATGGAAAACAGGAGTCGTGGAAACTTGGCACACCAGGAAGGAAGAGGCCAATTCTAACAGGTGGTTTCTGTGAAAGGCTCTGCATGCTGTCACCAGGGTTGTGCCTGATTTTAATTACGGACTCAGGCTTCCTGACTTGATACCCTAAAGTCAACATGTTCCTCACCTAATTAATTCCTCCAAACCTGCTCCCCTTTTGCGATTCCCATCTCAACCAATGACCTCACGATATTCCCAGTTATGCTAGCTAGAATCTCGAGTCCTCTCTGATCCCTGGGTCCTTCCTTAGCACTTGGTCATCAAGCCCAGGAAGTTACATCTCCGAATCTCCTTTGAATCCACCCCTCTGTGCCAATTCTGCCTGCTGCTGTCCTGGGCCAAGGTTATCATCATCTCTCCAGCTGCATTCCTCTGCACTCTGTTGGTCACACATTTCTAAAATAAATACTAGAGATTGTTACTCTTCAGTTAAAGAACAATTCAAATTTTCCCTTGTTTGAAAAATGAGGACTGAACTCTTTATATAAGCTTCTGAGTTTGCTTGGCTACTCCACCTCTCTGCTACTCATTCTTCCGCTCCTCCCTTTACAGGCTAGATGGGTCCTCTGCTTCCCACTCTTCAGACTGTTCAGCATTTCCTTGTCTCTATGGTCTTACTCATACAGTTCTGTTCTAAGTGTTGAATTCCTGCATGGGTTCTCCTCAGAAGGGAGACAGCTTTCCATCTCCATTATTATGATTTTTTTTCATTCTTATTATTCATGATCCTTTATGCCAAAGGAGTGAGCCAGGTGGGGTTGGAAGGCCAGGAAGAAGGAAGTAGAAGAAGAAAATGTGCAAGTCTCAGAAGAAAGATATTGTGTTGAAGGAAACAGTGTACAGAGTGGAAGGAATTGGGAAGAAATGAAACGGAGATAAAGGCAGAGACAGGTCCTGCTAAGGAGTCAGGATTTTTAGCTTAAGCTCACTGGGCAGCTTTAAAGAGTTATATAAAGAGGAGTGACAGTATACTATTTGCATATAGTGTATGGAGAACAGATGGAGTAGAGAAAGATGGGAAAAAGGATCATCAGAAGGCTGACAGGGTAAACCAAGGAGATGATGAATTTGGTCTAAGGTGACGACAGGGGAAGAAAGGAGGCCAATGGACTTCAGAGTGCTTTAGAAAAGAGAATTGACTTGACCCGGTTGATTGACCAGGGTTGACTGAAATGAAGAAAGATCGCCAGCTTTCTGGCTGGGTCCAGAAATGGCCCAGAAATGATACTGTGCTAGATGCCATATCACTTCCTGCTAATGCCTGCCATGGAAACCGGACTTGGACCTGTAGAAAACAGGAGGCAACAAGGACTTCTTGGCTTAGGTAAACCTAATTGTTGAAAGAGCAAACTGGAAGTGGTGTAGAGGATGGCCCTCAAGGGGAGGACTGGTCGCAGACGGACAACCAGGCAATGCTGATGACGTCGGTGTGAAATGCTGACAGTGCATAGCCACTCAAAGCAGCGGTCTCCTCCCAGCCCTGGTGATCCTGCCCCAAACATAGTTTAATGAAAGGGAAGTGCTTTAATTGAAAAGTTTCATGTGCATGTTGTAAAAAAAAAAAAAAAAAAAAAAAATTTAAACAGCACAAAATGTTATGTTTTAAAAAACAATTCTCCCGCATATCTCAGATTATGTAAAATGGAACTTTGCATTTTACATATTCTCTGGAAATGTTTTTGTGCCCACAAATGTGGGAACATGTACTATGCACATGCTCTCTCTTTCTATGAGTATACAAAATATTGATCCAGTTTTTGAATGAGATTACTATATATCCTATACTGTTATGCCTTGCTACCTTTAACTGTGAAGCTACATTAAACCATTTTTGTATCAGCTCATGTAGATCTACTTCATTCTCTTTGATGTCTACAATGGACATACATCAACAGTTACCTCACAAGCCCCGTACTGATGAATATTTAAGTCAAACATTTTAAAGTGCTCTTGCTTGTCCTTACTCTTCTCTTGTTCACCATCCCCAGCTCCTAATGTACTTGCTGCTCTAAACAATTCACAGTCTCACCCTAGGTCACTTTATCCTTCCACCTTTTCATAAAGATCTCTCTTCATATCAGAAGTAAGAGACCTCTTTCTGCAGCCACGAGAATTTAGCATGTCCGACCATGTTTCCTCCACCCTGGAGTCATCTGTGATAATAGGGTCTACTTGGCTTATCAGATTCGTATTCCTTAAGCAAGAAATGAACCAATCTTTTTCCTACATTTGTGAAATGAGCTTTGAAAGTCCTGTACTTATCCAGCTAAACCAAGGATGTTATAAAGTCTAAAGTGTCACAGCCCCACTGCCAATCAGTGACTAGCTCTTTGTGAATCAAAACTAAACTCAGATTTTTCTTCTCAGGGTTGACACCTTCAATAAGGCTTCTCAAGAGCTCCTCAGACACTTTACTTTTAGTGGACACATCCATTTAGACGAGGGCTGAATCCCAGTTATATGTTAAAGTCCCTGGGGTACCTAGGCGTTCAATACACCTTGGTGAATAGACATCTGTTGCTATAAATATTGTTCCTGATAGTCTTCCTACTATCGTTTTCTGAGAATTGTTGGACATTTTATCTTCTATTGCCTTTCATAGTAGAAATTGTAATTGGGCCCATTCCTTCTCCCCAGTTCAGATTTTAGTTGAAAGCCTTGATTAGGAGATAAATCTCCTGCCTTCTAGATCACTGATGGCTCTCAAAGGCTTCATGGCATTCCTTGCAGGGTGTCTATTGTCTGGTAGCCAATGTCATCACTAGAAAACCAAATAGTGTCCTTTGACACCCTCCCAAGCTACTGCCTGCTTTCTTCATTTTTCTTTCTCAAAGTCTGTACAGGAAGAGATAAAATATCCCTAGAGCCCTGTCTTTTTCACACCTGGAACAGAATTGCTGAACATACAGTATCTCTTCACAGTATGTTTCCTCTCCTTATAAATAATTTAAAAATATATTTTATTTATTACTTTCTGAGAGAGGGGAAGGGAGGAAGGCAGAGAAGGAGAGAGATATTAATGTATGGTTGCTTTTCACGTGCCTCCAGCTATGGACCTGGCTGGAGACCTGGCTTGCAACCTTGTCTTATAAATAATCTTAAGTCCTCTCATGTCATTAGGAAGCAGCATATCTCCAAAATGACACACCAAAATAGACTTGCTATATCCTCCCCTGTACCACTTGCCCTTATCCCCAATGCCTGGGAGAGGTATAAATGTGTTACACTCTATGATGTTCACACAAGAAACTCACCCAAGGATGCATTTCTCAGAATGTATCTCCATTGTTCAGTGGTGGATGATTGTATTCACAGGAGGGTTGGCCTTTTTGTTTTATTCAAACCCTCAACTGATTAGGTGGAGCCCACCCACTTAGGGAGGGCAATATGCTTTACTTAGTCTACTGATTCAAATATTAACCTCATCCCAAAACACCCTACAGACATATCTAGAATAATGTTTGATCAAATATCTAAGCACCCCTTGTCTAGTCAAGTTGACATAAAATGAACCACCACACCTACTATGTCACCAGTAAGTTTAGTAATTATCTCTAATTGCCACAAAGACTCATGTGGAAAGTAGTCTTAACCCCATTTTCTCAATAGGTATTTATTTAACAATTGTTTGTATATTTTAGAGATGAAGAAATTGAGTTTCATTGGAGTTGAAGTAACTTGTCCAAGGTGTCACAGCTAGCAAATGGCAGAGTCAGGAGTCTAATATAGGTTTAAGTGAGTTCATCTGATACTCTTAACCTGAGTGGTCACTGCCTTCCTGCCCTGGTCCTGCATTCCCCCACAGACCCAGGGGATCTACACTTGAGGTGGGGTAGGTCTGAAGGCGTTATCTGTCGGTCAAAGCTCAAGGGCACATTGCGGAGGGGGACTCATTTTTGTCTTCACTAGTCTGAACATGTTGAGTGTGACTTAGAGCTACTAGGGAGGCTCTGCTTTCCGTTGCCTTTGAGGCATTCCACAGAACATTAAGAGTTCCTACCCTTTATTGAAAGCTATGTGCTTGTGCTTCATGTAGATTATATCACTAATGTTCACGATGACCCTGGATTCCCCCCACCACCCCACTCTGCTGCGGGAGTGAGAGGATGGCAGAGTCCTTAGGGCAGACACTGTGAGACATCCTTCTTAAACCACTGTCCTCAGAGCCACCAGCAACACCCTACATTTCCTTAAATGCCCCCATGGGCCAGTCCAGTCCTGTCCCATCCCTCCCCAAATCTGCCCATAAAGCCAGTTTAAAATGTGCATGAATCAATAATTCTGCAGGTATGTGTTATCTGCTGATTCACGCATGGAACAGGCCTGGACTTTCCTTCATTTGGTTTGCTCCTCATGCCTGACATGCCACTGCTCCTCACTATCTCCGTCCCCACTAGCAGTTTCAGAAATGCTGTCCAGTTGAAAACTTACTATAAGTCACTAGATCAGTCTTATTTAAGGGAGACTCCTCTTACCATCTCTCTACTGCACTCTCTGAGTTGCTCCCCAGGAGCTGCCCTGTGACAATATAAGCAGCCTTTCCACTGTAGCTTAGTTAGCTTCAGCCACAGCAAATCTTTTGTCTTAAAGAGGAGGAATCAGAGTTGCAGGAGGGGCATATCTTACCTAAGTTCACAGCTAAAAGTTAAGCCCTTTATTTCTCAGTCCAGTGCTTCTGGTATACCCCATAGAAATTAGTTCTGATGGGGTGGGACGTGGGCAGCCTCAACCCAGTGAAGGCAGGCTTAAGAGCAGCAGGTCTCCAAGGCAGCATTTGAGGGGCAGACTGCACCAAAGGACAAGGGAGCTCAGGACCTCTTTCACATGTCTGCCTCACATACAGTGATGTACAATGTTGTAGGTACAGCACAAAGCAAAGGCAAGAATTAATGGAGAAAATGGGACAGAAAGTCACTTTCTGTTAAGAGAAGTAGATTCCCTTTGGTTTGCATGCTTCACTGGAAGGCCAGGGAGAGAGCTAAGATTCCCATCTGTCCTGAACTGCAGTGAGTGACTCACTACAGCCCCCATTCCCAACGGAAGTGGCTTTGGCTTGTATGATGTGTTTACAGAAGATCAGCTTGTTTGTAAGTCTCCGTGGTGCCCCTGGACAAAACATCTGCTTTATTGCCTGGCCTGAGATTCCTGGAATTGGGAGATCTATGTTGCCATCCAGGTTCTACCCACCCAGTGCATTCTCTGTGACACCTTTGTAAACCAACAGGAACCCTTTCGGGCTCTGTTGGATAACGTTTCTAGATCAGACCCCTGGCTTGTCTTCCTCTGTTTCCTCTTTGGTGTTGTTTCCAGAGCCTGTGCACCAGGTGGCAGGGGCTGGGGGCCAATAGCCTTATTTCAGCTGAGACCCTGCGACCATTCTATTAGGTAAACACTTATACAAAGGAAATGAATAAAACTGCTTATTGCTTTTGAGATCATTCTACTTTTTAATTTTTTAAACATAAAGGGTAAATGACCTGGTGCTTAGGACCATTGTTGAGAAGGCAGCACACTCTAGAGGTAGATAAAGAATTTGGAAGATACCCAGAGACGCAGGTGCTCGTCCTGGCTGCGAAGGATTCGCTGGTGCCCTTGGACAATGCTTCTACTTTATTGATTAACTTGAGATTCCTGGAATTGGAAGATCTATGTCCCTTCCCAGGCACTGTTAATAACTGTCTGACATTGACATGAAACTCCACTGAGCCTCAGTTCCTTGATTTGTAAAATGGGAATAACATTTTCTCTGCTTACTGGTCCCAGTTGTTGTGTTGACCAAATGAACCTATGTGAAAACACATTGTTAAAAATAAAGAACGCTGTATATATATATATTTTTTTCCTGCAAGGTAGGACCTAATGTCTTTTGCTGGAAGTGAGGCACGAGATTGGAGGAAAGTGGTAGAAAATGGTAAAAGAACTAAGGTCCTCCTGGGACATGCACAAAGATCCAAGACTGGGTTGTAGCTGGGACTGGAGGCCATGGGTCTGTAGTGGCAACATTTGCCTCACCAGTGGGTGTACAACTGAATGTTGGCTGGAGCAGTGGAAGGAATTAGGGGTATTGACAAGGGAGTAGTTACAATGGTGATGTGCTCAACAGGGGAAAGGGTGAAGAAAGGGACACAGCTGATAGATTTGAGGAGCTAAGAAGTATTAGTGAGATGTAAATGCCATGTGTGCCTGAGAGTTAGTTGGCAAGGTAGGCAATGGTGGGCAGAAAGTACAAGGCTGGAGCTGCAGGTCTGAGGCTGGAAGACATTTAGGTATTTGAGTAGGACAAGGAAGCTGTGAGGGAGAGGGTGCTGGCTAGGAGAAGAACTTGGGAGTTGAAGGGCCAGGTCAGTGACAGGACTTGGGATAGAGAGAGTGACAGCAGAGTGCTAGGGCCTTGGGAGAATATGGGTGAGTTATCAGGCCTGGGAATGGCCATGGGGAGGACAAGGAGCCTGTGGATGGAGGGACGTCAAAGGTGGGACATTGGCAGAGCATCTGGAGGGCTAGAAGGAGAATAATGCTGATGCCACTTCAGGGTAAGCTAGCTCCAGAAAACAAAATGGCCTGGAGGTGTACTTAATTTAAAATTTGATAAGAATTATATTAAAAATAAGTCATTTTACATACAGATGTTCAAATGTTGCATCTTGGTTTCAATATACAAGTTTATAAAATTATAATGGATAACTCCTTTTAGCCATTGACATTTCTTTTTTTTTAAAGATTTTATTCAATAGTTTCAGAAAGAAGGGCAGGGAGGGAGGAAAAAGAGGAGAGAAACACCAATGTATGGTTGCCATTCACCTGCCTCCAGCAACAGACCTCGCTGGAGACCTGGCAAACAAACCTGGTTATGTGCCCCGGCTGAGGAATCGAACCAGCGACCTCTGGGTTTGCAGGCCAGTGCCAATCCACTGAGCCACCAGCCAGGGCCCATTTCTAATATAATAGGTCCAATGACATGCTGGTGACAGTTAGTACCAGTGGATGAGAGCCACATGTTGTTAAATTTTCTGGAATTTTGCAAGCTATGTGTCATGTTGGTAGCTTGAAAAATAGGCTGGGAAGCAATAGTTACACCATGAAAATCTGCAAATGCTGCAAACTGGGCCACTCTTTCCCCCCAGAAAGCTGGTTGTTCAAACATTTCCCAGCGCACCACTGAACAGGCCTAAATATAACCCCCAAATCTGCCCAGCTTTACAGTTCTGCTGTGGTTTAATTGTGTCGCTAAAGGAGGTGTATCCTAACCCCTGGTACCTAAGAATGTGACCTTATTTGGAAATAGGACTTTTGCAGACATAGTAAGATGTAAGTTAAGACTTCCAGGCAAGATGGAGGTATAGGTTGACATGCTGTGTCTCCCTCCACAACCAAGAAGGAATACATTTACCTCAAAACTAGAGATAACCAGAAATTCCATAAATTTGAGCTGCATGGAAGTCCAACAAAGATATAAAGGGCTAATACTCCTCCAGACAGAGAGGACTTAGTTTGGCTACATAGTGACTATGGCGGGACAGTGGCTGTGGTCCACTGGCAGAAAGTGCAGTCACACATTTCAAAAAAGAAGGAACACCTGGGGAGAGCTCCCAGCACCAGCCCAGACTGTGCAGCTCACAGTTTCAGTGCACAGGGGAAAACAAATGCTCATCACTCTGACTGTGAAAACTAGTGGGGGTTGGGGCAGAAGAGGAAACTGCCAGTCTCACAGCAGAGTCTATTTGTTTAGAGGCTCCCACAGTCCTAGGAATGTTCATAAACCCATTCACTCTGGGAACCAGAGTAGCCAGGCAACAGCTAGAGAGGCGCCAGTCCCATATGGGAAGTGGGAGAGGTGGCTGAAAAAGGACAAGTGCTGAGCAAGCAGTATGGTTCCCTCTCAGACCCCTCCCCAACATATAGTGCTACAACATGGTGAAACATGTCACCCCATACTGATGATACCTAAGGCTCTGCCCCTTACAACGTAACAGGTGCAACAGCTCTACCTAGGATACAAACACAGGAGCCTGTATAAAGTTGAGGAGATAGAGAAGCATGGGCCAAAAAAAGGAAACAGATCAAGGTTCCAGTGGGAGAACTAAGTGATGAGGAGACAGCCAACCTAACAGATGCAGAGTTCAAAATGCTGGTGATAAAGATGCTCATGGACTTGACAGATATGCTTGAATACCACAAATGCAGAAGGGAAGTGAAGGCTATGCTAAGTGAAATGAAGGGAAATCCATAGAAAACCAATGGTGAAGGGAAGGAAACTGGGATTCAAATCAATTATTTGGAACATAAGGAAGAAATAAACATTTAACCAGTACATAAAGTGGAAACAAGAATTTGGGGGGAGGGAGGAAAGGAGAGGCTTAGGAACCTCTGGAACAACTTTAAATGTGCCAACATCTGAATCATAGGGGTGCCAGAAGGAGATGAGTAAGAGCAAGAAATTGAAAACTTGTGTGCAAAAATAATGAAGGAAAATTTCCCAAATTTGGCAAAGGAAATAGACATACAAGTCTGGGAAGCAAGGAGTCCCAAACAAGCTAGACCCAAAGATGACCACACCAGGAAACATCATAATTGAAATGCCAAAGGTTAAAGATAAGAGAGAATCTAAAAAGCAGCAGGAGAAAAAAAGAGTTACCTACAAAGGTGCTCCTATAAGAGTATCAGCTGCTTTCTCAAAGAAACTTTGCAGGCAAGAAGGGACTGGCAAAAGAGTATTCAAAGTACAATAAGAAAAATAGAACCAGATATATGAATACAGTGAATAGGCCTTCAGTGGGCAGGGGGAAGGGAGGTGGGGGGAGGGGAAGGAAGAGGCAAAGAAGGGGAGCAGTTTAGATAAGAACCTAGCATGGAGGAACCATAGACATGGACAAGTGGGATTGACATTGTGGGGGAGTGGGTGGGTGGGGAAGGGGACAGATGGGAGTAAAAAGGGGATGGATATAATACAACAACAATAAAATTAAATTAAAAAAAAAGAAGTATTCAAAGTGATGAAAAGCAAGTACCTACAACCAAGGTTACTCTATCCAGCAAAGCTATCATTTAGAACGGAAGGGCAGGTAAAAGACTTTCCAGACAAGATAAAGCTAAAGGAGTCATAATCACCACGCCATTATTATATGAAATATTAAAGGGACTTGAGAAAAATATTATCAAAACTATAAACATTAAAATGACAAACTCACAACTATCAACAACAGAATCTAAAAGAATAAAAACAAAAACAAGTAAACAACCAACCAGAACAGGATCAGAACCATAGGTATGGAGATCACATGGAGTGTTGTCAGCTTAGGGGAGGAATGGGGAAATGGTGCAGGGATTAGGGAACATAATTGTTGGGTACAAGATGGACAGGGTGAAGTTAAGAATAACATAGGAAAGGGTGAAATCAGAGAACTTATATTCATGACCCATGGACATGAACTAAGGGGAATATGATTGTGGGAGGGAAGGAGAGTCTTGGGTGGAGGGGAGCAAAGGGAAAAGAAATTGGGACAACTGTAACAGTGTAGTCAATAAAATATACTTACAAAAATTTTAAAACTGTAAGTTATGATGAGGCTGCACTGGAGGAGGGTAGACTCTTAATCCAGTCTGACTGGTGTCTTTGTAAGAATAGGAGACACAGCAACAGATACACAGAGAACGGAGAACACTGTGTGAGGACACACAGGGGAATGACGTGGTGATGGAGGCAGAGACTGAGGTATGCCAAGGATTGCCAACTACACCGAAAGTTAAGAGGATGTTGTGATACAGACTCCCTGGGAGCTACCAGAGGAAACCACCTTGCTGACACCTTGATTTCAGGCTTCAATGCCCAGAACTGAGAGAGAATACACTTCAGTTGTTTTAAGTCACCCAGTTTGTGCTCCCTTGTTACAGCAGTGCTAGGAAACGGATATCCTGTGATGCCAGCGTCAAGTGTGGGCACAAGGCAAGTGGAAGTTCCCCAATGTGAACCACAAAGGGGAGGTCCCTGTTCTCTGCATTCTGGTGCCAGAGGGACCTTCCCTCCCACTTCATCTAGCACCTATTTTCTATACCATCATCTGGTCCTTCTTGTAGGCTGCCTTGTATTATAGGTTATGTTTTAAGTGTAGCCATGCTGCCTCCTCTTCCAGGTGGTAACCAGGGATTGTAAACTCAGCTGCCTCATGGGTCAATGTTACTGAATGTGATGCCAGGGCAACCATTTCAGACTTTAAGGAAAACCTGACTAAGACCTGTCACTCTGGGATCTCTGCAATGTGCCCAGAGATATGGGACGTCTTTTGCCTTTTGCCACGCCCCACAGCAGCTAAATGGCACTTACTCCTTTCGGTGAATTTGATGTCTACATCTCTTGGGTCTTCTGTCCTGTCCAGTGAGTAAATGAATGGGCCTGAGACTCCAGATGTCCACAACTACTCCAAAGTATTTCTCTTTAGATAAAAGTTTCAAAACAGATATAAGGCTATAATTTATATTCCTCAACTAACTCGACACTATTGCAGAACTGCAGCTTCAGAATAAAATGATGCCCTTTGCGGCCATGGCTGACCCCACCCTGAGGTTTCTGTGAGGGTTTTTCTTGGCAACTTTTGAAATCTCAGGTGGCTGAGAGGGAGAAGCAGCAGCAGGGATACTGGAGGGTGACTTAAGGTATTATTTTGAAGTAGAAACTGCTATTTACAGTTCATTTCTTTTTGAACACCAGAGGGCGATGCAGTCCTACTGAATAGCCAATCTACCTTGCTTTAGAACTAAGGTCCTGGGAATCAGTCTTTTTTTTTTTTTTTTTTTTTTTTTTTTATGGGAGAACGAATGCTGAAATGAATATTTGTTCATTTGACTATGTAGCCTACCCAGGCTTCTGAGAAAGTTACAGACAAGGCTTTCGAGACCCCTAGGATGTCCAAACCCTGAGGCCTAGGGCTGGGAGTCCCACAGAAAAGTGTTGGGCAGGGTCATAGCTTCCTCTATGGGGGAGCACTGGTCACACCTTCCTACCCTATCCTGAAACTGTCTAGTTCTAAGTCAGCTCTGTGGGAAGGTTTGAACTGTGTTCCAGATAAGAGCTACCTTGTGTAAGGACCTAGTTTCTTTCTTCCAGGGCCATTTCAAATGGTTCCATGTGATTGTCCTAGTTAGTATCTGGAAGCGAGACCTGGCCTTGAGCAAATGAAGAAGTTGGACAGATTGCGAAGGTCCTCATGGTTATTACTGGCAGTACTGGGGCTCTGGTTATGGTGGACAGTTGACCAGTCTGTGTGCCTGTGTTCTTGGACCGGCTCCCACTGACCCCCTCTGGTAGTGAGGACAGTTTGGCAGAATGTTTGTGGTTTCTAAAATGATAAGGTAAACTGTGTATGGCTCATCGAAGAGTCTGGAAGGAGCAGGAGCAGAACAGTTGGGAATGTCCATGGGAATCATGACTGGTGCGGAGGGCTCTGGGAGACTGGGTTAACTTGAGGGGAGGGCTCAGTGTTGAACCTCTGAGGCCTATGGACAGGGTCCCCCCTAGGTGGGCATTGGGGAGAAGACAGGAGACACCACCAGCATCAAAGCTCATCTAATTTTGCATGTCTGGAACCCTGTGTGTGTGTGTGCACAGTGGAGAAGAATCTGTAGCTGATTCAGGACTCACTCAGAAAGGAGCCTATCCACTTTCTTCCCCTGAAAGAAAGACAGCTCAGTTTTAGCTACTCAGCTCTGATCGATCCAGTGGCATCCAGCAGAGTGAAACTATTCTTTCCAAAGGCACATTGTCAGAACAAGGCAGCACTTGCTACACAAGATAGAAAAAGGCCTTGGAGAAGAAAAGCTCTGCTCTTGAGTTGATTGCTATTGAGTTGGCCCAGCTGTTCACCTGAAAGTCAAAACTGACAAAATGAAGGAGAATGTATAGCTGTTATAAGAGGGCATAAGGTCACTGCCATCACAACAAGTAGTTGAAATGTACCACTGAGGAAATCCACTGTAGACACTAGAAATTGGTGCAGGGCCATGCACCAGAGGACTGCCCTGCTTCTGAGATCTGTGACCACCACAGGAGCTTTCTGGTCATGTACATGAATAAGATAGGACTCTTTTTGTCATATAGAATTTTATTGCTTATTTTGGCTTTTTTTTTAATTTAACAAGGATATTAAAAAAAAAAAAAAAGCCAGGATTTTGGAAGGAGAACACTTAGATAGGACTTCAGTTCTAGCTTTTTACCCCTCATTACTGATGTTCATGGTTGGCAAAAGTCACATGACCGCAATTAGGTAGTTATCTCTTCCTTAAAATGGGCATTGAGTATCAAACAATGTATAATACATGTGAAAACACTTAGGAAACTACTAAGTGTGATGTAAATACAGTTATTAATCTCTAAAGGGTATCCTTAGCATTTCCTTTCCTATCAAATATTTGTCTATTATTGGGGCTGGGTGAAGCTTCATTTGAGAGAGGGCTTATTTAGAGTTAAGATAAAGATAGATTTTTAGTCCAGTCCTACTACCACATAAAAGCCCTATAAAAAGGAGTGAGAGCTATTTTGGTTTTTGTGCACTCAACAGTTTGTAGGCTGTTTAGCAACATTCAAATGACAATTCTGAGGGGCAATCACTGCTTATATTGAAAACATCATTGAAAAGGGCTTTTGAGCAAAAGTTTTTGTGTTCTATCTTTTTAAATTAATTAATATAAGATCCATCTTGGGCTAATGTGAAAAGGGAACAACTACTGGCAAAATTAAGGATCAAGGTTCTGTTTACAGGCATTTTGCCCAAGAAGCAGTTCTGTTGAGCCTGACGCTTCTTTGGTTTAGTGCAGCAATTGCTTACGGTGAGTAAGCAACAAGGTGTTTAAATTTCACATCTATGAAATCTACATTATGTTTCCTAGCAGGGGACAAGAGTCAGTCAATATTTTTTTCAGGAACACAGGTCTCAGATGCAGAGCTTTACTTAACCAAATAGGTAATGTCTTTGACACTGTACAAGCCTGTTGGGCCTCATTAATGAATGTGCTTATTGGCAGTTCCTTGTTGAAGGCCATTACTCCATTTTTTTCCTGAGCTTTAACACATACACCATCTGGCTCAGTCACAGATTGATAAGCAAGGGAATACAGCAGGCAGCAGTTCCTGGAATTAAACTGTAAACTTCTGAAGCAAAGCTCTTTACTGTAGTCTAAACTCACCACCGTTGTCAAGATTCCCACAGACACAGACGTTCCCAGCTACTCTATTTCTGCTTCTTCCAGACTCTTCAGTGAGCTGTGCTCAGTTTTCTGTATTGCTCCAGAAACCATGAAATTCTGCAGACTGTACTTCTAAGTTATCCTTTTCCAACCTGAATGATTCAATAGGCAACACTTTTATAATACATTCAGTGCATTTTGCATAAAGGAATTATTTTTGTGCTTTCTTGAAGTTATTTCCTTTAACAAACATCATTGAAGCGTACCACTTCTAGAAAGCCTCATTTGTTTAAGTGGAATATGATTCCATTAATCTCTGTTTGTATCTTTAGAGGATATATCAGAAGCCCTATGTGCATAGGCATATACTGATATCCTATGCACTGTGTAGAAGAGCACATCAGCCATGTCTCTTTTATTTCTCTAAGCACAAGGGCCACTGAACATGCTCTTTAGAATATATTTGTATCTGCTAGCAACTCCATAATCTAGTTCTTTTCATATCAGTGTTTGGTTAGTTTTATTCAAGGAAGTTTTCTCTGATCTCCCTCTGTTCCACAGATTTACATGGTCTTGTTGCATCTCCCCGAAGTCTCACTTTTATGCTTGAGTGATCACTTCATTAATGTACTGTAACTCTGAGACCCACAAACCCAGAGTCTGTGTTTGATTTTGTTTATTAGTATATTTCTAGCACTTAGTACAGTTTAGTCTAGTACGCGACTAAACAGTAATGGGGAAAAATACAATAAAAAAATAACTGTTGAATGAATAAGAAAATGCGTTTGCTCTTTGAAACACAGCTACAGTTCTACTTCACCTAAGAGTTTCACAGTACTTTAAAAATGTCAAAATTCATGTTTTTTCTATATTTTAAATATTAAAAAGTAATGATTTAAGAAGAATATAGTTATTTGTGCAAAATGATGAATTTTACCTAATATATTCATTTCATTGAATTTAACATAAACTATAATTTTTTAAAAAGCTATCCTTCACCCTGACCACTGTGGCTCAGTTGTTTGGATGTCATTCTGCAAAGCAAAAAGTTGCTGGTTTGATTCCCGGCCAGGGCACACATCTGGGTTGCAGGTTCAGTTCCCTGATACGAGATGCAAATGATCAATGATTCATTCTCACACTGATGTTTCTCTCCATTTCTTTCTCCTTCCCTTTCTCCCTCTCTTCCCCTCTCCCTAAAAAATAAAATAAAGTAAAATCTCAAAAAGGAGTTACTCTTAATCCCACCATATTAATACATCAACTTGTTTTATTTCATCAGAGGACATTGTCCTTTAGTTGAAGTGATTCTGGAACTTGGGCATTTAGTTCTAAATGTCTTTAATTTTCCCCCTCCCCTATTTCTCTGCATGATGATGGGCTACTTCCTAAACCCTGGCTGAAAGTCAGGAT
The DNA here is from genome assembly GCA_004026585.1 of Noctilio leporinus. NCBI lineage: Eukaryota > Metazoa > Chordata > Mammalia > Chiroptera > Noctilionidae > Noctilio > Noctilio leporinus. Next base: position 54,512 of record PVIW01001186.1, read on the forward strand.
TTATGAGAAACAGCCGTGTATGGTAAATGTTGAAAAGTTCACAGAAAGTAGATCTAGGCTTTGCTCCCTGTCGTACTAAGCAGCACACTTAAACCCTGCTCAGTCTCAGGGGCCAGATCCCATTGTGCCAAATTCAGGAGTAACACCTGTCTCATTTGATTTAGGATTTTTCAGTCTGTAGGATATTATTTGAAATCATAGAAGCTATTCTCTCATGTGACCTACTGCTGAGTATAAAAGTTTGGGCACTGTTTTAATAAGAGATCCCTTAATTCTTAAAAAACCCCTCAGTCATCTTGACCAAGATGAAAGTAACCATGACTCTTCCTCTTAACTAATATTAGGGTAAAATGTTCAGATATAAAAATAGTTGAAGGCTCTGGTTGGTGTGGCTCAGTGGATTGAGCACTGGACTATGAGCCCAAGTATTGCTGATTCGATTCTCAGTCAGGGCACATAACCAGGTTGCAAGCCAGGTCCCCAGCTGGAGGCAGGGGAAAGACAACCATACATTGATGCTTCTCTCCCTTTCTTCCACCCCCCTTCCCCTCTCTCTAAAAATAATGAATAAAATCTTTTAAAAAATAGTTGAATTATGTAGTGAGCAATTACAGGTTCCTCTTTATTAATGTTACATGGTCTTTCCAGTAATTTTAAAGCAACCAATTATTTGTAGCTTTAGACCTAAAGAAAATAAAATGTAAAAGAACCCACTCTGACCCTGAAGGGCAAAAGTAATCTTGAAAAGAGCAACAAACCTAGAAAAATCATGCTTTCTTACTTCAAACTATATTGCAAAGCTATAGTAATTATAACAGTATGGTATTGGCATATAAACAGACACAAAGATGAAAGAGAACAGAGAGACATAAAGACAATTAATGTCTTTATGGCCAATTAATGACAAAGAAACCAAGATACTCTGAGGAGGAGGCAGGTAGATTGTGGGTGGGGAGGGTCATCTCATCAATAAATTATGCTGGGAAAACTGGGCAGCTACATGTGAAAAAATGAAACTGGACCCCTATCTTACATCAGACATAATAATCAATTCAAAATGAATTAAAGTCTTGAATGCAAAACCTGAAACCATTAAATTCTGAGAAGAAAACATAGGCAGAAAGTTTTTTGACATTGGTCTTAGCAATAAAATTTTGGATTCAACACTAAAAGCAAAGGCAACTGAAGCAAAAGTAAACATGTAGGATTACATCAAACTTAAAATATTCTGCACATTAAAGGAAATCATCAACAAAATGAAAAGACAATATACTGAATGGAAGAAAATATTTCCAAATCATACATCTGATAAGGACTTAATATCCCCAAAATATAAAAATATTTCCCTTATACAACTCAACAGCAACACCCCCTGCCCCCACCAACAATCAGTTCTTAAACTGGGCAGGAAATCTGAATAAATATTTTTCCAAATAAGACATACAGCTGGCCAACAAGTACATTAAAAGGTGCTCAACATTACCAATCATCAGGTAAATGCAAATCAAAACCACAATGAAATATCACCTCACACCTGTTAGAATGGCTATTATCAAAAAGGTAAGAATATCAAGTACTGGTGAGGATGTAAAGAGAATCCTTTATGTACTATTTGTGGGATTGCAAATTGGTGCAGCCACTATGGAAAAACAGTTTAGAGGTTCCTCAAAAAATTAAGACTAGAACTATCATATGACCCAGCAAATCCACTTCTGGGTATTTATCTAAAAAAAAACTTCAAACAACCCTGGCTGGTAGCACAGTGGATAAGGCGCTGGCCTGCGAACCCAAAGGTCGCAGGTTCAATTCCCCAGCCAGGGCACATAACCAGGTTGCAAGCCAGGTCTCCAGCCAGGTCCATAGCTGGAGGCAGGTGAATGGCAACCATACATTGATGTTTCTCTCCCTTTCTGCCTCTCTCCCTTCCCCTTCCTCTGAAAATATAAGTAAAATCTTTAAAAACAACAACAACAAAAAACAGAGCTCATAGATGCAGAAAATAGATTGGTGGTTGCCAGGGATGGAGACTGGACAAAATGAGTGATGGGAGTCAAAAAGTACAAACTTGCAGTTATAAAGTAAGTTATGGGGATGTAATACACAGCTTGGTGACAATAGTTAATACTGTATTACATATTTGGAAGGTGCTAAGAGAATAGGTCTTAAAAGTTCTCATCACAAAAAATAATTTTTTGTAACTGTATGGTGATGGATGTTAACTACAATTATTGTGGTGATCATTTAATAATATAGTATATATATACATATATCAATCATTATGTTGTATATCTAAAACTAATATGTTTTGTCAATTACAGCTCAATAAAAATATTAAAAGATTCACTTTGCATGCCAAGAGATTAGCATATTTTTAAAATGGAAAGTTCTGGTGGAAACCTGGAGGCAATTTCATTGTAGCGTTTGGTTAAACTAAGCAACAGTTGAATAATGAGCAAATTAGCTGTAGCATGTGTTTTGGTATCACTAGATGCCTTGTAATGGCAACCTTTATGGTCATGCATGTTTTATTCTCTCCTTGTTATGTTTTCCAGAGGGATAACCAATTGGCTGATAGAATAACAAATGAAAAGTAACTTAACTCCATTGACCCTCTTAACTCTGCATGGGAACAATGGAAAGGAGCAGCAGTTTGCTTTGAAACCGTGGAACAGGTATGGAACAGCTCCTTTCCTGTTTGCCTCCCTTTATTTCTTTGCACATCTATTTACAGACCAGTTAAAAACGTCAAGTTGCTCCAGATTGAGAATACAGCATTGGAGTTACAGGATCAGGTATTGTGGGTTATTTAAACATTCGGAGTTGCAAATATTGTGGTTAAGTTGCTGTTTATATAAGTACCAGTGCAATTAAGAGGTAATTATGTTTTCAATCTCAAGTAATCATGCTAAAAAGAATTATTACTCTAAAACAAGGAATTAGCATTATGGATGTGTGTTTAGCTTTAAGATACATGATTTGAATAAGGAGATTTTGTCCTAGTAAGTAGATTCCTATGGAGAAATTACAGAAGTAATAACAAAGTAGAGAATGTTGGCTTCCACAATCCAAGCCATCAAAAGTGTTTTTGCTGTGTTTAGTGATCATCTCCCTTGCCCATATTCCCTTTCTCAACTACGAAGGGATTCTGCAAAAAAAGCATCATTTGACTTTTTTCCATTTTACAGAGTTCACAGGATAGATATAGATGAAGCTTCTTTTGCTTTTCATGTCAACATGAAGAATTTAGAACAGCATTTGTAGGACTCCTGGATTTAGAACCTTTAAAATATGTGTTTATTTTGATTGGATACCCACCATCAACAGAGTGTCAAAACTTTTTTCAATTGTAATTATTATCAAGGACAGAGGAGCCATATATAGTTTGGTAGTACTGAATAGTGATGGATGCTTTATGAAATTCTGATATTAATGAATTATAATGCAGGTAGAACATATTTAAGGTTAGAAGATTAAGTATCATGTACTGGATGATCAAAATTAAATTACTTAATAACTTTGCATGACAACATTTTTTACTTCATTGGATAGCTTACAGATGAGGGACTATGAATAAATAATAAAGACTTGAATTTTGCATAGGGATATTAGAATTCAAAAGGATACAGAAAAAGAATTCATAAAAATTATGTTTTATATAAGGAATTAAATAAGGATATGACTTCATTATTTAAGGTTATTTAAGGAGAACTTTTAGGGGATGTTTTCACTATTACTCTGTAGTGTGTTTCCAGGGCACAATATATTTTCACACATTAAAACAACTAAGGGTTTCAATGTGTTGCTCTATAGAATCCGAAACTAAATGTTGTATGTATCAATAATATATGAAGAGCTCAGCAAGGAAACAGAAAAAGTATCAGGCTGTTGCTGCTGGATGCACAGAGAACAACCTTGGGTCTTTTGGTTCCTTTATGTTTCAGTTTGTAATTAGCCAACTACTAACACATTGATCAACTCTTTATCTTGTGTTCCAATACTGATGTAAATGGGCGTTTTTTTTTTTGTTTGTTTGTTTGTTTGTTTTTCAGTACTTTAGTTAATAGACATTATCTGTCTGAAAGGAAATATTTGGAAAATAAGGCAAAGAAGAAAATTCAGATAATGAACAACTTCCAAACTCTTTATAACAACCCAAATTGAATATTGTTCAATCCACACCAGAGTACATCGGTTTAGGTACAGATTACAGTGGGATTTAGATTTATAAATGAGGTTCTGATTTGAAAAAAAAAAAAAAATGCATAAACCATGGGAGTAGCCAGTAACCTTGTCTTCACTGGTGTGAGTGTCTATGTATAAAATTATTGAGAAATGGAATCTGCCGTCTTTTTTTTTTTTTTTCCATTGGGAAGAGGAGTGTGTACAGGGATGACCATGGGGCAGGGAAGGAGAAATCTCAGACTGTTTCTAGCACTGTTCTTCAGAAACGTAGCCTCTAACTGACCTCTCTTGTTCCACACCTGGGATAACTTTGAAGGAGGCAGTCTTAGGGGGAAAAATGTCCCAAAGTGTCAAAATGTCCCTCTTTTCTCAGCAACCCCAAACTAGAAAGTCCTCTTTCATCTCAATATATGCAAAAAGATGATTAAGAGAATCACTGGTACCAAGTCAATGAGGATCTAAGGTCAGGCTTAGATACAGGGCCATAATAGAAGTATGTGCCATGTGTTACAGAAGCAAGTGGTAGGATTATTATAAGCTCAGATTTCATCTTGAAATTCTCCCTAACATTCCCATTTAAGTTAACCACTTTTTGATTTAGATACCCAACAGACATTTATCACATACTTAATATGTGCCAGGCACAGTGCTAGGACTCCGGGGAAACAAAGCTGAATCCTCAGCCTCCAGAAGATTCCTTCTCGTTCCATTTGACCTCTATACACAATACTTATTTAATCCCTGAACACAGTTTCATTATTGGCTTTGAGTTTTGTATCCCATACTAATCTGTACTCTCCCTAAAGACCTGGCCTGCACTGCAGACTTTGGATGAGTGACTGAACTGTCTGCTGTGGGTGTTAACATAATCTCTTTAGCAGATTATTTTCAGTAACCTGTAAATCTTTTTCCTGTATTAGTGACAGCAAGACCCAAAGAAGAAATCAAAGCTGGTCATGGAGTATGATGCTCTCAAAGTGAAAATTGTGAATGTCTTTGCCTTGTTAAAATTTATTTTAGGATTGTTGATTTATGGAAACAATGACAATTGTTTTATTTCGTGATAGAGACGATGAAGAGTAAATACATTTCCCCCCTCAAACTGAAACTTCCTTTTGAATGCTGAATATAGAGAAAAATAGAGAAAGCAAAATATCTGCCATGCTTTTATTACTTTTTGGTTCTCTTGACTAGCTCCTCTATATTCTTCCTTTATGAGACTGTCTTGACCCAGATTTATCACTGTTTCTTTTAGCCATGCTAGTAATGTCTACACAATACATCTGAATTTGTTTGGTTTGAATCTCTTAGTATATCATTGTTATTTCCCCAAAGTATTAATTCCCAGGTACATAGAAGCCACATTCAATTGAAGGAAGAGTATATGCGGTGATTTACAAAAAATCCACAATGGATTAGCCTGGCTTGGAGGTGTTCAGCAAAACACTACTAGTGTTTAATTGAACGAACACATAACACTAGGGAGTCTTGGTTGACTGTGACCCAAATCTAACTAAAGTACGCTTAAAAGAAAAAAATCTGTGTACATTTGTGTACAAGGAGGAATTTTACTGGCTCAATCCAAGTAAGGGTTGATTGGCAACCTGTAGGAGGGGAAGGGCTGTAAGTGCACCTACAAACACCTAGAACCAGAGGACTCGATCCCATTGGGACTCTTTCTCCATCTCTCCTGCTTCTCCTCTTCTGTGAGTCAGTTTCAATCTCTCCAATTTCAGGCAAGCCAACAATATAACATTTTATAGGTTTTACCTGTCTGTTCTATATTCAAAAAACAACCACCAAAACAAACAAAAAACCTAGGGAAGGAGTCTGACTTGTGGCATCAGAGCTACTCACCCAAGATCAGGTCTCAGGAAAAACATATGTTTTCGCTGGGAACCTAAGAATTCCCCTAATAGGGAAGGCTGTTGGGCTAATATCAACATTGTTTACTTTAATAATCTCTAGCCAGAATGCCCAAAATGGCACTTGTTAAGTTGGCTTACATGACCTCTAATTCTATATTTTATATCTGAATCCCTATGCTGATATATTCTTAGTGACTTGCTTAGTGATAATAGCAAGATCTTAAACTTTCAGAGAGACAAGTATGATGATTGTGACCCCACTCCTTGTCTACCAACCCACACAGAAATCCCTCCCTTCCAAATCCCATTCATTTTTTAACATAGAATATGACTTGCGAGAAGTCTGCTGGTTGCCTTCTGCAAGCTATTACGTGGATGTGTGGAGCAGGGCATCAGCATCCTATGTGTGTGCGGTGGCAGCAGGAGAGAGGGGACAGGGAGGTTGTCAGTTGCTCAGCAAATTTCCCTTCAGCTGAGAATAGTCAGCTGGGCTGTGGTCCCTAGACAGGCCTGAGCTACAGGAGCAGAATACAGGGTTGAACGGTGCGGCCCAAGCTTTGAATTGCTTTCTTCCTAGGGGAAGTATGGTGGGTAGATGAGAAAGGTAGAGCAGCAATAAAAAGAAGTACTGTAATTTACTCAGTGGCTGCCAGTCAGTATGGACATCAGTTAGATTCTGCTTTGTGGCAGGCAAAATCAGGACTTTTTCTCCTCTTGTCCTTGTGTGAACCAGGGATCTGAGACTAGAGCCCCTCTGGGCTCTGCATTCAAGAAACACTGAATATGGAACAATGAGCCAAGCCACAGCTGCACCCTCAGGTGGGTGGGTCAGTGTTGTCTTAGCACCTTCAGGGCTACAGGACTTTTGCCTGGGATCTGACTTTTATAAGCTAAAAGCTCACAAAAACATTTTCACATTGTTTTAATTGAATTCTGAATGTCTATGAGTACTTGCTGTTCAATGTTGGGGTCTCAGGGGCCTCTAACACCATCCCCATCCACCAAGTAACATTTGGCAGGTTCTGCTCTTGCCTGGGTGGGTTTGGTCATTAGCCTGCTGGGAGCAAGCTGGGAAGTTGGCTCCAGCTGAGCCCACCTGCACTGGGACATGCCCACAGGGCTCTGCCGCTGCATCACTGTCTCCATAGATTCCTTAAGTTGAGCATGAATGTCTCCACATCCCTGACACCATCCTGGCCCTGCTTCAATCATTCATTCGCCAACATTCAGTCACTCATAGCACTTGCTACACAAGGTCCAAAGCCAAGAGATGAACGATGATTTTCAAGGAGCTTTAGGTCAGAAGAACTGGTAATCTGAGTAGTATTTTTATGTTCTTTCTCTTGCTTTGCTTTTATGGTAAAATGTAACATAAAATTTACCAGTTAACTATTTTTAAGTGTATAATTCAGTGGCATTAAATACAATCACTATGATATTTAACCATCAACCACTATATAGTTTCAGAATTTTTTCATCATCCCAAAAAAGAGACTCTGTACCTATTTAACAATAACTCCCCATTCCTTACTCCCTCTCAGCCCATGCTTACCTCTACTTTACTTTCTCTTTCTACTTTTTATGAATTTGCTTATTCAAAGTACCTCATATAGAAAAAAGGAAAAAGGACTCATGGACATGGGCAACAGAGTGGTGATTGCTGGGGGTAGGGGTGGGAGTGAGGTATAAGGGAACTAAATGATAAAGGAAAAAATGCAATAAAAATCATTAAAAAAAGAAAGAAACCCCCCATTTGTTATTTGTGGATAAATATGTATGCAATAAAGTTATAATGGGAAGCATAAATTGATTAAAACAAACATAAAAAACAAAGTAGCCCATATAAAAGAAATCATTCAATACTTGTTCTTTTGTGACTGGCTTATTTCACTTAGCACAATGTTTTCAAGGTTTATGCATATTGTTGTATGTGTCAGAATTCCATTTCTTGTTATGGATGAAAAATATCCCTTTGTATGTACATAGCATATTTTCATTTATCTGTTTATGAACATTTGGGTTGTTTTCACCTTTGGACTGACATGAATAATTCTGCTATGAACAATGGTGTCCATTTTTGTTTAATATATTAACTCATTTAATTCTTACAATAGCCCCATGTGTTTAGGTACATTTTTGTCTCCAGTTTATAGATAAGAGAATGGAATGTCATGAAGCTGAGTCATGGCAAGGCCTATATTCCAACTGAGAGGGTCAGACTATAGTGCACTCTCTGAATTATACATGGTGCCACCTTTAATAAAAAATAGTTACCTAAGCCCTGGCTGGTGGCACAGTGGATAAAGTGCTGGCCTGCGAACCCAAAGGTCACTGGTTCGATTCCCAGTCAGGGTACATAACCAGGTTGCAAGCCAGGTCTCCAGCCAGGTCCATAGCTGGAGGCAGGTGAAAGGCAACCATACATCGATGTGTCTCTCTCCCTCTCTGCTTCTCTCCCTTCCTTTCTTTCTAAAAATAATAGATAAAATCTTTAAAAATAAAAAAGTTACCTTTTCCTTTAAACTTACTCTGTCCTGGGTACATTATATACATTATTTCTCAATCCTTAAGATATCCTTATAATATGGGATTTTTCATCCTGATGTTACAGTTGAAGACATTAAGGCTGGAGAGGTTAAATGGTGGATGCAGGAATGTTCCTAGGTATGATCGCTACTCTGCATGCCTCCTTTTAGAGTCAGAATGTAGCAAGAAGATGGCTCCTTGGGACTTGGAAAAAGCACAACTCTTTCTGGACAGGGAAGAGAAGTTATTTCAGGGGCAGAACCTATGACCACTGCAGGGCCTCTGGCATCACATGGCTACAGAGAAGTTCTAACCTGGCTCCCAGAAAAGACCAGGATTTTTTCCCTTAATACTTACAAAACGTTTTTATTTTCTAAAATTCCTGCTCTAACAATGGCTAGGACAATAGAGTCAAGGTAAAATGAATGAGTATTTCCATTGCTAACTTTGCGGAGCATGGAAGAAAGGAGTTATACAAGTTCTGGCAAAAAGAAAAAAAAATGTACATGTGGCTGACCTGTGAGGGCTGTTTCTCAACAATTCTGAATTAGATGAGTGTTTAGACAACATTTTGCTTCTATTTAACCATGTGGACAAAACCATATTCCCTTTGCATGATTGCCTATAGCCTTTAATATTTAATTGAAATTATTATTTTTGGCTATCTTAACCCTTTCCTTCCCTCATTCTGCAACTGGCACAAAAATGTACTTCAGATTGTCATTTTGCAATAGGTCAGAGATGAACTATCTTCCCCTTTAGAGGGTGGGGTCCAGTAATGCATGAGCTTCATGGTGGTTTCCCCTCTTTGGTTTTACAGCCTGAGAAAATGGCATGTAACACACCTACCCAAAGACAGCGGGCTATGTCAACCTCTGGAGAAGCTCTATATGAAATCCTTGGTCTGCATAAGGGAGCATCAAATGAAGAAATTAAGAAAACCTACAGGTACAGAGGATATTCAGTGATGGCCTTTCACTACTAGTGATAGTTATTTTGTGGTTGGCAAGTGCCTCCAATTAAAGCCATTTGCTTTCAGCTAAGACCAGGTAATCTCAGTTTTGGAATTCACATTCCCTGTTCTATAAATACAGGCAATTGGGAATAGAGAGGCAGACATTGATTTTGTGAAAGAATTGTCTCAAGATGCTGGGCCTTAAGAAAGGGCACCCTATGTTCTAAGCTGACAGTGAGAGGAGTGGGGGCAGAAAGAGAGGAAAGAGGGAGAGGGGGGAGGGAGAGGAAAGAGAGAGAGGGGGGAGGGAGAGGGAGAGGGAGGGAGAGAGAGAGAGAGAGAGGGAGGGAGAGAGAGATTTCCCCATGAATGACTAGGGGTTGTGATTTAACCCATATGATTCAGTGACAACAAATCTGGTAGAGGGTTGTAGTTGCTGTATTATATGCTATACTTCTAAAATCTTCAATTTTGATCTTTCATACCTGATCTAGTTTCGAGTTAGTTGTTTTTGGGAAAATATAAAATATCTTTTTCCTTAATGCTCCAAGGAATTAAAAGAAAAGGATTGAGTACAAAAATAATTTATTTATTATAAAAGTTCTGTGGAAACTACTAAAAATAAAATAACATCCATAACTGCACCTCTAATGATAATTATTATTTTTCTTTCTAGTCTTTTTTCTGTTTAGATAAGACATTTTAAAATCAAATTGGATTCATTTGTATTCTCTTTCAGTTTAACAAGGACTTATCATGAAATTATCTTTTTTTTTAAATTTTTCTTTTTTTAAATTTTATTGTTGTTGTATTACATTCATCCCCTTTTTTGCTCCCCTCTGTCCCCCTCCCCACCCACCCATTCCCCCCAAAGTCAATCCCACCTGTTGTCCATGTCCATGGTTCCTTTATACTAGGTTCTTGATGAAATTATCTTTATGTTATTAAATACTCTGATTTTAATACTATGGTTACTCTCTAATTTAATTACTTTATAGCTATTTTTAAACATGTATACTTTAAAAATATTAGTTATTTGTTTTAGAGAGAGGGGAAGGGCAGGGAAAAGAGAGGGAGAGAAACATTGATGTATGGGAAAGACATTAATCTGTTGCCTCTTGTACATGCCCTGATCAGTAATGGAACTGGTGACCTTTCGCTTTGTGGGACATTGCCCACAAAGTTGCACCTTTAGAAAGAAAAATGAATCAAAACATAAATAAAATATTATTTATAATCAGTTACTTCTTATTTGGTCTTATTTTTTTACAACTTAGGATTATTTTTGTTTTTGATATACGTAAGTTTAGAATTTTTAAGTAGATAAATTTGTTAGTCATTTACTTTATGGATTTTTGTTTTAGCTGCCATGGTTAAAATGCCTCTCCTGATTACAATATTATAAAAATACTAACCCATTTCTTCTAGTACATTTATGGTTTTACTTTTTTATATTAAAATTTTGATTTAGAATTTATTTTGACATAAAGAAAAAGGTAGGATTTCAGATACATTTTCCTAAATTACTAGCCCACCAAAAATTTATTAAAGTCTCTATTTTTATCTACTGATGAAAAATTCTTTGGCTTTGAATTGGAACCTTCACCATGTGGTAAACTATAGGATCCAAAATGCCTTCAAGAAGCATGTGTTAAAGAACAAATTGCCATTTGAATTTAAACAGTTCTGTGAAAACAGTAAAGTCTGATCAAAGTTAGTATCTATCTTCTAGTGTATATTTCACTTAAGAAACTGGGGAGAGGGTCTTCCCTGTTTTATTATGTTCTAGAGCTTTTCAGGAGTGTGCCTAGGAGCTGCTCAGCCCCGTGTATCCTTGGTTGAGGGTCATTAAAGTTGACTCTCAACTCTTTGGGCCTGATACATTGTGCTGGGAGTAGGAGTTGGTAACCAAAATAATTGTGTTGTAAGCTTAACACTTACAGAGATGCTCTCCAAAATGAGAAAAAAGTGATATCGAACTACCTCATGAGCTTTAAAACCCATTTTATAAATATGACTTTTAATTGCCTTTATTAATTTTGTAAGTTTCACATCATATCCTAATTAAGGCACTAATTATGCCGAGCTGTTTGCAAGTTTAATAATTATAACCTAACATCTTTTCATGTAATCAGCATCTTCCTATTAATTTTGTTTTAATGTCATACAAATATTATTTTTTCAGCTGATTAGGGTACTAGCATGCTGCCAAACACATTTACTTCTATCTAAATTACACATTTGTATTCTGCAAGTTATTTAAAGTGCATGACCAGGCTGGAAATCTACTGAGAATATGATTCTTATATTCAAGGATCTGGATCAAAGCAGTCACAAAACAGTGAAATTAAAAGCCAGTGAAATTTAATAAAATTACCAACTGTTGAATCCATACGCTGCTTGACCTCTGTTGTAATCCTTGGTTGTGCTCTTGAAAATAAAACTGAGTAAGAAGACAGTTTTCTTCTTCTATATATCTTATTTATTTTGAGATCATACAAACAGGTATACAAAAAGTCTCCCTCATACCTCAGATCTCCAAGTCTCCTCTCCAGGGAAAGCAATTCCTTGTGTATGTTTCTAGAGAAATCTTATACCTACATAAGCATATATACAAACTTTCTGGTCTGGGCAGGGTGGTATAGATTTGTCTCTCTTTGTTCCTCCCTGCTAAGAATGACTAAAAAGCCTTGGAAATAACACAAGAGACAACTAAAAGAGAAAGGTAGAAAGAGAAGATGACTTGGTTAAGGACCACAGGACCAAGGGAATGAAACAGTGGTGGGGAACCTTATAACTTCCAACCCAAAAGAAGATAATCCAGGTCTGGCCTTTCCTAAGCCCTCTCTACCAATGGGAAGGCAGCCAGGTAGTTCTATTCATCTTCCAAGTTGAATAGGAGCCCTGCCAACAACTCTAGATAAGCCCAGTAGAAACAGCAAAGGGGACCTTCTGAAAGTCCCCATTACAAAACTGGCTGAGGACTTTCCCACCAGCCTGAGACTCCCCTTTCTCACCCAGAGACCCTCCTTGACAGGGGATATTAACAAGGGGGATTCCGCTACAACAAAGATGCAGCCCAGGTGGTGCTTTTTGCAGCTTTGGAGATTCCCTTTCCTCATCTAAAGTCACCAGGCAACCCAGGCTCCTGGGTTGGAAGCTCCTTTCATCTTATAAACTAGTACCAATGAGGGCCAGTAGGGGCCCAGGAGGTAGGTGATAAACCAAACAGACTAAAATAACACCATAGAGGCTCTGAAAATTAGGCTGTCTGTGAATCCACAGTCCACAAAAATAAGCTAAAAACTGCCTGTTAAATCCAGGGTGGCTGCCTGTTAAAATTAAAAATATATATAAATAGGACTCAGAGTCTCCTAACATAACAGCTAAAATGTATGGATGAAAATCACTCACCAAGAATCAAGATTACAGCTTGCACAAAAATAGATAATCACCTGACTCCCACACTAAGATGAACCAGATATCGGATTTATCTGGTAAGTACTCTACAGTAACTATAATAAAAAAGATTCAGCAAACAATTACAAATCTCTTGAAACAAATGCAAAAATAGAAATTTCATTACAGAAACGGAAGTTACAAAACAAGAACCAAATGGAACTTCTAGAACTGAAAAATGACAGAAATTCTACAGCTAACTGGATGGACTCTGTAGTAGAGAGATGACTGAGGACAGAATCAGTGAAGCTGAGTACAGATCAGTGGAATTTACCCAAAGAGAAAATAAATTGATAATAAACAACAGAGAATTGGGAACCTACAAGACTGTAACAAAAGAGCCAACATTTATAACACTGGAATCCTAAAAGGGAAGAAGAAAGAATGTGATTAAAAGAGTATTCAAAGAAATAATGACTAAAAATGCTCCAAACTTGGCAAAATTTATAAGCCTACAGATCCAAAAAGCTGAGTAAATAATAAACACAATAAATCTAAAGAAATTCATGCCAAGACACATCATAATTTAACTTCTGAAAACTAAAAAGAAAATACATTGAAAACAGAGAAACAACACATTATTTATGTGGGAACACAAATTCAAATGACAGCAAATTTTTCTTCTGAAACAATAAAGGCCAGAAAGAAGGGACACAACATTTTTCAAGTGCTAAAAGAACTGTCAACTGTGAATTCTATATCTGGTAATACTATACTTCAGGAATTAAAGGGGAATAGAGACATGCTCAGATAAAGGAAAACTAAGAGAATTTATCACCAGCAAATCTACTTTTAAAGAACAGGTAAAGGATGTTCTTCAAAAGAAAGAATATGATGAAAGGAATCTTGGATCATCAGGAAGGGAGAAAGGAAAAGGAAGAATGCAGAAATATGGGTAAATACAATAGATTATTCTCCTTATGAATTTTCTAAATTGCATATAATGATTAGTGTAAAAATTACAACATCACCTGATACTCAAGACAATTATATCTAAAATTGGGGAGGATAATGGGACCCAAATGGGAGCCAGGTTTCTATATTTCCCTCAAATCAATAAAATAATATCAGTAGACTACGGTAAGTCACAAATATACTGTATACGTATCACCCACAAACATAAGAAGTAAATCAAGATGGAATCCCTAAAAATATTTAAATAACCCAGAGGAAGATAAGAAAAGGGTAATGGAGGAGAAACAGGATAAAAACAGAAAACAAATAATAAAATGATAGACTTAACCCCTAATGCAATAATTATATTAAATGTAAATACTGGAAGTATATGTTACACTTTTCCTTCCTTGTCATACAAATGATTGTGTACTCTTACTCCTATCCTGTACTTTTCCATTGGCTTAACAATATACCTTAGAGATCATTCTCAAGAATGATCAGTCCATAAAGTTTCATTCTTTTCACACTGCAGCATAATATTCCATGATAAAAATGTTCCATGATTTTATCAGTTCCCTGTTGATAAATACTTAGGTAGTTTTCCATCAAGGTTGCCTTTTTTTTTTTTTAATTTATATTGTTGTTGTATTACATCCATCCCCATTTTGCTCCCCTCTGTCCCCCTCCCCACCCACCCATTCCCCCTAAAGTCAATCCCACCTGTTGTCCATGTCCACAGTTCCTCCATACTAGGTTCTTGTCTAAGCTGCTCCCCTTTCTTGCCTCTGCCTCCCACCTCCCCCCAACCCCGTTCCCCCTGACCACTGAAGGCCTATTCACTGTATTCATATACTTGGTTGTTTTGCTTGTTGTTAGTTTTGCTTATTATTGTCCCGTAACGGGTGAGATCATATGATATTTGTCCTTCACTGACTGGCTTATTTCACTAAGCATAATACTCTCCAGTTCCATCCATGTTGTTGCAAAGGGTACAAATTCCTTCTTTCTTTCTGCTATCTAGAATTCCATTGTGTAAATGTACCAAAGTTTTTTGATCCAATCATTCACTGATGGGCACTTAGGCTGTTTCCAGCACTTGGCTATTGTAAATAGTGCGGCTATGAACATAGGTGTGCATAGGTTCTTATGAATTGGTGTTTCAGGATTCTCTGGGTATGGTCCAAGTAGTGGAATTGCTGCATCAAAAGGCAGTTCCATTTTTAGTTTTAAAGGTTGCCTTTTTAAGCCAACTTAGAACTTCTCAGGAAAATCCCATGGGCCCAGAAAGGTAGACAGAGGTGGTAAGAGAGAAAATACCTTGGTTTCTGATCACTTCCCAGTTTTGGCTATGCCCCTATTCCAAATTCGTAGTGCAAGGACCTAACAGACCCAGCTGGGGCAGATGCTCACCCATGTCTAGCTGACTCTGCCTAGAGATCCAGAACCACAAATACCCACTACCTTAGCAAGGCCTGTAGGATTCAACTCTATAGGAAGGAAAAGAGGCAATGTTCTATGGGAAGGATATATATTTGGGAAGAAAATTATCAATATTTTTAGTTCTTCATTCCTTTAAAGAATTAAAATAAGTAGCAGCCTCACAGACCTATCTCAGCCTCTTCTTGTATCTATTTATGAATATTTATAAAAACATCTTCCTGTGAATAAAATCTTTTTCCCTACATCATTTTTCCTACAATAGTATAACCATACTTCATTTTTCAGCTGATAAATTAGAGTCCCCAGCTACCTCAAAGAGCAGCTAGGAGGAGTGACAAGAGGGAGGCTTCTACTGTGTCAATCCATCATATACTGAAGCTCTTGTCTCATTGAAATTTTGTAAAGAGAAATGAGATCCTTTTTTTTTTCCTTCAAATTGTGTGGAGCCCTTTGTGGAAAAGCACAATAAAAGTACCAGGTACTATTATGAATGGCTAGATATCATTGTCATTCTTAAATGTCTACAATTATTCTGCCATTTGCTACTACCGTCAAAAATCATTTATCCCACATAAAGTGACTTTTTGCTCCATGTCAAAATGTCATACCACAGGGTGAGACTCATTGGATGAGTCTCATTCATGGCCCTTGTTATGGAATAAATCTGCCTTTCATATTGCACCACATAATCATTCCAAGGAGCTTGAAGTTTAAGGCTCATTTAATCTAATTTTCTCATTGCTGGATCATGCCACTTAACCCTAACAATGTTTGCATGAGATAAGCCAATATTTTTTTTCTATTCTCCAACTGCTTAAAAGTCTTTCTGAAGGAGACTCATTTGAGTTAATCAAATACACCTGGAATGGCTAAGCAGGTCCCCATCTTGTACTGTATTTGCTGTAACTTAAAATTGGTATGTTTCCTTTTTTAATTTAAGTAGTCTCTCTGAGGCAACAGGAATTTGAGCTAGGAAGCTAGGGAAGGAGAGAAGAGTGGGGGAAGGGGAAGGGGAGGGGGTGGGGAAGATGGTCAGTTGTTGAAATATGAGATTCAAAAGTTGTTTTCCAATCCCCAATACCAGGTGTTGGCCCCTTTCAAGTGACTCAGGAACTTGAGTTCCCTGTAAAGTCTTCATATCCAAGTCCTAGAAGCCTCCTGTGGAAAAGTACCCCAGGATGCAGGAATGAGTTCAGCCCCGTGTAGCAGTGTTGCTCCACCCTGTTAGTGGCATCTGCCTTCTATTCACTCATGGCGCATCCATGGTCCCTGCTAGGCACAACTCTGGGCATGCTAGGCTCTGCAGCTGCAGCTGCTCTGTTGCTGTTCTGTGCTACCCTACCAGGCCTGGCAGGTATAGCAAGTGCTCTCTGCTAACTACTCAGAGCCCAAGTCTTTTGATTATTCCTCCAGGCCAAGAAATCTTGACACTTGAGGGAGTCACCAGTGCCTGCTGGGAGGTAGAAAGCTGGATATAGGGAATGGCTCACTCCTTTTCGTGATACCCTCTGTTAGAGCCTCCAGTGAGTATGAAAGTTTAATATGAAAGCTCCTTCCATCTTTTCTTATAGGTTTCTTTCTATAGGACTCAAATACGTGCTCAGAGGGACTAGCAGTAATGACCCTATACTTAGAATCTCCATCTCTCTGACAGGTAAAGTTTTGCTGATCATGCTTGGCCCTTTCTTCCCTAAGACTCTGAAGGTCCTATCCCACCCCCAGATAGGCTTCCTTCCATAAGGCTGCCCCATTAGTTCATCAGATCACCCAGCTGAGGCTGTCCAGCAGGGAATGAGGCTTGCATTTCTTTCTGGAAGGCTCTTCAGGCTTGGGGGACTTCTGGGAGGCTGCCTTCAGGCCTCCAAGTATGTCCTGATGTGCTCAAACTCCCAGCCCAGGCTGTACTGGCTCAACAATGCATCCACACCTTACCATGGTCCCACAACAAACAAGGTTAACTGTTCTGTATTCTCCTTTGTAACTTGAAAGGGGTAAATGTATTTTGCTGCTTGACAAGCACTTTAGGTACATGATTAGATCCTTCTTTTCTTGATAGACTGTCACATAAAAATTCTTCACTCCAAAATCAGTAGACTGTTGATCTATTTCTCATGCTGCTACCTAATCCAGGCGGAAGCCAAGAAGGCTGGTCAGAGCACTTGGCAGCCACTGGTATGTCTAGAATATCTCACAATCATTAATGGCTTTCTAGCAGCAAGTTCTGTTCATTATTCAACAATTATTTATTGAGTACCTACTATGTGCTGGACAAACACAAAATCCCTGCACCCTTGAAGCCTATATTATGGGCTGGGGGAAGCTTAATAATAAGTGAATAAGTAGAACATATAATCTATTCAATGTTGTAGGTGCTGTGCAGAAAAGCAAAGTAGGTAGGAGGTGCTAGGAGTGCTGCTGGAAGCTACATATTCTCTTTAAGGTGTTCCACATACTAGATTTTAGCACTAAGGTCTCTTGGTTGCAGTGACTTCTAAGTATAAAGTTTAAGAGCATAGGGTATAAATGCAGAAAAGGCCTGGGTTCAAACCCCTCCTCTTAGCCTCATTTTCCTCATGGAATACAGATAATGATAATGAACTCAGAGGATTGCTGAGGATTAAGTGAGATGATACATATCATGTGTTTAGCCCAGATCTGGCACATGGGGTACTAGGTGCCACAAAGAACACACATAAATCCTAGAAATAGCCCTGTAGAATGGCATTCTTTAGACTAGTTAGGGCCAGGGCACAAGGAGATTGTTCAAGGAGAGAGAGAGAGAGAGGGAGAGAGAGAGAGAGAGAGGGAGAGGGAGAAAGAGAGAGAGGAGGGGGAGAGAGAGAGAGAGAGAGAGAGAGAAATATGTGTGTGTGTAAGGTATTTATATTCTGTGACATTTCAATTCCATTGCATACATTAAAAAAGTGTTAAAAACTGTTTTATTTTAGCATGCCAACGTTGTTACTGTGCTGAAAAAGTTAAATTCTTTGCATCTGTTTATTCTCATAAAAATATTTAGGTACCAATTAGAATGTGGAGGGAACAGTCTGTGAAAGTTTTAAGGGGTATAAAAGCAGAAAGTTAGAATACAAGAGAGAGACCCCCAAATACTATACCCAAAATAATTACAAGGAGTCATTTAGGTGGGTTTGAGAGAAGTTGTGCGTCAGGGACCTTCTTAGAGGTCCTCTGTATGCTCCTTGTCCCATCAGAGCATAAAACCCTTACAGGTTTTTTAAGTTCCCTCTTCTCTCCCACTCAACCAGTTCCCCGAGGGGAGGCACTGTGCTTGTCTTCTTTGCACTTCCAAATATAAGAATGAATTAGCAAATATTAGATTTTCCCCTAGGTTTTTCTCCTTGATTATATTCCCAGTTTCTTAAGGCTCATTCTCAAATGTTTGGTCTCCTAGGGGCCACTGGGAGTGATTTACTGGCCCAGTAAACAGAGAGGGGCAGATCAGCAGGGCAAGGTCATAATGTGAGTTTGGACCTGGTACATTTTGTATGGCCGTGGGACCTTCAAATGAGAACTAATTAATGAAAAAAGGGAAAACTGAATAAAATATAGCAAGTTACATAATTTGGAGAATGTGAGTGTTAAGTATTCAAAAAATCTCATGTGTAACTTAAATGTTAGCTTTTTAAATTTACACTGATATGTACATTTTTGAAGTAAGATAAAAACAAGATTAGAATGCCCAAAAGGGAGGCTGACTGATTTTCCTTGGTGCAAGAAACTAACAAAATGCCGGCCTACTTACTGAATGAGATCTAACTCTTCCATAACACCTGAGACCACAGAATCAGAGTGAACTAGTTTTATACATCAGCACTTGGGTCCCTGTGCCTCAAGGATGAGCTTTATTTCTTCTTATTGGCAAGGTACCAAATATCCTGGTTTACAAAGCAGAAGAAATTCAACTGATTCTTCTATTTCATTCGATTTCACATGGAACTTTCTGGAACTCATCTTTCATCTCTAAAGGGGTGAATTACCTCAGTGAGTCAAAAGCTCTTTACACAAGTAGGAAAAAGTGTCATAACGATAGTGATTTGTGGTAACTCCAACCTGTGGTGCTTTTGCTCATCATTATTAGCAATTACAGGTCATAACAGAGGCTGCTGCTGAATAACGTGTAAATGTCAGGGGAATGCATAGCTAATAGAAGAATTGTAAATATTTACAAGGCAAAGTGATGATTCAAGCTCACAGGATAAATTGAAATTAATCTCTACCAAGCACTAATTTATTTCCTGAATTCTAAAACCTTCTGTTAAAAACAAGGGAACATAATATGAGGCTATATCACAGTTATCTTCTAGGTCAACTGTATAACCTTCCTTCTCCCATGGCAAATCTTCCACTTGATCCTCTTATTTCTTCATGCAACTTCAACTTCATTTGTTCCTGGGTTCTAGAATCATAATGATCAGTGTTTTCTTTTTTTTCACCCACTCTTTCAGTCAATATCTTTTTAGTACTGGATACTTATTCATATTCTACAATGAAAGATAAATATATATTTATATCTATCTGTATCTATATATATAAACACATAGTTTGCACCATTTAAAGAGCTTATAAAGAATTAGATTTAGTAAGGTTTAAAAGATACATACTAAAAGAAAAACCAAACAAGAGAATGTGTTATGAGTGGAATAGATTAACTTGAGCATAGGATTCATATTAACCACTTAAATGAAAGTGAATGCTTCATTCCATCATTCATTCATTCCCAGGTACTATGCTAGGCTCCAGGAATACAATTATAAATAAACCACGATTACTGATCTCATGTAACTTGAGGTCTAATGGATGAGACAGAAAGTAATCAAATGATGACAAGAGTGAGTATGTCATTACTGATGAGGTACAAAACCCTAGAGGAAAAAGCATATTTCCACTAGAGTATATAACAAAGACAGCTGATCTGGACTAGCAAATGGAGAAATCTTCCCCAAGAAAATGAATGCAGTATTAATTTTAGTGCAATTTACATGAAAGGTAATTCAGCATATGTTACTTGCCCTGCCTGATGGACTAGGTGCTTGATAAATAACTGGTGAATAAATGCATATATGAAAGCATGAATGGATAAATTAGTGAGAAAAAGCAATGCTTCCTGGGTACTTTAACAATGGTTGTCAAGTCAAATAGTTTAATACACTAATTGAAAGGAACTATGTAAACATAAATTTAAAAGTAAGAACGTGAAGGTATAATACTGTTTAACCTCAGTGAAAACTATTACATCTATTGCACACCAAAATGTTCTTTAAGTCTGCTTTATGTCTATCAGTATTCTTAAAACAAAAGCATAATGAAAATATACTTTCAAAAGGAAGTATTTTTATAAACTTGAATATTTTTTAATGAAATTGGTATAGATGTTGAAGCTGTTGATAGGTAATGATGTCAATGAAAATGGTGGCATAAGTAACTCCAAAAGTCTGCTCTCCCATACAAGCAACTAAATATCTTTTTGGGATCTGGAAACTAATCAACTATAGAACATTGTTGAAAGAAAGTGAAGAAGATGCAAAGAATGGAAAGGTATTCCATGCTTATGAATTGAAAGAATATTATTAAAATGTCCATATTTCCCAAAGCAATCTATAGATTCAATGCAATCTCTACCACACTCCAATAGCATTTTTTGACAGAAATAGAATAAAGCATCTTAAAGTAGGTATGTAACCACAAAAGACCCTGAATAATTGAAGCAATCTTGAAACAGATTGAAGTTGGAAGTAACATGTACCCTAATTTTAAACCCCATTACAAAGCTATAGTAATCAAAAAGAGTATGGTAATAGCAGGAAAAAAAAAAGACACATAGATCAATGAAGAGAACCCAGAAATAAATCTATGCTTGCATAGTTCAATTAATTTATAACAAAGGAGCCAGGAATATACAATGGGGAAAGGACAGTTGCTTTAATAAATGGTGTTGGAAAAGCTGGATAGCCACGTGCAAAAGAATGAGACTGAACCACTATCTTAAACCATGTACAAAAATTACTTCAAAATGGATTAAAGACTTGAATGTAAGACCTGAAACCATAAAAATCCAAGAAGAAAACATAGGTGGTAGGCTCCTTGACACTGGTATTGGCAATTTTTTTTTGATTTGACACCAAAAGCAAAGACAACTAAAGCATAAAAATAAATGGAACCACATCAACCTAAAATATTTCTGCACAGCAAAAAAAAAAAAAAAAAAAGTAAATAAGTAAACAAATAAATACCATCAACAAAATGAAAAGGAAGCCTACTGAATGGGAGAAAATGTTTGCAAACCATATATCTGATAAGAATTCAATATCTAAAAAGTACATAGAATGCACACAACTCAGTAGGAATAAAAACCCCACTCATCTAATTAAAAAATGGGCAGAGGATGTGGCTAGATATTTTCCCAAAGAAGACATACCAATGGCACATGAAAAGATGCTCAGGGAAATCAGCAGAGCAAGTGCCTGCTGAGGGCTTTGACTGGAACCAGTGTCAAGAGCCGCTGTTGAAAGTAGGAGACAAGGTTTGTGCAGCCATTTCTCCTACATCCGAGCCCTGTTTTCCCTCAATGTCTAGAGTTCTAAAGAGATTGCTATTTTTAGAAAACCAAGAATAAAAAAACTTCCCCAGGAAATGTAATAAGGTTAGAAGTCCAGAAATTTTTGTTGGGATCCTGAGTCAGTTATAGAGATCTTGAATTGTATGCAGCTCTCAGATTCTGGGTGAACTGCTGGTTGGGGAGGAAAATGATTAAAATACAGTACTCAAAGAACTTAGTGGCTTGCTGAAGACTGTGAGTGGTCTACTGTTGTCAGAACTTCAAGTGTTCATTTCCTAAAGTAGTACTTTCATGATTAGTGTAGACAAATAATTCTAATACACGTGTATTGGACACATTTTATCTACTGTGTACAAATATTCTAGTCTAGTCTACCTTATTAGGGAGGGTAAAGAGCTGGCTCTCAAACTAGCCATTGAAAAGAAACTACCTAAAACAAAGCTCTATTAATTGGCATTTGAACTTTTCAGAATTTCTATCTCTCATATTAAAAAACATACTCAAGCACAATGCCTCGTTAAAGTCATTACACATTCTAGTAAAAATTTAGGAAGACTATTTGCCAAGGAATCATTGAAGTACGGTGCAATCTCTGTCTTGACTGCCGCTAGAGGTCAGCACTTGACTCTCAATGTGGGAAAAAAATAATTCCCAAAAAAAGATTATCATTACGGCCCTTGCTGTTATCTCATGTGATCTGTCTTGAATCATGAATGTGACTGTGGTCCCAGAAAACACCCAATTTCTGGGGTGAGGTGCTCAGATATTTCATCTGTAAATGTGAGGGAATCATAGGACTGGATAATGTGCCTTCGGATGGTCCTAGGTGGGGCCTTGGTGAAAGAATCATATATATGGACTATAGTAGCAGGTGTTCAGAAATAATTTTATAGCAGAGGTAGAACTGGCCTCATAATGTGCAACCTGAAGCCAAATGGTGCCCTGACCTTGTTCTTCTGTCCCTTGACCCTATAATAATCCTGGCCCAGAGGCGCCTGCTTCCTTGAGTCCCGCTAACATTCTCATTTCAGCTTTCTCTCAGCAGCGTATTGTATTAAAGCTTCTGGTAAGGGGTGAAACTGTACTGGGTACAATTACACAAAATTATTGTAGAGGGTGTGAGAGACTTGGGGACTAATCAAGGGAAAAGATATGACCAAGAAAGCCAGTAACACACAGCATGCTTTAATGGGT
This sequence comes from Noctilio leporinus, assembly GCA_004026585.1. Taxonomy (NCBI): domain Eukaryota; kingdom Metazoa; phylum Chordata; class Mammalia; order Chiroptera; family Noctilionidae; genus Noctilio; species Noctilio leporinus. Next base: position 77,610 of record PVIW01001186.1, read on the forward strand.
GGTGCTTCAACAGGATCACATGAGAGGGAAAATCCCTCATAGCAGGGGATCATTTGGAGACTTGCAACATGGGCCACACACTCAGGAAGGGAAAAGAGCAGAAAAGGAGGTTGGATAGGAGGCTTATTATTTAGCTGAGGTCACTCAGGAGCATAGGGAGAAGTCTTGGGAGTCAGAGAACTCAAAAGGGCCACAGCAGCTTGGGAGTCCTATAACCATATGGCTGTATTTTATCAATGGCCAGCAGATGTAGGGTGTTTCTTGCAAGCTTAAACCCTTGCTTGGGTTATTTTTAAAATACTTGAGTGTATAACATTTTGAACTTGGCACCAGTGGGCTTTTAAGTTATTTGGTCTCACCCTGCAGTAAACAAATAGTGTGGGGTTCAATGTAGAGGTACTTTGGCTCATTTATATAAGAGTGATATGAAGCTTTTTTTGGAATTAATATATGAATATATTCAAAAGAAGAGAACAGAAACAAAAAGTAAACAGAAGTTTCTGAATTAGGAGTTTCTGGTTATCACTGGACAGGTAATTTGTACCAGTTCTTTCTTCTGCTGAGAACAACTAGAAAAATTAAAAAGAAAGTTCTGTGTCTAAATATACATCTTAAGAGCATTTGAGTTTGTAATTACTGCTAACTAGGTCAAAATATGGGAGAAAAGAAGCTGAGAGGCTGAGTAGAATTTTACAAAGGGGGAAAAGTTTTGGACCCTGGCCTAACAAGAATGGGAATCCTACTATTCTATGTAGGCTTTAAAGTGTTGCACCCAATGAGAAAGAGCAAAAAGGAAGTTCTGTGTTTGTTAATTATTTTAGTGATCCTCCCCACACTATATATCCCCTGGTATTCATGTCTTTGTGTAGTCCTCTTGAATCTGACTGGCTCTCTGACCTGATTTAACCAATAGAATGTGGCAAAAGTGATGATTTACCTAAACTTTTAAAAGGCCTAGCAGCTTCTGCTTCTGCAATTTGCCTTAAACTAGCCACCACTGATGAAATGTGACTATCCTGGGGCCATCATGTTGTGAGACAACTAGCCATGTGGAAAAGCGATACAGAGAACAGAGTCCCCAGCCCACAGCCATAGCTGAGCTCCCTGCCACAGACAGCACAACTTACCAGCAGGTCACAATGCCATCTCAAAACAGATCCTTCAGCTCCAATTGAGCAGTCCTAGCCTAAGCCAGATAGAGCAAGAAAACTATCCCCACCAAGTCCAACCCAATTATAACATTCTAGGCAAACAAATAAGATGCTCATTGTTTTAAGCTACTAGACTTTACTGTATGGTATAAGATAACAGCTCCTTAGTTCTCTAATTATTTCTTTAAAAGTTTTAAAAATATAATATCTGGCACACAGAGATGATCAAGTATAAAAGTCAAGACAATATGAACAAGACTCAGCAGAAATGAGAAAATAGAAATAAAACTGTGGAAATCTCAAGTATTAAAATGATCAGATACATATTTAAAAGTAACAATCAGGATCAAGAAGATAAATTACAACAATGAGAATCTGCATACAGAACTGAAAAATATGAAAAGATACATTTCAGCCTTTTAAAATAAACAGACAGATTTTATAACTAAAAAATACAACCAAATTCAAGGACTCAAAGGTATAGTTCAACAGGTTAGAGAGCTGACTGGAACGTAGCCAGAAAACAATGCAAGAAATAAAATACATAGGGTATCCATTAACATGGTCTTAAGAGAGTTGAATGAGAATAAAAGGGAATGCTATTTGAAAGCATAATGTGTGTGAATTTTCCACATTCATGAATGATCACAATCCTTAAGTACCAGAAGCTCAATAAAAGCCAAGTAGAATAAAAACAAATCTATATCCAAGCACATAAAAAATGATAAAAATCAAAGATGAAAAGCCTTTATGGCAATCAGAGAAAAAATAGGGAGTATTTTCAAAGAACAACAATTAGACTTACTACTAGTAGATTTTTCAGCAGAGATAACGAAAGCCAAAAAACAATGGATTGAAATCTGCAGTATGATGAAAGAAAACAATTGATGGCCTACAATATTATACTTAGAAAGAAATATTCTTCAAAAGTAAAGGCAAAGATATTTTTAAGCTAAACAAAAACTGTAGCAATTAATTATCAGCAGGTCTGCACTAAGAGAGATACTAAAGGGTGTTCATAGACAGAAGGAAAATGACCCCAGCCAACAAAATAAGAAAATATATGAGAAAATGTACAGAAATACTAATTGTATAAAATATAATTAAATGATAAAAGTAAATAACAATTCTTGGGGGCTTAAAAGACTTAGAGAATAGAAGTACATGCTACCAACAACACTTAAGTCAAGAGGAGAGTATTAGTGTTATTGTTCTTCTAAGACAAGACAAAAAGAAATTGACATTATAATTAATAAGTCAAGAATTCTGTAATCTTTAGGAGGACCTCAAAAGGAATAAAAAAAAAATATTTAATTTCCAAAGCAATAAGAAAAAAATAGAATAATGAAAAAGAATCCACCCAAAAGAAGGCAAAATAGAATAGGAAAGAAAATATACTTTAGATGGACAAAAAAACCCAAAAAACAAAAACTTAATAAGGTATAGCAGATTTAACCAGAAATACAGCGATAATTATATTAAAAATAAACATAGGCTAAATGTTTCAATTAAAAGAAAAAGAAGTCATGTGAATTAAAATACAAAATTATATGATGTTTACAAAAGACATCACATATTTAAGGATATAAAAAATTTAAAAATAAAAGGAGAGAAAAATATATTCTATGTAGATGCTATCCAAAGAAAGCTGGTGTAGCTTTACTAATACCAAAGTAAAGATGAAAAGTATTACTGAGATAAAGAGGTATATTTTATAATGATAAATGTTCAATTCACCAGGAATATACAACAGAACTTGTGTGCTTTTAAAGAATACACAAAACAAAAAGTGAGAGAACTATGAGGAGAAATATACAAACATACAGTCATAGTGGGAGATTTTAACATACCTTGCTTGATAGAACAGTAAAATAGCTAATAACATAAAAATATTTGAACAAAAATTAGCAAACAAAATCTAATGCTCTTATATAAGAACAAAGCACTGAGGAGGTACAGATATATAGTCTTTATACATGGAACATTTATAAAAATTCAACATATAATGAGGCATAAAGCAAGTCTCAAATTTTGAAGAATTTAAATCATATACTAGAATATGTTTTCTCACTGCAGTGCCAGCAAGCTTGAAAGCAAAAACAAAAAGATGGTCAGAAAACTCCAATATGTTTAAAAATTGGTAGAAACAATTTAAAATAAATTAGGGGTAAAATAAATCATAATTAAATTTAGAAAATATCTAAAACTGAATGTTTCATATTAAAACTTGTGGCGGGGGGGGAAACTTGTGGAGTGCACTTCAAGTGACACTTAGAGGAAAATTTATAGAATTCATTGCATATGTTGAAAAAATTTATCTGACAATAAATTTTAAAAAGTACATAATGATCAAATTGATTTAACATTAAAAATCAATTACATTAAGAGATTTTTAAAAAACATACGAGGTCTCTCCCAAAAGTATCAAGCCAATGTTAATATAATTACAACAGTTTTCGCAGCCAATACTTTCAGGACAGACCTCATATATTTTCAACAGATGCAGAAAAAGCATTTGATAAAATTCAAGATCCATTTAGTTTTAGTAAATAAAATAAGAAGGGGAAAAGGATGCCTGCTATAGTCACTCTTATTTGACATCTTAATGAAGGTCTTAGTCAAGACAATTAAGAAAAAATGTAAATGATGTAAGAATTGGAAAGAAAAGAAATCATTATTTTCAGATGATAAAATTGTGTATATAGAAATGAAAAAGAACATGTAACTTATTAAAATTAATAAATAAATTTAGGGAGTTTGTGTGATAAAAACCATTAATATATAAAAATCTTTTATATTTGCAATGAACTAAGAAAAATGTTAATGTTAAAATCACACACACAAAATTAAGTTCCTAGGAATAATTCTATAAATATATGCAGGACCTAAATGATAAAATTATAAAACATTGAGGAACATTTAAAAGTTCTAAATAAGTGGACATACTACACAAATGTCAGTTTCCAAATTAATCTACAGAGTTAATGCAACTACAATAAAAATCCCAAAAGCAAGTGTGTGTGTGTGTGTAAACTGACAAGCTAATTCTAAAATGTAGAAATGCAGAGGGCCCTGAATAGCCACAGAACTGGTAAACAATAACAATATGGAAGAACTTCCTCTTTAAGATACATTGGAAAGGTATCGTATTTAAGAGTGTTACTGCTCCAGAAATAGCTAAACAGTCCAATGGAGCAGAATAGAGAGCCTAGAAATACAGAGAAAGATTTCATTTTTAAATTGGATATCCATTTTAAAAAGTAAAATTGGATGCCTACCTTCCACTACACTAAAAAAATGGTTCATTGACTTCCATGTGAAATGAAAATCTATAAGGATTTTAAAGCTACAGAGTTTACAGGACAATATCTTCCTGGATTTAAGAAAAGTGATTAACTCAACTAAACTAAAACGAGGAATTTCTATTTATCAAAACGCTCCGTAAAGAAACTAACAAAAATGACAACTAAAAGTAGCCTTAGAAATGAAAAATACATATGCAATGCATATAACTGACAAAGGATTAATATAAGAATATATATATATATATTTTTTTTTTTTTTAAATCCTACTAATTAATTCTAAACATCAAACTAAAACCTGGAAAAAGGCGAACATGCAATTAAATAGAGGACATCCTAGCAGGAAATGCAAATTCAACCACAAAAGAAGATTGTCAAATATTAAAATGTTTGCCAATAGAAAATGTCAGGCAGACGTACATCAACAATCGTATATTGGTTTCTTATATTGTCACTTGGGAGTTGTCTAAGTCTCATTGAACTTCCAGTATATACAACATATTATCAGGCTCCATAGTTGCAAAACTTGCCACAAACCTAGGGCTACTAGTTCAGGGTTTGCAATCTCTAGTTTATAGTAGTAGTTCATTTTCCCATCCACCATCAGTTTTCTTCCCTTTGTAGCTATTTTTCCTAGAAAGACTAGTCTACAATACGAGCTCAGAATTTGCTTTCCTTTGCCACCTTTGCAGTACATGCTGGCGCTGTACACTCTCCCTCTTCTATTCTTTTATTTTAGGCAGCAGGTGGTTTTCTTCTGTGCATGAGAGACATTAACTTCGTGGCTGAGGGCTTTTAGCAGAAAATCACATAGCATATAGGAAATCTTTCAAATGGGAAGCAATAGAAGGTAACTGGAGAATGCAGCTGAAAATATGTTGAAGGGGGAAAGGCAGCTACAGACACAGCCATGCCTGGTGGAAATTTTGGAGGCTCAGAGGCTAGCCTCCTCAAACAAGAACTATCTTGACCCCAAAGAGACAGGTTTGGGCTAGAGCTGGGGCAACATGGTCAGAATCAGGTCTTAGGTGACTCAGAAACTGGTAAAGAGTAGTAGGTAGATCTCACTTGAGCATTAGAAGATGCAAGGAAGAGAACAAAGTGGAACATTACAATTCTTAGAATTATTCCACTGCCTCCAAAAAGGTAGATCTTAGGAGCCTTAGATAGTCACAGCTATAAATCCATGTTTAGCTTATGTGCCACTCGCTGAATTCACTATGAATTTCAATTGGTAGCTGTCATTGGAGTTTGAAGCGAAAATTAGAGGCATTGTTGCTACTTCTTTTTTTCTTTTTTTAAAAAAGATTTCATTTATTATTTTTCAGAGAGAGGAAAAGGGAGGGAGGCAGAGAGGGAGAGAAACGTCAATATATGGTTGCCTTTCACCTGTCTTCAGCTAAGGACCTGGCTGGAAACCTGGCTTCCAACCTGGTTATGCGCCCTGGCTGGGTTGAACCAGCAACCTTTGGGTTCTCAGGCTGGCACCTATCCACTGAGCCACCAGCCAGGGGCTATTTCTAATATGAATTATAGCCATACCAGATTAACAGGAGACTAAAAGTAGAGAAAGATTTAGAATTAAAGCCTCACATTCCAGTTGAACATTATGTCACCTTAAAGTATAAACTGAGAAATTATAAAAAGATCTTTAAAATTAATAGGTAAGTAAAGGTACATTTAAATGTATTTCAAGCACTTCCTTTTACCTTAAATCCTATACATGCTTTCTTACTAGAGACAATTCCCAAGGGGATGGATCATCGATCAGCTACCTCCTTGAGCAGTTGTGTAATTTTGGCAGCTACCTCTGCTAGCCATATTTCCCGAGGATTCCTCAGAGTCAAGTGTATCTGCCAAGAGGAGTCAAAATGCTGCTGTCAACCAGGAATTGGATTTGTTACAAATGGAGGTGTTCCAGCCCTCTGAATTTGCCAACTCCATTGTTAGAGGAATGTGATAAATGGTTGAGAGCATCTGCTCTTGTCAGCTGTCAAAGATCCAGCAACTTAAAATATGACAGGAAGCCAGGCTTTTCTGGCTAGTCTTGGGCAGTGTATATCAGTCTACAACTGAACACTAGAAACAAAGAAATGTATGTAAAGAGCCATTTTCCAGGGGGGTCTTTTTGTCTTTTCTTTCTTTTCTTTCAAAGCAGAAGTTAACAGCTCTTGCATTTGACTGGCCTAGACATGATCCCTGAAACTAGTAGGAAAAATGCTATAATTGTATTCTAGAGCGCAGAGTGAGAATTCCAGGAATATCAAGCCATTAAAATTAATGCACTTAAAGAATCCACTTGAAGTTTTTTGATGATGATCAATGTATCATTAAAGTTTGAGAACCTCTTTCTTTCTTCCTTTCCTCTGCTTTGATTTATTGTAGGCCACTTAATGAAACAAACTCTAAACTTTCAGCTATTAAGAGCACAAAGGCACCAACCAGCCTGCAAACCCAAAGGTTGCTGGTTCGATTTCCCAGCCAGGGCACATACGCAGGTTGCAAGCCAGGTCTCCAGCCAGGTCCGTAGCTGGAGGTAGGTGAAAGGCAACCATACATTGATGTTTCTCTCCCTACCCCTCTAGAAATAATAAATAAAATCTTAAAAAAAAAAAAAAAAAAAAGCACAGAATTTGCAACTAGAGCTTTAAAATGCTTAGAGAAGGGAACCATGAAGTAATATGCATATTTTTATAAAAACAAAACAAAGAATTACCTATAATCCCAATGTGCATCTAGAAGCACAGTTAATTGTGGTTACAACCTTTCATTTTACTTTTTCTTTTCTGCTTACTTTTCTGCTTTATTTTTTCCTATATGAAGACATACATACAACTGCCTGTATATACTGTGTGTGCCTCAAAGTCACCAAAGATTTCTATATCACTAAACTCAGTGATCAATTCTTAGTCTTTTAAAAATATAAAATTTATTGATTATGCTATTACAGTTGTCCCAATTTTTCCCCTTAGCACCCCTCCACCCAGTACCCCCATTTCCTCCATCAATCACCTCCCTTAGTTCATATCCAGGGGCCATGCATTTCAGTTCTTTGGCTTCTTCATTTCCTATACTGTTCTTAACATGCCCCTATCTATTTTGTACCTACCAGTTTGTACTTCCTAACACCTGCACCTCTTCCCCCATTCTTTCCCTTCTCCCTCCCAGCTGATAACCCTCCAAATGCTCTCCATATCTATAATTCTGTTTCTGTTTTGCTTGTTTGCCTAGTTTGTTTTTGAGATTCAGTTGTTGATAGCTGTGCATTTGTTGAAATTCTGTTCATAGCTTTGATCTTCTTTTTCTTATAGTTCCCTTTAACATTTCATATAATAATGGCTTGGTGTGATGAACTCCTTTAGTTTTATCTTGTCTGGGAAGTACTTCACCTGCCCTTCAGTGAGAGCTTTGCTGGGGAGAGTAATCTTGGTTGTAGGCCCTTACTTCCATCACTTTGCCCTGACTGGGACTCAAAATAGTGACCCTTTGGTTTGCAGGCTGTGCCCAATCCACTGAGCCACACAAGCCAGGGATGCTTTCTATCACTTTGAATACTTCTAGCTAGTCCCTTCTTGCCTGCAAAGTTTCTTTTGAGAAACCAGCTGATAGTCTTATAGAAACTCCTTTGCAGGTAACTCTCTTCTCTTGATACTATTAAGAGTCTCTCTCTATCTTTAACCTTTGGCATTTTAATTATGATGTGTCTTGGTGTGATCCTCTTTGGACCCAAGTTGTTTGGGACTCTCTGTACTTCCTGGACTTGTTCTTCACTATATTAAGAAAGTTTTCTTTCATTACTTTTTCAAATAAGTTTTCCATTTCTTGCTTTTCCTCTTTTCCTTTTGGCACCCCCTATGATTTAGGTGTTGGCATGTTTGGAGATGCCCCAGAGGCTCCTTATTCTATTCTTATATTTTGAATTTTTTTCTTTTTGCTCTTCTGATTTAATGCCTTTTACTTCCTTATGTCCCAAATAGTTGATTTGGAACAATCAACTATTGTTCCACATAGTGGAATCTTGACTTTATCCCTCCACTGTTAGTTCCCTGTAGATTTTTCTTTATTTCTCTTAATGCAACCTGCAACCTTCATTTCTTCCTTTGGGCCATATTTCTTTGTCTTCTCAATTTGGCAACCTACCTGTATGTATTTTTGTATTAAGTAGAGTTGCTGTTTCCCTAGTGTTGAATCCTAGAAGGGGTGGGTCTGCGTGAATCCCAAGTCTGTTGTGGGCCCTTTTAAGGGAGTCTCTTGAGAAACCCGCAGTTTCTTTCACTGCTCCAACCCCCACTGGTTTTTGCAGCCAGAAGTTATGGGGACTTATTTTCCTGGTGCTGGAACCCTGGGCTGAGTGGTCTTGTCTGGGGCTGGGATTACTTGTTCCTGAGGTGTCCCTCCTGCTTTTATTCATCACATGCGAATGTAGGACCACTTTCTATGCTGCCTCTCGATGGCTCTCAGTACCTCTCCACACCTCTAGGCCTTTGCCCCTCCTATCCATCTGGATGAATGTGGCTTCTTTAAATCCTTGGTTGTCAGACTTCCATATAGCTTAGCTTTCTGATAAATCTAGGTGTTATTGTTTTGTAGTCTAGTTGTAATTTTTGTTGTAGCTGTGCATGGAGATGAAGAGGCATTGTTTACCAATGCCTCCATCTATTTTTAAAATTTCAATTCTTAGTCTTCATCATACATTACCTGTGAATGGCATTTTACACAGGTGACCTTCTTCAAATACTTTGTTCACTTGGATCCCCAGATCTCATGTTCTCTGGATTTTCCTTCTGCATCATTCATGGTTGTTTTTTGTTTGTTTATTTTATCTCTTTTGCTGGTTTCTCCTTCCTAAAGTTCAGTCTTAGGACTTCTCTTGGATCCATGCTCTTGGAAATCTTTTCTCATTCCATGGCTCTTAAAACTATACTATAGTTGCTCAGAACTCCCAAACATATAATGTCCCTTAATTCTTATCTGAACTCAAAGCTCACAGATCTACCTCCATCTCCACATGAAAGTCTAAAATGCACCTCAAAGGTGTCCAAAATAAAACCAAATCCTAGTAGACCATTTCCTAATACCAAAAAAAAAAAAAAATCTTGCCACCTCTTCAACAGTAACTCTAATTTTTCATTGCTCATGTCAAAACTTTGGTGCCATCCCTGATTCCTCATTTTCTTCCACATCTCACATCCAATCCAGCTAACATTAAAAATATATTCAGAATCCAACTACTTCTCACTAGACCCTTCACATCACCACACTTGTCTGAATCACTGTAAACTTCTATAAGTGTCTCCCTACTTTCACCTTGAACCTCTCTAAGACTGGGTGGTCCTTCTAAAAATCAGATCATATCACTGCTCCTCAAAATACTCCAGTGCTTCCCATGTTACCTAGACCAAATGCCAAAGTCCTTATAATGGAGTAATAACATTCTGTGAGCCTTACTTATTAAATTTAAAAATATACATATATGGTAGGGGTATCTAATTATTACCTGTGTGACATTGGGCAAGTTACTTAAATTGTTGGACCCAAATTTCCTCATCTGTTAAATGGAGTCATAATATCTATTTCATAAAGTTATGGTGAAGATTAATGAATTAATATTTATAATATCCTATCCTTACAATAGTGCTGGCATATAGTAAATATAGAAGTTAAAAAAACAAAAACAAAATAGCTCTGGCTGGTGGCACAGTGGATTAAGCGCTGGCCTGCGAACCCAAAGGTTGCTGGTTTGATTCTCCAGCCAGGGCACATAACCAGGTTGCAAGCCAGGTCTTCAGTCAGATCCATAGCTGGAGGCAGGTGAAAGGCAACCATACATTGCTGTCTCTCTCCCTCTCTGCCTCTCTCTCTACCCTTCTCTAAAAATAATAAATAAAATCTTTTTAAAAAGTAACAAAATAGGCATTTTGTGCTATTAGCACAAGATTTCATCATGAATTCTGCACATAAAAATGTCTCCAACAATTCCACCTATAAGAATTTATCAATATGCCAAATATTTTTCAAAAAGGCTGAAAAATATTTTAGTTAAGTAAATTTAAAGTTAATCATCATTGTTTTTGTCTTTTTGTGTATTATGAGTTCAAAGTTAGAATGGTTTATTCACCACAATTTATACTTTTAAATATTTTGGTATTTTTAAACATTTTGATGCTGAGCTGCTTTATTATTTACTTACTTCCTAACCCAACAATACTTTTCTTCCTAAAATAGGAATAAAAAAAAAAATTTCTCATTTATTGTATAGTTTGCTTTATAAGCCATTCTTTACTTTTCTGCTTTACTATGGCCTTTATTGTTGCATTAAAATACAACAATTTAATCTAAACTAAAAAAATAAACAAAATTTAAGGTGCATTCCGACATATACCTCTGATGGACACAGTAGAGAAATAAGTCATGTGAACTTTCTAGTACATAGTCATAAAATTAATTGACTTTGTAGTAGCAGAAATACTACAGACTCGATTCTGAACATGGCTTTAATTAACATTTAAATCTGTCTGTAGGGGGCCACCAGCCAGAGCTTGATTATCATAAACTCACTTCTTTTTTTAATACTTGAGTCTAACTGAAGAAAAAAGAATACCCTCAAGCCACCTGTCCCTGTTCTCAACACACACAATGCAACACTACACTTGTCCACACCCTTTACACACTTTACAGATTGCTTGATGGTCCACAGAGGAGACAGGACCTTTTATTCACAAGTAAATTTCTATGGACTTTTTGAAACGGAAAGACCTATTTGAAAACAGGTAAAGTATACATTTGAGTACAAGAGGAGTCACGGTATTTATTTTAAAAAAACAAAGGGAATTTGTGAAAGATTTATGAAGGTCTGGCAATGTCTATTCAACAGAGTATAAATTAGAAAAATTTTTTGATAGTTGAATTTAACTTTTAGAATATGGTATGTGAAGGAAGTTTTTTTTATTCTGGGAAATTCTTCCAGTTCTAAATAGAATTTTGGTATCTACCAGCCCTGTTGCTGGAACTTTTAATATTCTATGAATGTTGCATTTTGAGGTAGGGTCCTGATCAGCCCCCGGGTAAAAACAAACTTCATGTATTTGCCAACAGCAAGATGTCTTAGATTCAACAACCATGCAGTTGAGAATCCCTCTGAGGATGTGAGAGGAAAAATAATACTATTGTGCCTACACATTAGAAAGAAGAGGCAATATTTAATAAACACTGGGTTAAATTAACATTATCATTTCACATATTTACACGTATAAAGGATATACAACTGAACAGTGTCCTACTAAAATGTCATTGTAATTCATGTCAAATAACACTTTTTCTTACTTTTTTTAAAAAGAAGGTTGGCCCTGAAACATCATCCAGACAAGAATCCAGATGACCCAGCTGCTGCTGACAAGTTTAAAGAAATCAACAATGCCCACACAATACTTACTGACATGTCAAAGAGAAACATATATGACAAGTACGGATCACTGGGACTCTATGTGGCTGAGCAATTTGGAGACGAAAATGTTAATACCTACTTTATGCTGTCAAGTTGGTGGGCAAAGGTGAGTCATAGTTTTCCTTCAAAAACAATTTTCTGTTAGAGCACGGTATTATTCACTCCTTTAGACTTGATCTCGAATAAAGCCTAACTTTATATATTATTAAACTCTTGTAAGTAAAAGGAGATATAGCTTCGATGGAAAGCTGTTATTTGAAGATCATTTTTGTTTTAGCTCATCAGATGATTATAATATACAGCATGACTTAAAATACTTCCAGACATTAATTATATTTGAATTTGAAGCTTCAGGTTAATTCTGACTGCCCTCTCTCCTTCTAGAGTGGCTAATTAAGAAATGACTCATTACTCAAAACCAAAAATAATTTATTAGTGTGATGATTATCTAATAAATTATTATAGAAAAATGTAACCATGTACTTTACTATTTACAGCATAGGCTACATCAGCAAACATGATGCTTGGGAGAATGCGTGATAATTATGTCATAGGTTCACTTAGAGCCTGAGGTGAGCCTACGGAGAAGGAAATGAAGGGGGAAAGGTGAGAATTAAGTGGTGGAGGACAGGAAGTTGGACAGACAGAGAGAGGGAGGGTGAGAAAAAAGACATCTGATCAAGAAAAAGGCAACATTTTTAAGGACTTAGTGCAATCAGACGTGATTTTTGACAGTGAATTTTGTGCAGTCTCCTAGGAATTCCTAGTACTGTATATGTCTGGTGATGGCTTTATATTTGTTCATGAGTTTCAATATTCTTATCTTCTGATAAAATGCATTTGCATATTAACCGTACATAAAGCCCATCAGCATATTTTGGACAATTTGCAGACGTGTGGACAGTTCACACATTTTGCGGAATCATATGAACTCACATTCATGAGTTGTAATTAATCATTTAAAAAGCTGTTGCTCTCCAGACAGGTAGGTTTCATGTTCTTGTAGTATTCTGATTGCTATTTTCTTCCACTAAAATAAACCCTGCTAAATTGACGTGTTTTCTATATGCAGGAAGAGAGAGAATATGTTTTTTGTACATAAGCATGGAGTCTGCAACTTAAAGCCTCCTTTGCCCTCTTCAGTCTCCATAATTCTTTTTCTTAGAGACAACTAGGATTCCCTCTAAAAACCCCTTTCTCTGTTGTTAAATAATTGAGAGTGGGACAAGTTCCTGCCAAGCAGATCTGGAACGTGAAATGACAGTGTACATATTGACAATGTCATTTATGATGATAGATTGGATGTTCATGTTCAACAATAGGGGCAGCATCCACATCAACAGCACCACAGACAGCACCAAAAATAGCAGCTGTGGGCTTTCTTGGGAACCTAACCTCTAGACATGACACTCTTTCCATAGGAAGGTACATCTGTTTACCTATTACTTTATTCATTCATTAATTCAATAGGTATTAAGTGTCTATCACATACCCAGAGCTAAATATTTAGGTAGGAGGGATTAAAACATATACTGTAAATCTAGCCTTCAAGAATTTCCCAGTCTGAGACAGACCTATAAACTGATAAAATTCTTAAAGTGTTGACAAATAAGGCACCGTGATAGAAGTTACATCATGGAGTACAACTGGTGCACAAAGAAGGAGAGGGGGATAAGAGAAGATTCAGGGAGAGAACCTTTGAGATGCCTCTTAAACATGGAGCGGGTATTAGGTGGCTGGAGAATGGGAGAGAACAAAGCTATGGGAGGAATGGCAGGAACTGGGACAGCTGATGCAGGGGAGGGGTTGGCAGAGGCCAGATGACCATAATAAGAAACTCCAGCCTTATTAAGAGGCAGAGGAACTGCTTGAGTTCAAGAGAGCATGTGTGTCAGGAAGCTCCAACAGCAATGCACAGGGTAGATTAGGAGGCAATGATGGAGGCAAGGAGGCCAGTTACAAGGCTACTGAAATGTCCAGAGCAGAGATCATTGGGTCTGTTCTAAAGCCCTGCCAGCCAGGATGGAGTCTAGAGACAAGGGGATGATGAGTCCTAAAGATACTGAAGAGAGGAATGTGGGTGGGGAAGGAGGAGCTATTAAGAGCTCCTTTGGTAAGAAAGATTCTGTCCCCTTGGTTAGATCATGAGACCTATAAAGGTTGTGCTTGCTGGTTTTTTTGTTGTCTTATTTGCTTTACTCTTAATAATAATCACCATAACTTAAGAGGAAAGAAGAAAGTGTAATACATCACTACTTTGGCCACAAGTCATTTCCTCTGGGTTTAACTTGCTAGGCAAAGCTCTATGCAGAGTTTGTTTCCAAGGAAACTAAAAAGATTGCATTCAATAAGGGTGAGTGAGGGTGCAGGGTGACCTGCGGTATCTTGAGGTCTTTGAAAGTATAGGATACACACTTGGTTTCTGGGGTTCTCCTACACCCCACTACCCCCTCACCTTTGTTTGCTTTGCCTGTTTCTTCTAGACCCTGTTTGTCATTATTGGGCTCTTGACCGGTTGCTATTTTTGCTGCTGTCTGTGCTGCTGCTGCAACTGTTGCTGCGGACGCTGCCGGCCAAAATCATCAATGCCGGAAGAAGACTTCTATGTGTCCCCAGAGGATCTGGAGGAGCAGATCAAGACTGACATGGAAAAAGGTGGAGTAAGATGAGAGCAGAGGCAGTGGGTATCCATCCTCTCATAAGCCTGGCTAAGCACCAGGTCCATGGTGATGGTTATCACCCAAGTGGGAGAGATCTAACAAGCAAATAGGGGGAACCCCACAGACCATCAGCTTTGGTACTTACTTTGTGGAGGATGAAAGGACAGTTACTTTTACTAGCAACAGAGAAAAGCAGAGCTTGCCACTATTAGAAAGGAATCATGAAATATTTGGATCTAGTACAGCATGCAAAGCTAGTAATGTTCATGGTCTCATTACAAGAGTGAGTTCTGGGTGCTGAAAGGTTTGGGAGTGCCCAGGAGAAGGAGACCCAACGTAAAAATTTTCCCAGGAAAGGAATTTCAGTCTGTTACTCTAGGGTCTCTATTCAAAAAGAAGGGAAATGGATATCAAAAAAAGTCAGTAGTCCTTCATTTATTTTTGATTATTTGATATTAAGTTTTGGGTAGAAGTGGGGGAGCATGGTCTTTCTTTTCTGGAAATGGAGTATCTTTTCAAACCTACACATTTAGAGCATCAAACCAGCATCAAGAATATTGGCCTATGTAACTAGGACTATTTGCTTTCCTAAACCACCCCCACATGTCTATCACTGTATATGCATGGTCATGATCTATTACTTCAAATGATAAACAAAAAACCTAACAGAATACAAAATCTCACAGAAACCAGAAATACTTCGTGTTTTCTGAAAAATGCCTATGTTTAAGAAAACTGGAGTCAAACTTGCCATTGTCCTCTCTGTCTTGCAGCCATAATCTTACTGTCATTTCTCCCGTAGAATGTATCATTATTCTGAATTAGAGACTTTATCACTAAATCACAAAGAACCCTCCAAATAAGAATTATTTGATAACTCAGTGGCCCAGTGTTGTCAGAACTGCTAAAATTAGGAAGGGTGCACTTCTTTGGACTGTACCATACTCTGATTCTTTGTATCATACTAAAACAGAAATTCCATGACATCAAGCAGCAGAGATTACATAAAGACCTTCACTTAACTTTTATTCCTAATTGAGTGTGATGCTAAGTAGTATCCAGTTTATACCCACCCTGATTCCAGCTTAAAGGATGTTCAATCATGTGGATCATACTTGTCTCAGACTGTTTTAGAATTGGTGTGTCGAGGAGGGCAGAAAGGATTTTTCTGTAACCTGTGACCCCTTCCTTTGGGGACCACTGGGTGGCCAAACAAACAGAGACAGGGATAGCTCTTACAAATTTTCATTCTGCCCCTGAAACCAAATTATAGACCTATAGTGCAATGCAATTACAAGTTTCTTTTTTCTTATTTGAAATATAAAAGGACTAGTCTTTTAATGAGGGCATCAACATATCAAAAAGAGCAAGCAAACAGTATGACTCAGCCCTGGCTGGTAGCACAGTGGATAAGGCACCGGCCTGCGAACCCAAAGGTCGCAGGGTCGATTCCCCAGCCAGGGCACATAACAAGGCAAACCAGGTCTCCAGTCAGGTCTGTGGCTGGAGGCATGTGAAAAGCAACCATACATTGATGTCTCTCTCCCTCTCTGCCTCTCTCCCTTCCCCTCTTTCTAAAAATAATGAAATAAAAAAAATATATAAAATATTAAAAAAAAACAGTATTACTCATAAATGGGTTAAAAAGAGATACATATATGCAAACTCCTCTTCAAGGAAGGGCCAGTAACGTTGGCATAACTTATTTAAGAACAATGAACCCAGTGTATTAATCCCATCTGCTCGTGTAAGGGAGATACTGTTGTAAGATCAACGTTAGAGATCTCTGGCCCCATTGTTCATAGGCTCTCACCTAACATCCATCAATTCTGTCCGGTGATGGGTTGCTGACAGAGGATAGGAAGGGACAATAAGATTGAAGAGCACTGTCATTGTTATCCACTGTAATAACCTTTTCTTAACTCATCTTTTATACTGTGGAAACCAAAACTAGGTGAATTGAGCCTAAATATCACAAATTCAGTGTTCACAGTTCTCTGAAAAGCCTCAAAGTCTTTCCTCTTTTAAATTAGATCAAAGTTCCATCAGGTCATTTCAGCAGACCTTCTTTGCAGATTTCTTTTCTGGAACAGAAATTCATCCTTGGTGCCAAATTCTACCCAGGTTCCCTTCCTGCAAGCTGACTGGTGATGAATCTACGTGTCTTTTGCTGTTCTCAGTTCTGACCCCTAGAGCTATCAATTCCACTGCAGAGGTCAGATTCTAGGTTAAGTAAGTCATGATCCTATATGACTGTGTTACTAAAAATTCTAAACCAACAGGAAAAAGCTTTATTGCATTCCTAAATATTTAAAAGTTGCTATGCAGAGTTAATTAATGTTTTGTAGGGCCTGAAATTTGTATAATTTGAGTAGTTCTTTTTAAGAAAAATAACAAAGTTACAATGAAAAATAGAATTAGAGTGAATATTTAAAATGAGAAGTTACAACAAATTGCAAAGCTTATAAATAAGATAAATATCATAAAATCTAGAATATAGCAATAGCTTAATTAACTGACACATCTTTATAATGCTTTCACCTTAGGCTTTCCAGGTGCATATTCTTTGATTGCCTCTTCATTTAACAATTTTACAGTATCACCTTCTGTAAGAAGAATAGAAAAATACTTCTGTCTTTCCTCTAGTATATTTGATCAAATTCTGTTTTTATTATTGGTAGAGTCGAAAAGTTTCAGTTATACAACTCATTTCAGATAATGTTGTCTAAATTTATCGGGATTATTGTCAAATCTACAAAAATTTGTTTATCTTATACACAACGTAAAATTTAGAGGAAAATTTTCCACACACCATTTTTTTACTCTGCCCATTTCAAATCTTGTTTTCTCCCCATCATCCAATACTTCCAAGATCAGAGCCCACTAACACATTTATATTGTGTGATGCCACCTCATGCCCCCCTCAGCCAGTGAATTGGCATGGTGAGCTCTAGGAATATCCCTAAAACCATTCCTTTGCCAGTGTGGCCACTAATAATTATACACAGAGTTTCTGCAAACCACAAAAACATGAACTATTAAATTCAAGTGAAACATGTCCCCAAATCTAACTTCTTAACTGAACTCCAAAATGTCCACAGCCCCTCTGTTGCTACTCATCAAGAAGAAAAGCATGATGGAAGAAAAGTAAAGTGGAAAGAGACAGTGATTGGTTATTGTTACAATATCTCATGTGAACATATTTCTAGGGGCCTAAAGGGTCCTTGGAAGAGCCTGCAGAATCAAGGTCCCCTAAGCTTAAATTTCATGAACTGTGCAGTAAAATCTACCACCCACTGCGTCTCGGTCTAACATTTCATTATGAGAATTGATGAATTATTTGAAATTGGGTGCATTAGTTTCATATTTTCACTCCACTAATTCAGAGACTTAATGTAGTTTACTGGTAAAATTGATTCAGGTTAAGGTTTGTAAGGGTGAAAAAGCAGATTCCATGCGAAGACTATGCTTTCTGGACTCTGATCCAATTAATGAACTGGTCTCTTCCATTCTGCAAAAGAAGGTGACCTACTTAAAGTTGTTTAGGGCAATACATTTGAAAGTGGCTACTAGTCACTTATATATCAAGTTACTCAAGACAAATAATAAGCAGCCTATGTCAAGATTTGAGTCCATTGGAAGGCACTTATGAGACATTGGAGCTCTGAGTATTTTATTTCACTGATTCTAAAATTAAAGTATGGCAAACATTTTTTTTTTTACTTAGGGGATTTTTAGTTATTTTATGTTGAATCTAATAATAAAATCCTAAGATTTTGGAGTTGGAAGGAATCCTCGTCTCCCCATAGATTCTCTTGCTGCCCAATCTCATTTGAAAGCTACCAATGGTGGGGAGGTTTGAGGCTTTGTATGAAAAGTAAGACATACTCAAAAATTCAACCACTGCAGGAAGGTGTAGAGTCAAAGGTAAGTTTACATAAACCTCCTGGCACAAGCTCCTCAAGGATAACAACTAAAAATTTTTTTATGTAACGGTTATGGGGTTTTGTTTGTTTCACAAAACTATTATAGCTACATTTTTTTTTTTTTTCTTGGCAGGGGGTGGGGTGCTGCTGCTGCTTAGCAGAGCAAAAATGTTGATAAAAGTTTATTAATTTTTAATGGACTGTGCTTTTGATGTCATGTCTGAGAACTCTTAGCCTAAGCCTACATCATGAAGATTTTCTCCAATGTTTTCTAAAACTTTTATGTCTAACACTTAGATCTATATCCATTTTGAGTTCATTTTCATATAAGGCATAAGGTTTAGGTGGAGGCATTTTTTGGCACATAATTGTTCCAACACCATTTGCTAAAAAGATTATTCTTTCTCCACTGCATTGTCTTTGCATCTTTGTCAAAAATCAATTAGCTATATTTTTTGTGGGCCTATTTAGGAACTCTATTTAATTCCATTGATCTGTATGTCTATCCCTTTACCAATAACACACTGTCTTACTTCCTGCAGTTTTAATATATGTTAAAACAGCTAGTGTGATTCCAACTTTATTATTATTATTTTTTAAATTTTTGGCTAACCTACTTTCTTTGAGTTTCCATATAAATTTTAGTATCAGGTTGTCTAAACTGACCAAAACAATGTCGCTGATTTTTTTTATTAGTAATGCATTAACTTTGTAGCTTAGTTTAAACAAACAAACAAAAAAAAATCTTTATTATGTTGATTCTTCCAACCACCAACATGGTGTCTCCACTTATTTAGATCTCATCTGATTTCTTTTATGAGCATTTTGTAGTTTTCAGTGCACAGAATTGGTACATGTTTTGTGAGACAGGTCCCTAAGTATTTAATTTTGGAGGGAGCTACTGTAAATGGCATTCATTTTCAATTTTGGTTTTCAATTGTTCATCACAAGAATTTACAATTATTTTTTGTGTGCTGACTTTGTATACTGTGCTCTTGTTAAGCTCACTTATTAATTTGTATTTGTGTGATTTTCTTGGGATTTTCTATGTAAACAATCATGTCATCTGAAAGTAGAGAGCCTTCTTTCTTCTGTTCCAATCTGTATGACTTTTATTTCTTTTTCCTGTTCTATCATATTGGCTAAGCTTTCCAATACTTGGTTTATTGCTTTACTGTCATGATCTTGAAAATTTTTAGTTTTTGAATCAGGCAATAGGTTGAAAACTCCTAGTTAAGCCCTAAAACTTTCTATGGAGTCACAATTTCCTAATTTTTTTTTTTTGAAGGAGAGAGAATAAAAGATAATAAAGTATCTAAAGGTGGTAATTTCATAATGTTGACCTTCAATCTAAAAGTGTGAGACTCAGTGCATAGAAAAAATCGTTGATTGCTTAATTGTTCCTGCTACTCACCTGGTTGAAACTTTTCTAAATTCACAGCCACTGAGCTGAAGAGGTCATAAGGCTTGTAATTAGCCTCTTGCTTACGGCCATGATATTGAGATATCTACTTCATTTCCTGTTTGGCATTCATCACTTGTAACTGCCCAGGAAAAGGGCACCAAGGAAGATACTAAATTCATCCTCATTTTCACTAACCCACAATCTCTCACCCCCTACTCTGTTTACCCCAATCAAAAGGGATTGATTTCTAAAAATGATTCATGGAAAATAATTCTTGTAATAGTCCAAAGCCTTTTGCTGCTTCCTTATATGAAAATACCAAGTAATTATTACCAAAGTCCTGAGCTAGGGGAGCAGGACAACTGACTTAGCTCAGAACGTTACTCCAGAAGCAGCTCAAAGTGGACCCGAAGTTTCCTTAATTTTTGGCTGCCAAGGTTCAGTGAGAAAATCTACTAGACAGGTTTACGAAGATTGTTTCTTAATAGCAAACATTAATTGAACTTTTAATATTTGCCTAATGCTACGCTAGGTGCTAGAGAAAAGACATGGTACCTGTTGTCCTGAACCTTATAATCCAGCAGAGAAGATGGGGAGACAAGTATTCAAAAAAATAATCACACACAGAGTTAATGTACAGATATAATAGGCTCACCAAAGGAGGATCACAGAGGCTATGATAGTGAACACCAAACTGTTTCCTGCTCTACGGTTTCACCTATTCTGGACATTTTATATAAATGGAATTATATAATATTTGTCCTTTTGTACCTAGCTTCTTTCAATTAGCACATTTTTAGGTTCATTCACATTGTAGTATATAGCAGTATTGCATTCCTTCTTATGACTGAATAATACTTCGCCTCTCTTCTACTTTTTTACAATCTTCTTCTCAGAGCCTTCTGGGTTGCTCTTAACTTCTTTCCTCCTTTTCCTAGTTCAATCTCATCACTCTTGCTCTTCTCTGGCAAACTGTCAGGATTCCAGCTGCTTTCCATGTATCACACTTAACTTTGTGGTATATGCCTTTGAGCATATTTCAGTTTGGAATTATTTGTAAATATGATCTATGCACAACTTCTGCTTCATTTAATTCCTTGTTAAAACTATTTAATAGAATAGCCCAGTATGACTATACCTGCCTTACCTGACTTCTAGAGCATCATTTGCCACCTGATCCACAGGATATAAGGAGATACTGTGCCAAATGCTTTTCCATATTTACCAAGAGATGGAGCAGTTAATGTATTATCTGTTGGGGCAATTTGCCTTTGGTTGACTATGCCATAACCATGCTTGTAGATTAATTCATTTACTGACTTCAGGTTCAGGCACCCCCATGCAATGTATGGTTCCACAATCCTCAACATGTTAACTGAAGCCTTGTTGAGTCTTAACAAAGGTGATCTGGTGAAGGTATAGATGCTGCAGAACTTTGGGCTCACACCATTGATACCTCTGATTCTGATGACAATTGCCAATTTGGGTTACACAGGTGCATGCAGGTTGCCATCCATAGCCATTTGAACCTCAGTTCTGTACGTCTGCCTATATTCCTAGTACTTAGATTTTTCATAGATAAGCATCCTCATTGCCTTTTGAAGTATCTTTTTGGCAAACTTCTTTCTCAGGTGCTTGATCTTTAGCTTGCAAAATATTTTCACTTTTGAAAGGTTTCTGGTAGAGCAGGAACCACTTTCTCTTCTGCACCCTCCATGGTTCCACCCTGAAAAGAGCTGATATCTTTTCCTATGAGTTTGGACTGTGTGTGTGTGTTTTTTAGATCCACATATAAGTGAGATTACACAGTATTTACCTTTCTCTGTTTGAACTATTTCACTTACAATGATGCATGTAAGGTCAAGTCCATCCATGATGTTGTAAATGACACAATTTCTTTGTTTATCCATTTATCCCTTGATAAACACAGTTTATTTCCATCAATATCTTGGCTGTTGTACTGTAATAATTTCTTACTACTCTTTTTAGTATTACAATATATTTACATTTATATTCAGTATTTTGCTTGGTATTGCATATTCTTAACTGGGTTAATTAATTATATTTCATTGATTATGCTATTACAATTGTCCCAATTTTTCAAATGCACATGGAACATTCTCAAAGATAGGCCACATGGTAGGACACAAAACAAGCTTCCACAAATTCAAGAAATCTGAAATTATATCAAGCATTTTCTCAGATCACAGCAGCTTGAAATAGAAAGCAACATCAAGGAAAAAACTAAAAAAACATTAAAATTCATGGGAACTAAATAACATGCTATTAAATAATGAATAGGTTAACAATGAGATCAAGAAAGAAATCAAAAAAGTTTCTGGAAACAAATGAAAAGGAACACACAGAGGCCAAAACTTATGGGACACAGCAAAGAAAATCCTGAGAGGGAAGTTCATAGCAACACAGGCCCACCTAAAAGGATAGAAGAATCTCAAATAAACAATCTAACCATAAAGCTACAAGAACTAGAAAAACAACAACAAACAAAACCCAAAGTGAGTAGAAGGAAGAAAATAAGATCAGAGCAGAATTAAATGATATGGAGACTAACAGCACAATTCATAGGATCAATAAATCCAGGAGCTGGTTTCTTTGAAAAGATAAACAAAATTAACAAGCTTTTAACCAGACTCATTGAGGAAAAAAAAAGAAAGGACCCAAATAAATAAAATCAGAAATGAAAGAGGAGAAATCCCAACTGATACCACAGAAATACAAAGAATTGTAAGAAATTACTACATACAACTATATGACAAGAAATTTGACAGCCTGGATGAAATGGACAAATTTCTAGAAACATATAATCTTCCAAAACTGAATCAAGGAGAAGCAGAAAGTCTTAATAGACTGATAATAACTAGTGAAATTGAAACAGTAACCAAAAAAACCCCAGCATCCAAAAGCCCTGGACCAGATGGCTACACAGGCAAACTGTACCAAACATTTAGAGAAGAACTAATTCCTATCTTTCTCAACCTATTACAAAATATCCAACAAGAGGAAAGGCTCCCAAACTCTATGAGGCCAATATTATTCTAATCCCAAAA
Source organism: Noctilio leporinus (assembly GCA_004026585.1). Taxonomy (NCBI): domain Eukaryota; kingdom Metazoa; phylum Chordata; class Mammalia; order Chiroptera; family Noctilionidae; genus Noctilio; species Noctilio leporinus. Next base: position 100,566 of record PVIW01001186.1, read on the forward strand.
CCAGGTCAAGACACAACAAAGAAAGAAAACTACAGGCTAATATCTCTGATGAACCTAGATGCTAAAATTGTCAACAAATGTTGGCAAACTGGATCCAGCAATACATTAAAAGGATCATACACCATGATGAAGTGGGATTCATCCCAGGGATGCAAGAATGGTATAATATTCACGAATCAATAAATGTAATACACCACATAAACAAAATGAAAGACAAAAACCATATGATCATATCAAAAGATAATGAAAAAGCATTTCACAAAGTACAGTACTCATTTATGATAAAATGTTCAGCAAAGTGGGAATATAGTGAACATACCTCAACATAATAAAAGCCACATATGAGAAACCTTCAGCCAACATCATACTCAATGGGCAAAAGCTAACAGCTTTCCCCCTAATATCAGGAACAAGACAAGGATATCCACTCTCTCCACTTCCATTCAACATAGTTTTGAAAGTTCTAGCCACAGCAATCAGACAAGAAAAAGGAATCAAAGGCATCCAAATTGGAAAAGAGGAAGTAAAACTATCATTATTTGCAGATGACATGATAGTGTATATAGAATACCCTGTAGATTCCACCAAAACACTGCTCATCTAATAAGTGAAACTGGCAAAATAGCTGGATACAAAGTCAATATCCAGATTTGAAGGCATTTTTGCACACCAACAATGAAACATCAGAGATAGAAACTAGAAAACAAATCCCATTTACCATAGCAACAAGAAAAATAAAGTACCTAGGAATAAACTTAACCAGGGTGGTAAAAGACCTGTACTTGGAAAACTAGAGAACACTGAAGAAAGAAATTAAGGTACATACAAATAAATGGAAGCATATACTATGTTCATAGATTGGAAGAATTAACATCATTAAAATGTCCATGCTACCCTAAGCAATCTATAGATTTAATTCTATCCCTATTAAAATACCAATGAAATATTTCACAGATATAGAATACTTCAAAAATTGATATGGAACCAAAAATGACCCTGAATAGCCACAGGAATCTTCAGAAAGAACAAAGTAGGAGGAATCACAATACCAGATATCAAACTGTATTACAAGGCCACTATAATCATAACAATCTGGTACTGGCAGAAGAATAGGCATATAGATATAGATCAATGGAACAGAATAGAGAGCCCAGAAATAAACCCAGGTCTCTATGGTCAATTAATATTTGACAAAGGGGGAAGAGGCATAAAATGGAATGGAAATAGCCTCTTTAACAAGTAGTGTTGGCAGAACTGGACAAGGACATGCAAAAAAACAATAATAAACTAGACCATTAACTTACACCACACACCATAATCAATTCAAGATGGATATAAGACTTAAACATAAGCCATGCCACCATAAAAGTCCTAGAGGAAAACATAGGCAGTAGAATTTCAGGTGTCCCATGCAGCAATATTTTCACCAATATATCTCCTAGGACAAGGGAAATAAAGGAACAAATAAACAAATGGGACTACCAGCAAACTAAAAATTTCTTCTCAGTGAAAAAAAACATCAGCAAAATGAAAAGAGAATCAACCATGTGGTAGAACATAGTTACTAATGATACCTCAGACAAGGGTTTGATCTCCAAAATATATAAAGAACTTATATGACTTAACACCAGGGAGACAGAGAGCCCATTTAAAAAATGGGCAAAGGACCTGAACAGACACTTCTCCAAGGCGGGCCCAGAGGCATATGAAAGGATGCTCAACATCACTGGCCATTAGAGAGAGGAACATTAAACATAACAAGATACCATCTCACATCTGTCAGAATGGCCATCATTAACAAACCAACAAAAAATTGCTATTGATGATGCAGAGAAAAAGAATCCCTAGAGCAATGTTGGTGGGAATGAAGCCACTTAGGAAAACAGTATGGAATTTCCTCAAAACTAAAAATGGGGCGGCTGCCTTTTGATCCAGCAATTCCACTGCTAGGATTATACCCAAAGAATCCTGAAACACCAATTCAAAATAACCTATGCACTCCAATGTTCATAGCAGCACTACAGTACTTACATACAATAGCCAAGTCCTGGAAATAGCCTAAGTGCCTATCAATGAATGAATGGATCAAAAAAAAAAAAAAAAAAGTGGTATACTTACACAATGGAATACTATGCAGCAGAAAGAACTCTTACCTTGTGCGATAGCATGGGTGGAACTGGAAAGCATTATGCTTAGTGAAATAAACCAGTCAGTGAAAGACAAATACTCTATGATCTCACCTAATATAGGATACTAACAGACAAAACAAACAAATGAGCAAAATAGAACCAGAGAATGGAAACAAGGAACAGACTGACAGTGACCTGAGGGGTCTCTGTTCTGTTCCTACCTGTATAACTAAGTAGTAAATGTATAACTTCTTGAAATACTTTTTGCCTCAGTTTCTATTACCATAAAATAGTTATAATAATATCCCTACCTTTTAGTTCTAAGTTAATTAATGTAAGTAGAGTGATGAAAACAATGCTGGGCACATAATAGGTATAATATATATGTTTTCTCTTATTATTTTAATTATTATTTTGCATTTACTATTTATTTTTTTTCTTTTGTATTGCTTGAATATGTTTTTCATATTGCATTCATTTATTTCCTTCAATTTGAAAATTATATTCTCTGTTCATTCTTTTAGGGGTACCCTAGACATTTATCAACTATACTTGTTATCAAAGTTTAAAGTTAATTCTTATCTTTATTTTCTGTTGAAAAACACCAGAACTTTATAGCGCTTTAACTCTAATCACCTTTATTTTGATTTATGTACTATCATTGTAGTAGTCTAGTTTTATCCCAATTTCAAGCCTCATGAATTATTATTGTTGCTTTATATAGTCAATAACAATTTAGTTCTATTCACGTATTTATCATTATCTTTACTAATCATTCCCTATTACAATTTAAATTTTCAATCTGGTAACAATTTCTTTCTGCCTGAATTACAACTTTTAAATTGGGTATGCTGATGGCACTATTTCTGTTTTAATTGTCTGAAAATACTCATATATAATGCTTAAAAAAAGAAAGGTAATAACAATAACAGGTTTTGTCAACAAATTTAGATTGACAGATATTTTCCTTTAGCATACTGAAAATAAAATGCCATAGTTTGTAGCTTCCATATTTGCTAATGCAAAGTAAGACTACTTTTAAAATAATTGTCTTCGGTGTTCTTCAATGTCACTAAGATGCTTTAAATACAAGTTTCTTTTTAATTTATCCTAGTGGTTTCTTAAGCCTGTGGACTGATGTCTTTCATCAATTCTAGAAAACTTTTAATTAAGGGACATCTTTAAATGTGTCTCTGCTCTTAATTCTTTATGAAAGTTTTATTAGATATAAGTTAAACCCTATCATTCTATTCTTCATGTTTTTTAACCTCTTTTATATTCTGCTTATTTATTTCTCTGTATTACATTATGATTAATCTCAGATGCCTTCCATTTCACCAATTCTTTCTTTAGCTGTTAAACACATTTATCATTTTTAAATTTTCAGACATTTTAATCACTAGAACTTCTTTATTAATTTCAAAATTCATTTGATCATTTAAAAAACAAATCTCTTTTTAAAATATCCTATATTTGGCAAGTGCAGGATTTGAAGTCTTTCCAGGTCTGATTTGGCCTTCTGTTGTTCTTACTGGCTTTCACTCAGTTTGCACTATTTCTATGTGCAATCTTTCCTCAAACTTTCTCTCTCCTTCTCCCCACTCTTCTTCCTCTTCTATTTCCTTTCTCCCTTATTTGTTTTTACTATGAATTCATGTTTGTTTGTTTGTTTTAATTTTTAGTGATTTTTTTAAAGGCCTGAGTTTAATGGGGGTGGGGGGGATTCACTTCTGCTAGTTCCTTGGGAACACATTTGCACCAAGCCATTTTAAACTAACTTATCAGCTGAACTTTCTTAAAACACACAGGTATTATAAACTTGGTCTGTCAATCTGTGTTCTCATTAGCTCATTATTAAACATTTTTAGGGGAGTTTTTTCCTCCCTCAATTCAGCACCAAAACTCAAAACCAATAAACTTCCTTGCAGAATAGAGGTATGGTGATTCAGAGAGATTATAACCATTTTGGGTATTAGGTTTATGTAGGGAGCTACACCTTAAGCAAACTCTTGCTTTTGACCTCTCTCCAAACCAGGGCTTTATATGCAATTGTGCACTGCGCTACTTTTGGGGGGCATTTTTCATACAAATACATACTATAGTCAATATGACATATATAGTGGGACTATCCTCATTCCCACAAGATGGTAAAAATGAAACCAAGTTCAGCAGTTGCCTCAAACTGAAAGCTGGGTTCAGCGCTTTGGTTTCATATTTTTATAACTGATAGAACTTAAATGAAGAGTAAAGACAGTATTTCCTCCCTGCTGAAGTCTTCAGTAGCTTACACATTGAACTAATTTGCCAGTCATCATTTCAATAAAAATATCCACCACTTGCCCCATTAAAGAAAACAGCATGATAAGAGGGTATTTATTGCTTTGCTTTGTTTATTTTTAGATTTGGACTTTCCAGTTGTTCTCCAGCCTACAAATGCAAATGAGAAAACACAGCTAATCAGAGATGGAGCCCGAAGTTACTGCACAGACTCTTAACATTGAGCCATGGAGGGTCCACAGTACCTCTTGGTTCAACCATGTCTCCAGGTGGTCATGGGGAAGAGGGTATAGGGCATGAAATGCTGTGAACTTTTTCACATTTGTATTTTATTTTTAGGTTAGGAAAACATAACTTTTCCTACGTAACTTTCTCAGTATGCAGACTTACTCTTTGAGTAGAATTCCTAATGAAACATTCCATTTCAGTGAATAAAGGCCTGAAGAGTTGTTTTATGCTCCTTGCATGAGGTAAGACAGACCTCATTCCTCACATACTAATATTCCAAAACAGAGGCCACTTTTCATCAATTTAGCTAAATGCAATAATCATACCTGTCATAAATATCATCAGCAAAGTATGCGTTAGAATTAAGAAGGAATTTTTCATGTGTAGTGGTTTTTCCCTGTCAATATTCAATATAGCTACAGAAATATTTCAAGAGGCAGAAAAAAATTATTAGGTTAAAATCCAAACCATATTGTTTTAAAATATATTTTTGAAAGATCTAACTTTTTTTTTTTTTTGCAAGATCTAACATTTTAATTTACTAAAACCTGACAGGTAAAACCAAGAAGAAGCAGGTTTTATATGTACTTTTAGATGAGCATAAAAACAAAAAACAAAACCCCAACCTGGTTAATGTTATAAATGATCCAGCAAATCACTCTGAAGCCAAATCATTCCCAAACAATGTATTGACAATTTTAAGTAAAAATAATTATGCACAACTGGCTTAAGATTAGTTTGACTGAAGAAAAGAAAATGAGGTAAAGGGTGGAATTCTAAATTCTACCCATTCTAAATTAATCCCAGTTTTGGTGGGATTAATTTCATAGATCAGAAAATGCTTATCTTTATGCATGTTGAACATTTAAGCTTACAGGTCACCTTTGCATGTATATATTTGATCCTAATATTCATTATGTGGTGGAACAATGTGCTATTTCTGAATAGTAAGTACAGTGGCAAAAGTGTTTGTTTTCAAGGTTTTTCTTAATCTTTATATAACATTGCATTTTTCAAGATCTTATGTTTTTATATGATGTTATAAAATGCCATTTTCTTTTTTCTTTGTTTCTGATTACCCTACCACCAAATTAAAGTTAATTGAGGTTAAATATACATTGTGAAAATTGGTGTGATACCTCTAACAGTTCTGATGTAATTAAAACTCTGCTCTAACTCTTCAGTTACTGGAATTTTTTTTAATAGAAATAACCAACTAGGGAGAGCCTTAGTGCAAAAGTTAAGAAACTTTCTCATGTAAGTTCCTGTTAACTAGCCCCCTTTGACTAAGCAAGATAAGAATAATCTCCCTATGATCTGTTTTCATATCTGCTGTCATCTTCAGTAAGACCAGATGAAAGAGTTGAAGTGAAAGGACTTTGAAAAGTCAAGTGTTCAACAAATATAAGATAGTCTTATATCAATTTGTATATGTTGGTCACGCAGAAAAATGTAATGTGAACCTCTTATGTATATAAACTCTTACCAAACAAGACTCACGAAGATACCTAATAGTAACAGCCCCAGCGAGGAGCTCAGATAGCCTCACCTATGGACTCTTTGAGCCACTGTTTCCTTTCTGACCACTCAAAGCAAAGGTCAGGCCAATTTTTGAATAACAATCTACGCATAACAAAGCTCATCTTCTCTTTCTCTCCTAGACCTCATCTTTTTCTCTCACATGGAATTTTTAATTTCCACTCACAGCCTGCCCAGAGAGCGGGTACAAGAGTATCTAAGATGAGAACAGGGCATGAATCAGATTCAGAATCAGATGGTTGAATTAAACTCTTGAGGGGGTCCTGACCAACATTTCCCGCAAAGGGCTAGTTTGCAGTTACAATGGTGAATGGCAAACGCAAGCACATGAATGCCTATGAATGAGGAAATTAATTTCACAGGCTGTGCCTTAGCTATACAGACACAATGATCAACCCTTAATCTGAGAAGGGGTCACTTAAACATCTTGTGGGAGCCAACAGGCGCTGTATTCTGGAGGCACCAGCAATTATTCTGAATCCACAAGCATCTCAGCAGAGAAACCTCAAGAAAAGAAGGGACATGTTGCCCATGAGCCTCATCCTCGTTGTGTGACCCTGGTTCACAATGGCTCAAATGAACCACCCACTTCAGTGGCTCACTAGCTGATCCTGGCCTCCAGGCTACTGGAATAGGAGATTTCACATAAAATTTCAGAGGTCATCTATTTATTTTTTGCTGTCTTATATTAGAATTTAATAAAATGTGCATATTTCTTTACTAAAATATGCATTTCTTAATTCTTTGAGAATAAATGACATTCTATTTCAAAGACAAATATGCTAAAATACAAAAGCTACTAGAATCCTTAGTTTTCAGGAAGACTTAACATTAAGTTAGTGCAAAAATTAGTATGTTAGCCTGAAATCCAATCAAGCTTTGGACCCAATTACAGAGTTATCTTTCTAAAAAATATCAGCAGCCCACCCTCCCTTCTCACTGATACAAAGACAATTGTACATTCTCAGGGCACCAGTTCTCCAAGCAGAGAAAACCTATTCTTCCTCTTCAAAAGCCCTCTTTTTCTAGCCTGCAACTTTCCTAAGCACCTAAACCACATTAATCTTCATTTTATTCTTTTGCAGTTCTAGGCTACGAAGGGCCACAAAATTAGATTATAATTAGATAACCAGTTTCTGTACAAAAAATTCATTTCCAAATTGCAGATGGCTCAAATCAGCAGAGATTTCCAGAACTATAAATATACCTTACATCTGTATTTTGCACGGTGCTAAAGACAAAGTAGAAAATAAATACTTAATGGTTAATTGATTAATTCTTACAATATATGCTATTTCTGAGAGAGGCCTTTTTCCAAAAGGATACATAAACATCTTCAGTGTGATGCAACTTTTTGGAATTTTCATGCTGTTCTAAGACTGTCCCCAAGAAGCAAAACTAAATTTCTAGAATCAAATCCACAGTTATAGGACAGCCGTTAACACATTCTACTCACTACTGTGCTGCCAACTGAGCTTTCTAATAGCTGAGAATCCAGTTATCAGCTTCTCTGATTCCTGAGACCCTTGTTCCCAGGTCCAGAAAAAGGGGGCCTACCTTGTGAGGGTTTTTCCTTTTACTTCAGAGTAATCTGCTCTGGTGTCCAAGTATCTCCACTCCTGAGATATCCAGATTCATTTCACTTGGTCACTTCACAGACCAAGTTTCATCTACAATACACTTCCCTTCCTGGTGAAGAAGAGTTAAAAGAAATTTTTTAGAGCAGATTTTCACTTCAGTAACAAAATTTCAATATTTTCCTAAAGATTTTTAAAAAATGATGTGTGTGTGTGTGTGTGTGTGTATGTGTATACTATTTACTAAGATGTCATTTTTCAGGAGTATTTATTATAATTTCAGAAAGTAATATTTTAAAAGTAACTTAGGTTTAAAAGTAACAAATGAGCCCTGGCTGGTAGCACAGTGGATAAGGTGCCAGCCTGCGAACCTGAAGGTTGCAGGTTCAATTCCCCAGCCAGGGTACATAACCAGGCTGCAAACCAGGTCTCTAGTCAGGTCTGTGGCTGGAGGCAGGCGAAATGCAACCATACATTGATGTCTCTCTCCCTCTCTGCCTCTCTCCCTTCCCCTCTTTCTAAAAATGATGAAATAAAATCTTTAAAAAAAAAAAAAAAGTAACAAATGAAAGTCATCGGACAATGAAAAATGGTATCTATAGCATTTGTTAACTTATTAGCATAACAATTCTATATAAAATGCCTTCATTTCAAATGTTTATTGTTTGGCATGGAATTTATTTTTAAACACAATATATTACATACTGGAAAATTAATTTTTACCTACAAAATTTTTACCCGAAAGGTACATGTCATAAGAAGATAAAATTTTAGAAGAAAACTGATTCGTTTCCTTGCTTATTTTGTGCTTTTCTTAGTTCTCTTTCTTAGCTTTTCTCAGCACATTCCTTCCTCCAAGTTAAAAGATTTAAAAGGAGGTGGAAAGTGATGGCTTTTAAGATCATAGGTATATTTGTATTAAAAAAAGATGATTCTTTCATAAATTAAAAATGTCATATGAATAATAACCAATAGTTGTAGTGCTTCATATCTGACACTGCTCTAAGAGATTTATATTGGTTTTTATATTTATATAGTCACTTAATACAACAACCCATAGGACAAGTTCTATCATCATTAGTATCATTACCCATTTTTCAGTCTAAGAAACTAAAACACAGACAGGTTAAGTAACTTGGTCAAATTACTCATCTCTCTGTAATACAAATGGGTCATGTTAACCCCCTTAATGGAGGTAAGGGGCTGGGGACTGGTTTAACAGTTAACTGTGTGGGGACTGACTATGGGAGTGGAAGTGCAGAGGGTGGGCTGGGAGGAGGGGAAAGGGAAAATTGAGACACCTCTAATAAACTAACAATAAAAAAGATCTTTTGATGTAATGATTTGGCATATAATTCAGGATTTAGCTTGGCTTAATAATACAGTCAATCTTCATTATTCACAGATTCCATATTTTCAAATTTGCCTGCTTGCCAAAATTTATTTCGTGGTCATTCACAGACATACACAGAATGACAAGCAATTTTAGTTTCCCAGCTAAGGTTGAACAAGGTAACATTCTGCCTCTTTGTTTGTTTTTTGCATTTTTGTTTTTTTTTGTTATTGTTGATTTCACTGTGTTAAATGTTTAAAGGCATAGTGCCAAAGAGCTACCTAGTGTTCCTAAGTGTAAGAAGTTGTAATGCACCTTAGGGAGAAAATATGTAGTATGTTAGATAAGCTTCCGTTGGCTGTGAGTTAAATATTAATGAGTCAGTAATATATGTTAGAGTATCTAAACAAAAACATGTATAAAACAAGGTATGTATGGATCACTTAATAAGAATGTGAACAGAGGCTCACAGGATCTTAACTTAACCCTATTATTTCTTGTAGAAGCAATAGTGCAGTATTCACTAAATCAGTCTTTGTGGTGATTTCATAGAACTTAATTAATGCAAGTAACAAGAATCAACTGTATCTCCCCTAGAATTCTACAGAATGGTTCCCTTTCTGATCTCAGAAACAATCTCTGTGGTTTCTCATAAATAGCCCATTTGTACACAGTATATATGAGTATTTACAGAAAGCCACAGATGAGAAACCAGTAAACCTGAGTTTAGCCCTACTCCCCAATCTGACGGTCATATTGAATAAATTAATTAAATTGTGATAAAGCTTCCTGATCTGTAGAATGCTTTTCTCAACCAAAAGGAGGAATTTGAAAGTTTTTCATATGCATGTATGTAAGGTACTTTTCAAGCTGAACAAACACTTCTATCTTCAGGTTTTAGGGCATCTTTTGGGGAGCACCACTGTTAACAAATTTGATCATTGGGTTCTATAGATAATAAAGGAAATATTCTGTTACTCCCAGAATGTCTTGATTGTTTTCTGACATCAAATGCCCCCTTTCAGCTTCCTTCCTTCCAGGAAGCATTTCAGCAGTCCAGTCTCTCTCTTTTAAGTGTTCAGCTGGGGACAGGGAGACCAAGTAGTACTAAGGAAGGAGTCCTGGCTGGTGACTCAGGAGATCTAAGATCTCATGTGCCATTGTGCAACTATGTTACTGAAATTAAGTCATTTCACATTTTTGGATATCAGTTCTTCCATTATTAAACAACTTTAATTAGGTGCTACATTAGATGAAAATTACTTGACTATATGCCCCACACATTATACATATTAATTTATATAGTTAAAAATGTAAACAATACCAAAGAATGCAGAAAATAAAGCAAATGTCTTTCCTTACCACCCCTATATTAGTTTACTAGGGTCACCATAACAAAATACCATAGACTGAAATTTATTTTCTAATAGTTGTAGAGGCTAGGAATGCAAGATCAAGGTGTAGGCAGGTTTGATTTCTTATGAGGCCTTTCTCCTTGGCTTGTCATCTTAGTATGTGTTCACACTGTCTTCTCTATGTGTGCACATCAGTGCCTCCTTCTCCCTGATCTCTTCTTATAAAAACATGAATCATATTGGCTGAGGGCACAGGCAAACAATTCCATTTTAATATAATTACCTCTTTAAAGGGATGGGGGGGAGGGGCACAAGTTAGCCTGTAAACACATGCCATTGATTTCTCAAAATTGTGCCAAGTTTTGGTTTGCTTTAATTTGGACCATGAGTTCTTTAGAAAAATCTCTCTTCTCATTTTCAGAAATTCCTTATTTTCTTTGCTTTTGAGAAAAGTGACAAGCTTTTATCCTATCTCTTAAGGTCTTCCTGGCCCTTAATCACATTACAATTGTGGAAGAATGCACTTGCATTTTGGAAAATCATATTTCCAGAGCCTTCTGACCATCCCCCACCTGCAATTTGTACTGATTGCTTTCTTGGCTTGCTGCATCACTGTCAACCTGAGATTTGAGTTTTTTGTTTAGTTCCTTTTTTAAAAAATCCTACGTACTCCTCTTTCTTGGATTCTTATTTTTGTTTTGCTGAAGTACCTCTGTGGCAGCCTCAGAGATTTGCTGCTAGATTGACTTTCCAGAAAGAATTTAATGCTCAGCTGCAAGAATAATGGTTAACTAAGAGCCAGGGTGTTAATTCCATCAAGGTCAGAGGTTATCAGCCTGTGGTAATGACTGAACAACGTGGCTGGAGGAGGGTTTAGCCATTTAGTTCTGCCTAACTCAGGACTCCTCAAAAAGGAGCTCTCAGGCTGGGCTGGTAGAGACTGTCAGGTCTGCACTATTGTCTAATTGCTATTCCTACCTAATCATGTGCCCTCCCCTTCTCCATTCAGATGTTACTCCCCAGTTACTTCCTGACTTCTGTGTCAGCTTCTGCTTACTGGAGGACTCAATCCGTATAACATCCTCAACTATTTTTAATTTGTTTCAGAAAGAAATCATTGGATTGAAACTTTGCATTGGATTTATGAGACTTTGCAAATATGAACTGTCCTCATATGTGATTGCTACTTTCATTGGTTATATAATTCTAAGTTCAAAAGTATTTCCCCACAGAACTCTGAAGGTCTTGTTTGCTCTACTGTCTTCTAGTACCCAGTATTTGCTGATAAGTCTGTTCAAAATCTGATTCTCATCCATTGCAGTTAGCCTGCTTTTCGTTTGTTTTTCCTCATCTCTGAAAGCCTTTAGGGTTTCATCTTTATCCTCAATGCTTTAAAATTCCACTAGATTCTGTCCAGGGACAGTTGTTTTTCATTCATCCTACTTGGAGGTCCCTTTCAATCTGATGATTATTGTCTTTCTTCTATTCCTTTCCCTGCATTGTCTCTGCTTTCTTTTTCTGGGACTGGACAGGCATTGTGCCTTCTGGGACTATCCTCCGTGCTTTCACTTTAATATTTCCTGTTTTCTATATTCTGATGAACTGAAGGAGTTTCCATTCTCTCTTTTATAACTTCAAATCTGATCTTTAGCCATGCCCAACATGTTAATTTTTCACCTCAGCAATCACGCTTTTAGTTTTCAAGAACTCAATTATTCTTTGTTGCTTTTTATTAACACCTTATTCTGGTTTTTACTGCTGTAAAATCCTCCTAGTGTCCCGGAGGATAGCAATTTGCATTTTAAAAAATAGTTCTGTACTCTTCCTTCTGTTATTTCCTCCTGGCTCAGTTATAGTTTGTTCACCTTGGACTTAATTTTTTAAAGTTGTTGCTTCCTCTCCCATGTCTGGTAGACATTTATTTTCATGAATAAAGGACTACCTTCATTCATATCTACAAAATTTGTATCCATAAATGGGATAAGCCTACTTGTCCCTGGTAGGCTTTGATGGTGCCTGAGAGAAAACGGCCAATGCTGGTCCAAGATCCCCCAAACTACCAACTCAAGGAGGGACTCATTCTGAGACATGTTCTTTCTCTCCATGTGTGTTATTATACTCTACACTATCTCTCTCTCCAGCCCTCTATCCACCCCAGGGGCTCTCCACAGGTAAATCTACTCTGCTAAAGCAGTTCTCAGGCAGCTCCAGCTGAAGATAAATGCTGCACCAACTGCACAATGTTATAGGCCTCTGACCTTTGTGTTACTAACACTTCATGAAGACTCAAGACTCTTGGGAGCTCCATAGGGAGAATAGTTCTGTTTCTATTGGCTTCTAGATTGTATATTCTAGTTGATAGATGCCTTAGTTCTAGATTGTATATTCTAGTTGATAGATGCCTTAGTCTGTTTGGGGTGCTGTAAGAAAATAGATATCACAGGCTCGGTGGCTTATAAGCAATATTTATTTCTCACAGTTCTGGAGGCTGAAAGTCCATGATCAGGCTGCCAGCATAGTTAGGTCCAGGTGAAGACCCTCATCCCACTTGCAGACTTTTAAACTTCTCACTATGTCCTCACATGGTGGAAGAGGGGAGGGATCTCTCTGGAACCTCTTTCAGAAGGATACTAATCCTGTTTATAAGGGCTCAGTTCTCATGACCTAATCACCTCCCACAGGCCTCACATCCTAATATTATCAGTTGAGCACTGGGTTTTCAAAACATGAATTTGAGGGGATACAAATACTAAATTTACAGCAATAGCATCCCTGGGGGATGGCTAAATATTAGGAAATATCATTGGGGGGTGGGGAGCACCATATTTTCAGCTCTGTGCACTAGAGAACATAAGAGAAGCTGAGAGGCACCGAGGAAACACATAAGAAGGCCCAATTTTATTTAACTCTTGATTTCCCTGGGACACACTGTACCTTCATAATAAATGTCTTTCGTTTACACTGACTGAATTTCTGACACAAGTAGAAAGTCAGAAACCTTACACCATCTTGCTCCTCTTGGAATATGTTATTATGGTCTGGCTAGCTGTTGAAGTAAATAAAGGGTGCGTCAAAAAGGGGTTACACCAAGGGGTCAAGGTTTCTGCTCTGCCACGGTGCAACAATGGCCATGACAGAGACTTGTGCAGATGATAAATGTAAAATGAGAAGGTACAAATAAGATGGAGGCTCTGTTCTCTTGGCCTAATTTACAGGCATCTGTCCATAAACAAAGGGGAGGGTTATAACATATCTTCCCAACTTTCCATGATAGTATATATTTTTAACTCTCAGAAACACGATGTAACTTCAAAGATATGTTACATGCAAAAAAAAAAAAAAAAAGACAAAATGTTCACTGGGAAACAAATAAAATCCACCAATATTTTATTAATAGTCTGTGCTTGCCACCCACCCCTTAAATTTTTATCTTCTTTTAATCATGTAGCCTTAAGGAACCACTTTTCCACTTAAAAACCAGCCCTTTCCCCTAACTTTATATTTTCTCTTCTTTAACTGCTCTCTTACCAAAATAAATATTCAAACCTATATAATGTCCTCTTAAAGACTTGAGGGCAGAACCGAAGTCAATGGATGGTTTTCATGCCACACTTACAACCAAGGAGAGCTCAATACATTTAAAATAAGTAAGCCAAAGAACTTATATGCATGACCCTTGGGCAAGAACTGAGGGAGGGGGCTTGCTGGAGGGAAGGGCGGGGACTTGGGACAACAGTAGTAGCCTACCAATAAAATACACTAAGAGAAAAAGGAGCCAGTTCAAAACATCACTGTAAATAACCTTAAGTTCTTGCCCTCTTTGCAGTCGGGCATGTGTGGGAGCGGTTTCCCTGGTAACTAGTGACTTAAGTACTCAGATATTTTGCAAGACAAGAAGACTTACGCTGCAGGGAAAGTTGCCTTAGAATTTGAACCAGCTTTGCCAGGCAACTGTGGGGCTCACCTTGCGTGTCCTACCTGAGGCAGGCAGGCCTCGGTGTGTAGGGTTAGAGCTTCAGAAGCTCCGCCAAAGACGCGCGACTGCGACGGTGCGAAGGCGGGCACGTCTGGTTTGGAGAACCTTGAGGAAGCAATGATCTAAGTGGGGAAAGGGGCGGGGAAGTCTTTTTGTTTCCATAATCTGTGGTTTTAAAACGTTGAATTAACAAAAGGCCGAGCCAGGCAGGAGTCGAACCTACAATCTTCTGATCCGTAGTCAGACGCGTTATCCATTGCGCCACTGGCCCCCCGCGGAAGGGCTGCGTGTGGGGGGAGGGGTTAAACCACCACAGAGTAGGGCGACCTCACCCGACAGTCACCCTTGCACGTGGTAGTAAAGGAATATGCGACAGGCACACAGGAGGGGCATCAAATTCCCAGCATATGGGCACCACAAGCCCTGGAAACCTAAACTGGCGCCTCACGCCGGGTCCGAGCGCCCCTGAGCGGACTCACGTCACCTCTGCGCATGCGTAAAACGACGCAGGCGCGCCGCGCTCCCACCGCCGCACCACGCATGCTCAAGTCCGCCCCTGGGTAAAGTTGGGGCGCTCTGCAGTTTCTGCGTGTTGACTCCTAGGAGGCGAAAGCGAGGTGCTCGTCCCTTCGATAGCTCAGCTGGTAGAGCGGAGGACTGTAGATGATTTCCAAGTCACAAGTCATCCTTAGGTCGCTGGTTCGATTCCGGCTCGAAGGAGACAAGCGTATGCACTTTTTCCCTCAATTTTGTATGACTTGCATACGTTCCGTTCCAAAGAAATGTTGGAAGCTTTAGCACTTGAGCTCCAGTTTTGGCACAGGACGGCGTCTCCCCCGTGAAGTCTTGCGAACCCCGAAAGCGGGCACTGCCGTCCAAGTTCCGAGCCCCGCGGAGAGCCTGCCGGGTGAGAGCCCTGGTGCCTGTGCCGAAATGGTCCTCGGAGGTTCCGAGCCCCTGGGCCACGCAGCGCGAGCCAGCCGGGCCAAGCCGCCGGCTCCCCCGGCCTCGGGCTTCTTTTCGGAAACCCGGGTAAGGCCGGCGCCGGAGCCAGGGCTGCGGCTCCCTGCTGCCTGGAGGCGGTGGGAGACCCGCGAGGAAGATCTTGTGCTCAGAGCACCGGGGAATCAGGGAGAAAACGCAGTAGAAAGCAAACGAAAGCAAGACATGTCTAAAAGTTATGGAGAAGAGTCGGAGCGTTGTACCCCGTGCCCTTCGATAGCTCAGCTGGTAGAGCGGAGGACTGTAGGTAATATATACGACAGTATATATTTCGCTGTCATCCTTAGGTCGCTGGTTCGATTCCGGCTCGAAGGAGAGGCATATGTTTTGTTGCTGTCGCCTTAGTTATGATGAAGTTCAAGAATACGATTAAGAAAATAATTATATTCACTACTAAGTGCGCTGACCTCTCTCTAGGGGAAGAGATAACAGGCCGTCATCACCAGTGGGGGATTAGCTCAAATGGTAGAGCGCTCGCTTAGCATGCGAGAGGTAGCGGGATCGATGCCCGCATCCTCCAGTTTTTGCTCTTCACCGTGTGGCCCTTTTTTTCACCGCCCTCCTGCCGCCCTAATTCTCTTTCAACTGTGAATGTTGCTGAAAGCCAGCGAAAGGGCAAGTGAGGAGTATGGCAAGTGTGAAACTTCCCTTCTGTAAAACTTCTAAACAAGGGTTATGGTAGTTTATCCTTACAGTTTTAAAAGTTTAGATCCACATAGTTTGGGAAATTCACAAGATGGGTTCTTTTTCTCTCCTAAAATGGTGACAGATTGCTGTCACTTCTTATCATTTCAATTCCTTTGTGATTTCTAATTGATGGCTGCACTTAGAGTGATCCATCCAGGACTAAGCTGTCCATAGTTAGAATAGTAACAGATAGAGAATCAAAACTAACAAAAAACAGAGAATTTAGAAAAGTGTGCTGACCACTTTAAATTTCTGTTAAACTTCTAGAAGCAAGGACTATTCTGCTCCATCTCAACTGCGTGCAGCACATTTGAGTATGAGACAGCAGGTACCTGAGGAGAGGTAACCAAATGGAGAAAGGCCCTGTACCTGGAGCTTACTGATGGAAGAGAGTACTAATGCCTTTTTCTCCTGGGAAATAACTGTGGAGAGTTAAAGAGAGATCAGCACTGAGGGAGTTAATTGGAGGGAAATTACGTATAGGGCTCCCCTTGAGTGTAGTCTAATTTCGTTAAAACAAAGACAAGACTAAAATACACATACACTCACTCACTCAAAGATGCAGAGATTGAGCAGAACACACAAAGGCTTTTCTGGCCTTAAATTCTGTATATTTTAATTTTCTAGAAAATAGCCACAGAAAAGCTGTTGAAGTCATACTGCAGTTCTAAACTAAAAACATAAATCTTTTAGACAAAGGCAGAGATACATTTTTTTAGTATTACAATTAATAAATGATCATTCTTTATCCAATGTTCATTTTAGGGGCAAACTGTAGGTTTCTGTTTCCCGTTTGTTCAACCAGCTGTATTTTATCAGTATATCTTTCATCTTTTAAGAACAGTCTTTGTTTTTATCTCATTTTATTCTTGTCAATAAAGTCTTTCAATAGAATGTATAGTGATTCACTTAAAATGGACCCTCATCATTTTGGGGAAACCAAATGACCAAAGTAGGAAAAAGACTTCTTTTATCAGGTGATATTTCCCAAATTTTAGAATTATGGGTGTTCTAGCTGGCTAACAGGAGGAGCTGGCCGTGAAACTATAAATGGCTAAAAGAACAAAAAATGAACAGCAAGACAAAAGAATGAGAAGGAATGCACCCAAAATCCAGGTGGAGAACACATGTTTACGATAGATGAGTGAGAAAGAACTCAAACAAGGTTTTAGGACCAGCACCCTGGGTATAGAAGGGAAATCATGACCAAGTGGAATCTATTCCAGGAATATGAGTGGTTCAACATTCCCAAGTCAACATTAATTAATCATGGTAAACAGATTAAAGGAGGAAATCCACATGATCATTTCAGTAGATTCACGAAAGTATTTGACAGAATTCAACAGCCATTCCTGCTTTTTTGAAACTGTCAGCAAACATGGAAGGGAAGGGAACTTCTTCAAACTGGTAAAGGGCATCAATGGAAAACACACAGCTAACTTTACACTTAATAGTATGAATGTTTTCCGCCTAAGAACAGTAACAAAGCAAGGATGTCCATTCTGGTGTTTCTACCAAGTGCAATAAGCAAAAAAGTAGGAGATCTCTAGATTGGAAAGGAAGAATTAAAATTATTTCTATTTACAAAAAGCTCATTTTAAAATACGGATTTCATGTCAAAATTATAGTAGTTTATATCATTTCAACATAAACTAGGATATATTCTAGTTAAATAGAATATATTAGTGAAATCTATTCCATTTGTTTCGAACTTTCAATGTAGCTACTAGAAATTTAAAATTAGATATATGGCTCATATACGTATGTCACTCATATCTTATTTCTGTTGGACAGTTAGGGCAGAGAGATAGGTGAGGGCCACATCAGGCTTTAGGGAACCATGGTGAAGATTAATATCTTTATCCCAGGAGCAATATGACCATTAATGGGATCTAAATAGGGAGTGACACATGAGAAATCAATTAGGCTGGGATGAAGAGGAGGTAGGGCAGGATTGTGTGTGCCGAGGATGGAGTCAAGGAGGACTTGGAGCCAAGGTAAGGAGTTCTGACATGGCCATTGGGAAGGCTTAGCCAAAATATTTGCTACTCATTGGTTCTGTAACCGTTTATTTCTGGCCGAGGAATGTTTAGAGTAAGGTCCAATATGTTCGTTTTCGAACATTTCCTCAGAGATAGTTACAATGAAGTAAAATTTATAAACAACAGATTTGGGAAAGGATTAATTATTAAGATTTTTAAAAAAGCTTTCAGAAGGGGACAGAGGGTATATCAAAGAAATGTCACAGTCTTGGTTTCTGTAAGTACTTTTCAGGGTAGTTCATTTCACTTTAATTTCAGTTAGTACATTTTTTTCTTTAAAAATTTAAAAATCTCATATCCAAGTGGCCTCTTACCAGATAACTAAATTGAGAAGATTGACAATGAAGACAGGAGGAAAATGTTAAGTATTCTCTAGATGTCATTAGTCCTTGTTGTAAGGAGATTCTTCTTGTTTTTTTTCTTCCACCAGGGCTGTATTCTCTTTGTCTCAATTCTTTGCTTCAAACTGTATCTATTTTTCACTCCTCTTTATCCTTATCTGGCCATAAGCCCTCTGTTTGTTTGATGACTTTCTCAGGTTCTTAGGGACCCATCTTCCTCTGATTTATCTGAGGGATTGGGAAACTGCTGGAGGAGGTGAGAACAGGGGTGGTTTTGCTCCAGCTTTTCAATGTCTAATCATACTCTTGCCCCAATCTGGTGAAACTCAGGCATGAGAGGCAATCAGGACTTCCAACAAATTGCCCCTGAATTGGTTTCAACCCCTTCTGCTAGTATGGATTAGGAAAAGGGGAGGAAGTTGTGCACCACTCCTATAGAGTCCAGGATACCTTCAGGAGACCAGACTGGTTTTTATGTCTCTGTAGAGGCCCAAGTCCTCTACATGAATTCCAATGACTTAAAGCTGACTTCAATTTTAGTTCAATTCCAGAATTCTACCTGTCACTCAGATGCTGTGAATGACTTGGGAGTGGGCTGAAGTTTTCTGGTTCCTCTTTAGAACGGAATGCTTCTCCCATGTCTCATTCTCAACTCACAAGTCTATCCTGTAGACTGCTGATCTCTGAGAGTGGGGAGGATGGAGGGATGGAGAAAAGCAGATGAAGAGGAGAAGGAAATTATTACCCATCAATTTCACTCATATTCCTGTGGATTCTTGCTGGGTTCCTGGGTAGCCCGCAGGGGTAATTCTAGGGAAAAAAAGAAAAAGACAGAGTGCATCAAGGAGCAGAGAGAAAAAGAGGAGAGGATAGGGATCAACTCCATATTAAATAATCAAATTGGGAGTGCTCAATGGCAAAATTCATACTGTTTCAAAGGGTTATTCTTTCCCTACAAATTCTGCAAAATTAGGTTATGATCTACACTCACGGATAAAGGAACTGAAATCCAGATGGGTGAGGTCAGCCTCCTGAGATCACAAAGCGAGGTAGACATCAGTGATGAACAGGCCTGTCTCTTGACTCACTGTGCAGCCTCTCACCACATCATGGCTCATTGCTCAGAGCCAGCATCTGAGTCATCTCTGTAAGTTCTACCTTCATAGTTGACCTAGAGGCCATTTCCTCCTTTCCTTCTCCACTGCCATTGCCTGGTGCCAGGGCTTTGTGACTTCTCACTAGGCTATTGGCAACAACCTCCCATCTGATCTTTAGCCAGGTCACTGTTTTTCTTACCTGTCCCAACCACCACTGTGAGATTAATCTAGTCAATGCACATCTCTCATGGAAATGTCCCTCTGAGAAACTTTTAAATGACTTTCTGCTACCTAACTTATTAAGTGTTAAAAAACACTTAGCCTGGTGTGCATGGCCTACCAATAAGCCAGCACTGTACTCTATACTCCAGCCCAAATTACCTACACTCAGAGTACATCCAGCACTCTTATACTCAGTGTCATTGCTTCTGTGCCTTCTAGGTGACCCCACCTATGATCCATCTAAGTTCCTCAGGGGAGCAATTCAAATTCTACCTTACCCATGAGCCCTCCTAACTCCTCCAGCTTTAAAATTCTGTACTTCTATATAACGTGTTGTCTTGTACTGTGGTCCTGAATATGCATGTCTTATCTCTAATGTTAGACTGAGTTCCTTGAGGACAATGACCTGTGTTTAGTTTGTATTTCAATCCCCACAGCCCAGCACAATGGAAACACATGATAAATAATGTTTTTTGACATAAAGTGTTCCTTTTATGAGGATAGACTCTGCTACAATGCATATCATTAGTTTAAGTTAGGTGGCAAGGTCTTTTACAGTAGAAACTTTCTTTCATATTGGGCTCAGACTTTCATAGCCCATGCAATGATAAACACAATTAACAGCCCAGGCTAACTGAACGAATTAACACAGTAAAAAGAATTCACCAATTTCCTTCTTCATTGTAGTTGCTAAACAACTATTGAAAGGAATAATAAAATTCTCCAAGATCCCTGAAATGTTTATATATATATATATATATATATATAACTTATTATTAGTTAATGGAGCTTTTTAGTTTCTCAATAAGCCTGAGACACAGGCTGAGACACACAGCACTGAGACCACACATAGCCAGTCACACCAACCCAGTCTCTACTGGTAATTAAGTGCACACCAGGGATATGTAAACAAAATGTCTTCATTGCTTGAGATTTTTAAAATCATCACTTATAAAAGACATGTAATTTTCATTTTTAATTATTTTAAATTTTTAAATAAAATATATACATTGGAGGGGAACCCTAAAAAACCCAGAAGTATCTTGTGGAGGACGGGCCCCTTGTAGTATAGGTGAGTGTTCTGGGAATCCATCTGTATCAGTGCACCAGCTGTGTGAAGCTGTGTTTGGCCTCAGTGAATTTTTTTTGAAGACTCAATGCATTTGCCCATTTCCTGATGGGTGATTCAGGAGCACATCTGCCCACACCTCGCTGAATGTTCAGCAGTTTTTGACCAAAAATGGCATGACCTCCATGCTCCACCCTCCCTATTCCCCCAATGTTGCTCTGAGCAACTTTTTTTGTTTCCCCAGATGAAAAAAACCTTCAAAAGGAAACATTCTGTCCATGTGGAAAAGGTGAAACAAAAAACAGACAGGGAGAAGCACTAAAAGGCACCTAAACCAACAGCTTCAAAACTGTTTTGAGCAGTGGAAAAAAATATCTTAATAGGTACATTGTATCAAATGGGTAGTACTTTGAAGGTGACTAAAGTTTAAACATGTAAGAAGTATATAATTTTTTATAAATCAATTCCAGGTCTTAGCCCCCACCCTCCTTGCATTAATAAAACAGTTGTTTCAGAAAATCCTGGCAAATATTGGAATTGATCTTTATGACCTAAGAGTGGGTTAAATATCAGAAACCAGCAGGGAAATTATCATTAAAAAAATCAATTTGGAGGATAAGGCAAATGCAGTGTGGGGTAGGTATTGCAGACCAGGTAAGAAACAGGTATGGAAGCAGGACTTCATTTTTGCTTCAGCTGGCGATGGAACTGATATCTGTCACTCATTATATGTCAAAATGAAATAACAGGTCTGCTAATCTATGTGCCAGTTACTACCTCATTACCAATAGTTGTGGTACCTTTTAAGGACTATCCAATTTTCTTTGTATTTAGGGGTGTCTGTAGGGATGGGAATGGGGGTACAAGATGAAATAAAGTTAAAGAAGAGGGAAAGCAGTGTAAAACAAACAAACAAAAAAGACCATATTAGAGTTTAATCATATAGTGTTAAAAACAAAAAAAAAAACAATTGAATCATCTACTGGTGTTTGAATTTTTTCTTTTTTATTGGTAGACACTTTTATAGTGAAAAGGTTTGAAAACAGTTTTCAGTTAGAATGTTTCTCATACCGCATCCCTTCCAAATATGAAACACTTAACATTGAGCAAGTCTCTTAAGATGATTGCCCTGGTGAAGCCAGGATACTGATTTTCAAGACATGTTTATTTCACCTAAGATGATATGATCATGCTACTTTGGGTAACTCACTTTCTAAACTGTCAAGACAGAAATGGCATTCATTGTTCAGTTAGACTCCTGTTCAGGAGGCATTCTCCCCAGTCCTGGAAAAACCTGTCACCATGTCCTTCGTTAAGCCTCACAAAGGGCTGGGCTCAGTGACTCCACAGCGTGCACATTCTCATTTGTTGTTGACAACTGCCTCCCTGCTTCGACCTCCTTCTCCTCATAACCCTGTCTAAATGGGGTTTGTAATCCTTCTTCCTACTCACTCTTTTCACTCCCCGCAGCAGGAATGTTGGACCCTGTTCTCTGTCACCTGTCAGAATCTATCCTCCTGTCACTGGCTTATATGGACAAGTCAGCCTTCTGTCACGTGACCCCAGCTGCTAAAAACAGCCCCAGCTCCCACTCTGAACTTAGGCCTGAAACAATGTCCTCTACCAAAAGAAACATGAAGGACACTTGATCACACGAGCCTTGGAGTTATTTCCCGGAAACACTTATAGAGACTATTCGGAGCACCCTTTCCCTGGCAGTGCTCACGGGGACGGCCAGGAGATGAGCGCATCTTTGAATTATAAGTCTTTTTCCAAAGAGCAGCAGACCATGGACAACTTGGAGAAGCAACTTATCTGTCCCATCTGCTTAGAGATGTTCACGAAGCCCGTGGTCATTCTCCCCTGTCAGCATAACCTGTGTAGGAAATGCGCCAGTGATATCTTCCAGGTAGGTTTGTTTGGAATGTAGGGGCGGGAGGGATTCCTCTGAGTCAAGTGCTTAACTTTGAAGTGAATTCTTTTAGAAAACTTTCAAAGTCTGCATCCATTTTAAAGAACAACAAAAAAGTTTTAATGAGTTGCTGTCAGCCTCCTCTTATTCCCAAATCTAATTTTATTTCAACACTAAGAATCATATTTGTTTCTTTTAATGGAATCTGTTTCAAAACCGTAAATTAATTACTATCCAAGATATTAATGTTGGAGCTTCTGACGGGAACTTTGGGTTATGAAAACATTGGATGGAAAAGTCACTCATGCTGAAAATGGTACATAGCAATGGACTGAAGATGAGCGCTGGCTCTGTGTTTAAGGCCACTTGCTGATCAGGCCCTAAGGGATTATCTGATGGCAAGCTGGTACAGGTTGATGTTGTTTGTAGTAACAGAGAGCGAAGGGAAGTCTCAGAAAAGCTACCCATGGCATTACTCAATTCCCCTTTTCTTGCTTGGCAAGAACAGGCCTCTAACCCGTACTTGCCCACAAGAGGAGGCACCACCATGGCATCAGGGGGACGATTCCGCTGCCCATCCTGTAGGCATGAAGTGGTTTTGGACAGACATGGGATATATGGACTTCAGAGGAACCTGCTGGTGGAAAATATCATTGACATCTACAAGCAGGAGTCCACCAGGTATGGTTGTTCCGTGTATGAAACCCATTTGAAGTTTTATTTATTTGGTTGTTTTAGTGGGTCACCACTATACTGAAGCTTGTTTAGCAATCACAGGCTAATTATTACATAGCAAAATGTTTTTCCAAGTCCGTCATTTCCAATGGGAGTGAGAGTTGCTCATGGGAGGAAAGAAGGGAGCTGGTGACCATGCTTTTGTATCAATTTAAGAATGAAGTAACTCCATACTATTCCAGTCCAGATGGTGATATTGAAAGGCATAATGCTATATCACCCTGAGCCTAGTATTATATGCAGGATAGATATTTCTGTGCTTCACAGGTCCAGAAAATTATGGTATAGTCTAAAATTATAAAACTATATAGAAAAATTATAGTGTAAAACTTTATAGAAAATCACAAAATGGCCTCTTCCAAAATAGTTCATTCCTAGTTCAGACAGTCTCACTTAAAATTGTCTAGATGATAACAATAAAAACAAAATTCTCTACCATGTTATGGTATTGATTTTGGAAGGTAAAGAGCAAGGCACAGTCCTGGCCTTTAGCAACTTAAAGTTTAGAGACATGGAGGGGAAAGATGCAGTTCAAGTTATATTTCCCCATCTCTAGATTGCATTTACTGCATACCACTAGCATTTACCTGTTGATTGGTTGATATGTAATATATATTTCAATTGTTTTTTTAAAGGGGGGCTTTTTCCTCATCAAATCACATTGGCTATAGAGTTCCTTTCCTAGAGACAACACTGTGAGAGTTCATTCCTAGAAGGTGTGGTGTGAAGAGTCCTTTTCCAATTGTATACAGGTCAGGCAGGTCCACAAAGCTTGATAGCAATATTGAGACCATCTAGAAATGACCTCATTGTGATTCTTACTAGAAGACATGTATTTACGGGACATCTGCAGGGCTCTAAGAGCCTTGCATTCTTGGAAGGAAAGCTGTTTTATAAATTTAACATATAATTACTGTAATCGCTATGGCTATTAGTTTCTGCATATGATTCAAAACTAAATTAGGTAGTGCCAGGATAAAGATGGAACTGGGGCAGAAAAATGATTGCTGATGACATATTGCAGTGATACGGAGTTGACTATTTCCCTTGTGCCAAAGTCTCTTGAGAAGAAGGAAAGTACAATTGTTGTTGTTGCTTGTATTTCATTACATTTCATTACTTTAAAATGCAAATACATACACTGTCTCTTAAAAAATATTAACCAGTTATTAAGGGAGTTTATGTACCAACTGGTTCAGTTCCTAGTACAGGGCCCTGGACAGAATAGTTGCTCCGTAAGTGCCAGCCAGCTAATTAAGCAACACCACAAACCTTCCGACATGTTCCAGTTATTACAATAATTTTCTGTTTTGCTGCTTGCCATAGTGAGACCTTGAAATTTGCAAGATAACAATAATTGTTATGAATTTCAGAGCAAAGGAAATGTTACAACTTGTAGCATTAGTAAAACTACAAGGCACATTGATTATCAGGTCCATGTGATGCGTGTGCCAAAAACAGTGCCCAGGTGAGCAAATTGTATAAAAGCAAAGAACCAAATGTCCAACCATGAAGCTCATAGCTGAGTGCACTAAGGGTGTTTTTATGATGATCAGATTCTGATTATGCTATTGTTAACTTGAGACTTGCCTTTGGGACATTTTTACTTGTAGCAAAACCACAGGTTACACCAAAGCCTCAGGCAATGACTGGGCAGAAACCCAGTTGTTGCCTAGAGGCTGGGGGGCCTTATCAGCCCAGAGTCCTGGGCTTCACGGCATATCACAGAGGTCCTGCTGTAGCCGTGGATATACAGTACAGAGTGAGGTGAATCCAGCTCTGACCTCGCAGTCATTGGGGCTGGGAACAGAAAGGGGGGACTGGTGAACTTGTACCTTCTACCTAAAGGCTGGAAAGTGTAGGTCTGGAAAAACTCTGCTTTCTTGTCTAGAATTCTGCATAGTGCTGAACTAGCCACAGCTGGGAGGAAAGGGCAAGAGAAGGAGCTAATTTCAGTAATATTAATAATGCACCTAATAATTAATTTACAAATATAGTAAGTAAAACTAATGTGCTGAGTATGTGTCAGCCACTATTCAGGGTGCTTTACGTATAAATTATGTATAATTCTTGAGTTCTCAACACAATCCTGTGATGTTTGACTATTATTATTATTACCTTATTCAAAGTTTTTAATGTATATAATTTTAAACATTCAAATAGTACTACAAGGCCTCTTATTTCAGTGGGATTTCAACAGGAAATAGAAATAACTAAATGCATGTTTATTTAAATTGTGCCATATTTAATTAGAGACCCTTAGCCCAATTTTTAGATATGAGTAAAAGCTGAGCCTGAAAGAAGTTAAGTAACTTGCCTAAGGCCACACAGTCCCCTTATGGAGACACAGAGCTGGAACTAAGCTTCCAGGTCAGTTTGACTCTAAAGGTAGCGCTTAAAATGCCTCTGCAAGACCACGTGCCCATCCTTCAGGAAACTCGAAGGTTGTCCCAGCAACGTCAGCTACCAGAGAGTGCAGCCTACAGACTCCTTGAGTCTAGCCTGCACAATTGGCCGGGGCCACTGTCAGCACTTGGTACTGAGCCCTGAACCACAACGGAGGGTGAGCTGAGCCACCCCCGTGTCATGAAAGGGCACTTACATTTTTCTTCTCCACACCATGTTTGTCCCAGGTTTCTTATATCTTTTACGTTGTTTAAATGCTTTCATCATATGCTCATTTGCAAGTGGGAAATGCCCTTGGGCCCCTTGTGCCACCTAAACAAGAAAGACCTAATAAGGAACATAGGAAGTGGTAGGAACACAGGAAGTAGATGTCAGTCTGTATTGCTTTATGAAAAATAAATAATCACAATAAAAAAAATTAAGCATAGAGCCTATGGCAATTTCTGCTTCTTCAGTATTTGCACACACTGAATATACCCGAGTTCCAGCAGTGTCTGTGGTTGGAGCTGTTGACATCAGGACAGCACAGGCGGTATAGGCTGCCTGTGGAAGTGCCTAGGAGAGGTGTGGCGAGTAGCCAGTTTTGTTTTGTTTTGTTTTTTAATTTTATCATTGTTGTATTACATCCATCCCCTTTTTGCTTCCCTCTGTCCCCCTAGTAGCTAGTTTTCAGTCTATGTGCTCCAGACACTTTCTTCACATTTAGTATGAGGTGGAAACACACAAGAGGGAAAGCTTTAGAGGTGGAGAAGCCTTTGACCATCCAAAGACCAATTCACAACTTGCAGTCTCTTCACAACCCCCGATGGCTTGGTCATTTGTCAATGAAGTCTTTAGGTTGTTGGCTGGTCTTCTTGTGGGTGCTAAGTGACCCCAGGCTTTTTCCATATTTCACACATCTTTCCCAAATGAGTGGTTTGGTGTTAGAGCGTGGGGAGTACTATTCATTAATCTGACAAATTCTTTTTTAATTTTCACTCATTCATTCAATATTTACTGAGCACCCATTCTATGCAAGATTTTGTTCTGGCCACTGGGTGAGGGGAAGTGTACATTTTCTTGGTGTGGAGTTTATTTTCCTCTGTTAGCTTCTAGGCATAGGCAAAAATCATTAGGAGGTCACAGACTTTATGGAAACATATTGCTATAAGACCAAACAAAACTTCCTTTTATAAAAATCAGATTCTGAAATCTTGAAGCTGGCAGTCCATACAATTTTCTAACCAGACCCAGGATTTCTCCCAATCTCAAGCACTTGACTTTAACCAAGTGATTTACAGATGTAAATAAGCATATTCCCTGCCTTTCTCCAAGTTGTGGGCCTGCATCTACATTACATCACACAGCAATATTAGTAGTTTTCAAACATTTTGATTCATGTCCCACAGTAGGAACTACATTTTGCATTGTGATCTAGTGGCCATTACATACATGGATGAATATAGATAATAGATACAATGAAATATATACTTTTCAGATTTACATTGATGTATGCATATATGTATACAAAGAAACATACTGATACTTATATGCATATATATGTACAACTGAAACAAACATTTCATATATTAATACTTGATCCTTACTACACGTAGTTCACAGGATTGGCTATTCTATTTTATTTTAACAATGCTGGTCATGGCCCCTAAATTGATTTCATGGCCCATAAAAACTTACAGTTTTAAAGAGTAAATTTTGATAACTAAAAAAAAAAAAAGAAAGAAAGGAAGAAAAAGAAATTCAGTTCCAAATCTGAGATGCTTCTAAACAACCATATGTTGGGAATATGAGACAAAGTTCTGGACTAACTTGTATTTAAATTTTTCAAATGCTTCTTATCTTTAGATAAGATACATAAAAATTCCAGACTTTTGTATGAGTATGTGACATCCACACTTCTCACCATGCTCTCCAGAGGGAGCCTAAAGCACCGCAACCTGGTGTAAATCTGATCTTGGTTGTGACACCTAAGCCATGCTGATGGTTAGGGGAATATACATGTGCTGTGAACTTGGGCTGCTACAGGTGATTCCACAGCTACAGGGTACCCTTTAGTGGCAATGACTTGTCCCCTCACAGTTCTCCACTGCTTGCTTATCATCTCACTAGCACACACAAACTCAATGTTCCACTATTATCTGCTGCAGCCGGAAAAAGGTTGGGTTAGTGCTGACCTGCTAGGAAAACTAAAACTTGAGGATTGTTGTGAGATTTGTGTTTCTAAGGTCCACCATGTCCCAGAACAGAATTCTGCATTTTTCTTATTGCTCATTTGGTATTATTGTTCACTTTCACTGAGCACATACTACCCAGTCTTAACCACTTCCAAGTCCTCAGGAAGTTATTTACATTTAATTTTCAGGGTGATTGGCAGGAGAAACTAGTAAGCTGTGGAATCTCCTAACTTCCAGAATTGCACTAGCTGGTTTTGGAACCTTCAATAGCTTGAAATCTGCCCTCCTTGGAATAGTCACACAACCGAGGTTGGCAAATGCTGCAGATCAGTCTCTGTACCCTCATCCACCCCCCTGCCCCCAGCTGGTTGTTAGAGGTTTGTCAGCACATTACTGCTGCACTTGCAGGGGAACTGGATGTGGACAGCCAGCTGGGGTTTGAAATGCTGATTACCCACCTGGGCTCTGCCTCAATGGGAGCTGAGGTATTTTTCTGCTACCTCCTCCCAGACCAGAAAAGAAGTCTGACCAGCCCAGGTGTGAGGAGCATGAAGAGGAGCGTATCAACATCTACTGTCTAAACTGTGAGGTGCCTACCTGCTCTCTGTGCAAGATCTTTGGGGCCCACAAGGACTGCCAGGTGGCTCCCCTCACTCATGTGTTCCAGAGGCAGAAGGTAACCCAGTCCCTTCCGTGCCTCCTCCATCCCTCGTCCACAGCCCATCCTGCCCACAAGTGTTAGTGTGCTAGAACTGGATAGTACCAGTTTCACACTGTTTCCCTCAGAGCCCTGGAGACACTTACTTGGGATGGACAGAAGGACTGACAGCAGGACTTTTACCTCCCACCAATGTGGCCAAAGCAGCTTCACTCTCATCTATTTCATCCATTTGAAGAAAGGGTTCTGCAGCTTTAAACTGTTATAACCACTGCTCTTGTCATTTAGTATATGAGAAAATGAGATTACACATTTTGCCCAACATCATAGGGAAGTTAAATACAGAGATGGACCAAGCAGATTTCTCCGTTCTGTGTCCCTTGGTGCTCCTTAGGCCAACCTTGGGAAGGACATAAGTACAAACAATGGAATCTCTTCTAGTCAAGAGCCTGAGAGAAATTTCCCCCAGAAACAGCTGTATGTTAGTAGTTTCAAGTTTGTAGGGACTTAGTCTAGTATGTGAGTGTGTGTACACCTAGCACATAGAAGGTGCATAAATATATGTACAGTAAGTAAACATGCATAAGTGAATGAATGAATATTTACTATGTACATTTCCCTAGTAAAACTAGATCCTCAGCTGCACTCAGCAAATAATTTACTTTGGGTCCATGATGTCACATATGGGGCTCCATTCAATTTATAAACAACTCTTAGAATTCTTTAGCTTGAGCATGCTATTCTATCTATGGCCTATAAATTTAGCATTTTAAATGTTTTTAGCAGAGTCATAGTCAGTTAAGAATTTGATAAAAAATATGAAACCTCTTCCCACACAAATGCATTTTTTCTATACTCATCCATATAGAATTTTATTTACAAGATTAGGAAGTTCATAAGCCTCTCAAGCCCCATTGTTGCTCCTTATGGTTTTATAGATCCTAGATTAGGAACCCATGAGGACAATACTATGATTAATCCATAATCAGCGCTGATTAGAAAACCCCTAAGATCTTGTGCACCTTGTTTCTCTTTGTTAGTCTGAGCTCAGTGATGGCATTGCTGTCCTTGTGGGAAACAATGATCGAGTCCAGGGAGTGATCAGCCAGCTGGAGGACACGTGTAAAACTATTGAGGTAAGTCAAGACTGCACAGGGGTAGAAACCAAGCCTGAACTCCTGGGCGTGTGGCTTCCTCAATACCACACTAGAAAACTCCATTTCAGCATTTCAGTCTCCCTTTATAGAATGACCTCCTTCTTGCAATGTCTATTCAGCTCCTGGTACAGGAAGAGAAGTTACTACATGAGTTAACAAGGCATATTTCATCACATATACAAGGGTTTTGTTACATGTGTTGCTCTTCCCTGGTCAACCCATTTTGAAAGATTAGCTATAAGAAAAATAATTCCCAATAATGAAAATGAATGTTACCTGCTTTGTGGAAATACAATGGTCTTAAGAAATGCTAGTTAGTGCTTTAGGGATTCATGTGCAAGTCTGAGCTGCATATCTGTGCCCTGACAGTGGGGTCGAAGGGCCAGCAGGAGGAGATCTGCCTGACCGTGGTTCCAAAATGATTCCATGACTAGGAGCGTATGGAGGCCCGAATTCTGGTTCCTTCAACTCTCTTTGTTCTTCCTGGCCAAGTACCTGGCACACAATAAATACTAAACAAAAACTTAATGAACAGATGGATAAATGGCTGGCTATTTAGCCCACCCTTAGGTTTGGCATGTAAAAAACACAGGGACTCCATTTTCTCTCAAGGTCAGCAATAAACTGTAATAATGGAAGGCAAAATGCTGAAGCCTAAAAAGATTTAGCTCTGTGGAAGATATCTTTCTAAGACCTGAAGACTCACAGATTAGTTAAGCTATGCTGCTGAGGGGCAGATGTCAGGCCCCTGGGTCTGTACTGTGAAGCCCTTTATTCCTCCCTCCTGCTCTAAGTTCTGGGATAATTTGTTTTCTAGTTGGACTTAAGGTGCAGAAAGTTGAGGCCCTGTACTGCTTAATTCATGGCACATTGTCTTCATATTTGTGGGCAAGGTCCCTCTATTTATTTATTTATTTGTTTCCTTTTATCCCCATTTCCCACTCTTGTTCTCTTCTCTGTAAATAACCATTCTAACATGTTTGATGTTCCATTTACCTGTATTCTTATAAAAAGTGTA
This sequence comes from Noctilio leporinus, assembly GCA_004026585.1. Lineage (NCBI taxonomy): Eukaryota > Metazoa > Chordata > Mammalia > Chiroptera > Noctilionidae > Noctilio > Noctilio leporinus. The sequence continues at coordinate 131,500 of PVIW01001186.1, forward strand.
CTGTTTTATATGCATGTCTTTTAATTTTATAAGTGGTATTGTATTGTATTTCTCTTTTTCATACTTTAAAAAAAAAACTAAGTAAGCATTATGTTTTTAAGATCCAGTCACATGTATACTCAATCTTTCAGTTTTATCATCTATAAAGATGTAGGGTAATCATAGTACCTACTTTATAGTTACTGTGAGGAATTAAATAAGCATAAGCAAAATGCTTAGCACAATGCCTGGCATAAGGTAAGTGGTATACTATTATTATTTTTATCATTAGAAATGCAGCCCTGGCTGATACCACAGTGGACGAGGCACCTCCCTGCAAACCCAAAGGTCACTGGTTTGATTCCCAGCCAGGGCACATAACCAGGTTGCAAGCCAGGTCTCCAGCCAGGTTCTTAGCTGGGGGCAGGTGAAAGGCAACCATTCATTGGGAAAAAAAAAGAAAAAAAAAGAAAAAGAAATGCACATCCTATCAAACGTCAGGGGCCATTTCCTAGATGATGACTTCAAGACATTGGCCATAATCATCTCATTATAGATTTACACACAATTAAAGGCAATCTCCTCTTTCTCCACATTCATATTTCTATTAAAATCTTTGATACATCTGGAATCCATTTATAGAAAAAAAGTTTTCTCTTGGTGAAAAGCTCAAAGAGATTGTGGAGGGGAAAATAGAACCTTTTTTTCTTTTTACTTATTTACAGGAAAGGCCAAATACAATTCAATCATTGATCCATGAATCAGCACTCTGGTGTGGTTTCACATTGAGTCTGGAGTGTATAAATAGGAGTGTGTGTCTAGTAGGCCAGTGAGGTAATCTACACTCATCTCTGGCCAGGCCTTGGTCAGAGACCTCTGTCGTGGGACAAGGATTTCTGTTGGGGACTTTTAGGCTAAGGAACCCATACAGGAGAGAAGTCCTGTGAGTCACAGTTGGGGTTGAGCAAATGCAAACAACTTGGTTCCATTTACCCAGGTCAGAGGACACTGAGAGGGCGCAGAGAGAGTTGACAGCCTGTTTTGTTCCTGAAGTCTCAAGGGTGCAAAGGAAGCAGCTGTTTTTTCCCTCCAACTGAGAACAAGACCAGAAGAAACAGGTTTGAAGTTAAGTCAGCAGAGGAAATTAAGTGCAGATGTCAGGAAGAATTTCTTGGCAGTGACCGTTAGGATTATTACCTGTATAGTTGCTGATAAAAATGTTCATCAAGCCTAATGCACCTTTATAAGTGCTTTCACAGGTTACTAGAGGAGGGTGTGTAACTGTTGCCTGCAAGGCTTCAGGATGAGACTGCAAATTGGCAGGAGTCTTGAAAGTGTCCATCCCTTTTACCTGGTTATTTCATTTCTAAGATTTTACCTTAAGGAAATAAAATGAAGAAACTATATATACGATAGTACAGAAGGTCTACAAGGTCTGTCCTGAAAGTATCGAGCCAACGTCAATATAATTAAAACTTGCGTGGCTGATCCTTTCAGGGCAGACCTTATATATTCATAGATAACCCCATAAACATTCAAGGAGGGAGGTTCCAGAAATCAAGGGCAGTGAATAGTGGGACCATGGGTATTTTTTAATCCCTACTTTATGTATAGTATATTCCCGCATTCCACCTTTTTCTAAAGCAAGCCTGGTATTTTTAACACCCAATAAAATAAATAAAGAATGAAAGAATAATGAATGAATGTGTCTCAGATAAGTATAGCTATTTCAGATCATCTGGAAATGCAGGGATCAGCTCAGAGCCCCACAGAGGTCTCTGATTCTAGGATTCCTACTTGATACCAACATCCCCCAATTGAAGAGGCCCTGAGCTCAGAGACACAGCCATAAACTGGCCACACTGTGCACACCTGTAACCACCAAGGTCCTCCCCTGGACAGGTAGGGCCTTATCAGTGGGCAGAGCACCAGGGGCTCACTTCCATCCAGTCTGGAAAGCAGCTAGTGAAGCATACCAGGTCCTTGGCTCAAAGTGAAATGGTTCCACCTTGCCAAGCAGGTGAATTCTGTACCCTGGGTCACAGAGCTCCTGTGTCCCCTGTTCTTCCTGGGGTTGTTGTTTCCCTTCCTGGCTCTGCTCACCACCTGCCGGGAGACATTTTCTGAGAAGCCAGTTGGTGGCTGCTGACCAGGGGGTGGGGAGCTGTTGTTAAAGAATTCTCCTTTCTGATTGGTGAGCAGCCCCTGAGGGATGGGAAATAGAGTAGCCCCTGGGGTGGGCTCTATCCTGCCCTAATTACTTCACCTCTCCCCATGAGGGCTCTGACACCTGCCCTTTGGTCAAGTGTCCATTCCTGCACATGTCTAATTTTGTCCCTAATCATGCAACATCTTGCAGGGCTGGCCTGGGCAGGCACCTGACCTAGGACTGGCCCTGGACAGCTGCTGAGTTTAGGGGAAATCACTCTGTGGACTCCTTGTTATCCTTTAAAAATAATGTATCCAGTTGATGTGCCTTCACATTGATGATGAAAGTGGCATTGAGGACTGTAGTCACAAAAGGGCAGTCCAAACTATGTCAGAAGGGGCGTGGCATTTTCCTTTGTTGCTGTGGTCTGATGGAAGATGAAGGAGGCTTTAATCCTTCTAGCTACCCTGGCTGAATGTAGCGGCGGGGGGGCGGTTCCCAGAGCTCTGGATTGCAGGACATCGGGAAGGCCTTCTGGGCTGTTCTAGCAGAGCCCAGCATGGTCTGGGGCTACCCTTGCCTTTCCAGACCCAGAGCTGTTCTGGGACCGAGGAGGGCTACTGGAGGGAGAGGGGAAGTGTACTGCCTCGGAGCTCTCTGTTTCCAGGAAAATATGCTTCAACCCTAGTAAACATAACCTCCCTCTGTTGTCTTTGTGGCACTAATTCTATGTCACTGGACCCCAAGAGAGCAGACTATAAATACTGGCTCTCCAGGCAGGTGGGCAGGCAGGGTAGAAATGATCTTGTTTTGCATGGATGCCTGTTTAGATGAAACAGCTACAAATTGAAAAAAAAAAATTTGATCCTGAGTATTTTCAATACCTGAAAAAAGGAAAACTTCAATAAAATTCTCCAATGTTATGCAATGAGAAGAAACCACTGTATTTTCAAAACATTGATTTTACCCAAACAGTTCTGAGAGATTATCCATGCAGTTACAAATAGAAAGTCTGACTATAATAAGAATAATTTTCATAAGCATGCCCTAATTTTTAAAGCCATATTCTAAAGGCAATATAACACATGCTTAGAAGATAATAACTTCTTCACAGTGCTGTTGTGATGACTAAATTAGGGTAAGAGGCATGTGCCAGGGGCTCAGTAAGTATCTCATGTCATTCTAAGAGTCATCTTTGAAAGAGTACACTTATTCTAATGATGTTCATGGTCATTTAAGCCACTGAAGCATCTGTAGCATATTTTAAGTGGTGTCAGAATAAGCATGTCAGGGTCTTGGTCAATTATGATGGTGGGTGAAGCAACTCCCTGCAGAGGGAAAAGCTGAGGACGAATGGAAGCTCTATCTTTACCTAAGAGGCTTTGTGGTAACTGGAAATATTGGTAACCAACAGAAGCTGAGCTTCTTCTGGGGAAGGTACTGACCAACCGTAGTAGATGGGAATGAATTAAACAGTTGTTCAGCTTGCTGTGATCTTGTGATTTTTACTGAATGATGGGGCTCAAGTTGGGATGGGCTCACCTGGCCCTCAATCTTCAGTGGATTTACCTAAGGAGCTTCTAAATGAACTGGATTAATCCAGAAAACCCCTAATGCCATGAACTCCAGGAGTAGGCATTAGAATTTCCATAACTTATTACATAATTCTTTTTCTGACATGAAGTGGGTAATGATGCAACATAAGATGGAAAAAAAGCATGAGTTTGGTTGTCTTGAGACCCTAAGCCATTGAATAGGGTTGTTCCACTGACCATAGCACAGTGGCTGGAGGTGCAGCATTTTTCTAATGTGTCTGTCTGTTTTCTGGTGCTGACTGGCAGGGACATGGGTTCTCATCCTAGTCTGTACTCATGGGGCTTCTTCAAGTGCTTGTAATGCTCCTTTACGAGTGAAGGGTTAGGTTTGGTTTCCTTGGGGGAATCTTCCTACCTAAATACAGTTCTTTCTTTAGTATTATTGATCTGTTTTCTATTTTTTATTATCCTCTTTTGGCTTAATGAAGTGAATTTTGAGGTACTGTATTTCAGGTGGAGCTGAGTGGACACTTGCAGACCCAGAGCTGCAGCTCCAAACAAGTGTGTCATGAATGGAGGAATGTGACAGAGATATGAATGGACTGGGGAGAGCCAGTTGCTCAGTGACAAGTGTTAGGGCTACAAGCTTATCTTTATCTCTATTTTGGTCACAATGCCATGCTCCTTACATGGTCAGAGTGGTGGTCATAATTATCTCAGGTTTTCCCTGTCATGGCATGGCACTTTGCAATGGGACTGACATTGCAGGACTGGGATGTACAATTTATCTTAGTGCTGTAGGTGACCACTCTGAAACTTTCCGGGAATCAAAAGAGACATTTTATATGTAAAGAGGCACTTCATAGCCTATAGAATGTAGAGAAAAAAGAAACCTTAACAACCATTTATTTTGATCCCTTAATGTACAGATAAAAATAAATTGCCCTGAGGATAAATGATTTTCTTAGGGTTGCATAGCTTTTTCTTTTTGTTCTTTCTTCTTATGAGCATTGACTAAAGCAGAGGCTTGGGGTATCCAGTTAAATACCTATTTCTTTGGAACAGAACAAAATAGGAACTTTTGAGTGAGACCTAACTATTCCTTGATACAAGTCATATTTCATTCATTCATCCAATCATTCAAAGCATTTTCTCATATGAGCATTATGTGCCATATTCTGCACATATAATGCTGAAAAATAGTAATAAACTAAACACAAAAGGTTCCTGCTTTTCAGGAAGATTTTGTTCTGTAGGAAAGATAGATAATAAAACAATAAATAACAAGATCATTTCAGACAGTCATAAGTGCCTGGAGAAAAAAATGAGTCACTGAAATTCTAGCCATTAAACATATTGGGTCATGCCCCCAGGCTGGTAGCACAGTGGATAAGGCACTGGCCTACGAACCCGAAGGTCTCTGGTTCGATACCTCAGCCAGGTCCATGGCTGGAGAGAGGTGAAAGGCAATCATACATTGATGTATCTCTCCTTCTCTGCCTCCCTCCCTTCCTCTCTCTCTGGAAATAATAAATAAAATCTTTAAAAAAGGAAAATGTTCCCCACTTCAAAACATTGGGTCCTATAGTCCTAGCTGGTAGCTCACTTGTTTAGAGCATCATCCTGATATTCCAAGGTTGTGGGTTCAATCTCCAGTCAGGCCCCATACAAGAATCAACCAATAAATGCATAACTAGGTGGACAACAAATCAAAGTTTCTCTCTCTTGGTCTTTTGTCTTTCTCTCTAAAATCAATAAATTAAAAAAAATATTTAATGGTGGGCCCTGGCCAGGTGGCCCAGTTGGTTGGAACATCATTCTATACACCAAAGGTTGTGGGTTTGATTTCTGGTCAGGACACATGTCTGGGTCCCTGGTTGGGGAATGTATCAGAGGTAACTGACCCACTCACATCTCACATCAATGACTGTCTATCTTCTTCCCACTCCCCTTCCTCTCTCTAAAATCAGTCTTTAAAAACATACCCTTGGGTGAGAATTTTTTTTAATAGGTCATATGGCAGTACCTTGCTTAGTAAGCTCCCTATAAATAGATAATCTTACAGTAAGATTATCTATTGTTGACTTTTTTCCATTAAAAGATTCTCTTTGTGATTGTGTATATTGTTTTATCTTATTTCCACAAAAATATAAAGGTGGCTAAGAATTAGAGTCAGTGAATTTTAACATTTCTATGAAGGCTATAGCTAAGCAGTGATTTTTAAATAAACATTAAAAGTTATAGACACACTTCTAAGAAAACAACCAAATTACTACTTGATTTTTTCATTTCATCTAAATATTACATGGAATTGGCTAGAAACAAATATTCTCCCTGTCATCATTTTATCATGTTAACTGTGGGCAGAATAATGTTCCTTTTAAAAACTCACCCCTTTTTGGTATACTTCTTCCACATGGGGTTCTCCTTAGATATAAGTTTTATTTTCATTAAAGTATTGCAGACTGATTTTATTTGGTTCTCCTAAGAAGCCAATAAATACAACTGTCTTGTCGAAACTAGGAGGAAGGTCATGTGGCAATCTGATGCTTTGCATCAAAATATAATTAGAGGCCAACAATAGTGTGTTTATGATGAAAGTTACTTCAGTTGCTAAACATGCTCATGTAGGTGTGATTGCATGCACATACACACATGCAACAGAGGAATCTCAGATATCAGAAGGAAAAATATGGAGAAATTTGAAAAAGGTAAACTTAAAAGTTCAAAAAGGATGTATCTTGATTCAATTACTTTTCAGAGAAGTGAGGGATAGGGGATGTATACAGGTTGGAATTGGGCTTAAGGGTGCATATCTTTTTACTCAAATAAATAAAATGGCATGTTAAAAAGAAGAAGAACTCTTTTGAGGTAAGGAAGTTTTGTGGAGAAGAAATAAATGTAGTTGCATTATGCTTTGGCTGGTAACAATCATTCTTTATAGTGTGCTATCTGCAGACATTTTGGTAATGAAGAAGTCCACATTTTTCCCATTTCATTTTTAGGTTGCTAGAAAGTCAGTATTGAAAACATTTAGGGTCCACATTTACAAAGGTCCAGTAGGTACTGAAATTCAAAGTAATCATTATCTGTAGGGAGGTGGCCTCTAAGAGCATGCTTTTTTCTTTCATAGCATATAATTGTTCACTAATTATCTTGGAGGGCAAGTTGATAAACTGGGGTGCTTGTTATTTATCAACTTTCATAGCAGCAGGTCAAAGGCCTTGTACCCAAGAAAGATTGAAGGTTCTCATATTAGTCTCTTTGTGTTGCTTTGTTGCTTCTCCCTCAGAGAGTGTGCAAAAATAGAAGAATTTTGGTCCCAGCCAGGTAGTTAAGTTGTTACAGCATCATCCAGGTACATCCAGGTTGAAGATTCAATCCCCAGTCAGGGCACATAAAGTATTAACCAGTGAATGCATAAGTAAGTAGAACAACAAATTAATGTCTGTCTGTCTGTCTCTTTCTTTCTCACTCTCTCTCTCCCTCCCTCCCTCCCTCTCTCAATCAACCAATCAATAAGAAAAAAAGAATTTTAATTTAATGTAGTATTTCTCATTTGAATCTGAATTAGGTTAACCTGAACATCTTAAGTTAATTTCTAAGTTTGTAAGTACTAATTTTATAATTCAAAGGAAGAAGCATGTATTTTTCCTATTTTAGAAACAAATCTAACTCATACCATATTTTGCATAGAATTAAATTGAAGGCAAACATTAAACAATATAAAAAAAGAAGTGAGATTTAATTTAATTAGAAAATATGATTTTTCTGATTTTTTTCTGAACACTGGAAAATTATGGTAGGTATTTAGATCTTATAATGCTTGGTACATAGTAAGCAGTAACTTGTTTTTAAGGAATGTAATTCTGAAACAATTGAGATTTCTTATCATTAAAAGCTCACTTGCAGCATACTAGGGTTGTTAAAGGGTACATATGCAGTTGATTAGTAGTTACATAAAAATTATTTTCAAAAAAATTTTTTTTCAAGTTCCTTTGAAGTATGTCTCAGCTAGGTAGCAATAACCCAGGAGTTCAATAATCTTGCCTCTAGGCCAGGCACCAATAATCAATGATAGAATAGCTTGAGAAAGTGACTTAATTCTGCTGGATCTTAGTATCTATATGAGTAAAATGATTGGTTTATAGCAATTACTTCTGATATTCTATGTCACTTCAAAATTCCACAACTGATTAATTCAAATCAAGGAAAATTAGCTCTAAATTAATAAAAACTTACATAGTGCCTTCTAGTGCCAAGTGATATAGTAAATGTTTTACAACTTATATAGTCATATCACAATGATGATGATGATAAATAATAGTAACAAAATATACTATTCATGGGGTAGCATTTCCTAAACTGTAAAATATAAACAAATGATAGTTGTTATTAAAATGATTTTATTAAAATTCAATATGGTGCACATCATTAAAAAAGAATAGAAATAAAATAATACTTGGTATTCCATTTAAGCCACTAAATAAAATTACATGACCTAAATAATCTTTGATTTGAGTGAATTCACTAGCTATGACACATGACTTCACATTAGTCTCACTGGAAAGGATTTGGCTTTCACAAACTTAAGTGAAATGAGAAAACCTTTAACAAAACAAAGACATTTTGCCAGTATCATATCTTAATAAAATAGTCATTATTATAAATGTTTTAAGTGTAGAATTTATTTTATTTTATTATTTTTTATCCTCACCTGAGGCCATGTTTATCAATTTTAGAGAGAGGGGAAGGGAGAGAGTTGGTGGGGAGAGAAACATTAATGTGAGAAACATTGATTGGTTGCCTCTTGTTTGCTACCAGACTGAGAATCAAACCCACAATCCAGGCATGTACCCTGACCAGGAGTCATACTTGTAACCTTCTGGTGTAAGGGACAACACTCCAACAAACTGAGCTACACCATCCAGGTCCACAATTCATTTTAGAAAAATAAGCTAGAAGCCATCATATGCTCACAGTAAACAATACAGCAACTGAACATCAAAGGCATTTTTCAGAAATGCAACTGGCACATGGTTGCTTATAAACTTAGCTTAGAAGGTAATACAAAGAAAAAAGTTTGATTGGGAAGCTACTAACAGGCTTCAGTTCCAAGGCCACATTATAGTCTAAATCTCAAGCTAATAGCTGGAAATAGATGGAAATTTGGGAAACCCAGCATTTCCCATGTCTGGACATGCTGTGTGAACCCTAGCCCCCTATTATTTTGATAACTGCTAAAGCTCCACACAGTTTTTATTTCCTGCTGTACCTCTCTACTCCTATTCATCCTTTATGGACAGATTTGGGCACCACTTCCTCTAAGAACCGTTTCCTAAGCTAACATCACCATCCCTGGTCCTTTTCCCTACAGATGTCCTCCACCCACACAAAGGGTCAGATTAGAGCCTCAACTCTGTGTGTCTCTAAAATCTGGTATGAATCTTTAATATATTTCAGTTACTCAGCCTACTAGATTGTATTACATTATTGGCCCATAGCCTTTCTCGTTCAGTGAACTGTGAGCTCCTGAAGAACAGGAACTATGTTTAATTCATTGTTAGGGCCTCAGAGTCTTGCACAGTGCCTGACCCAAATGACATGCTTAAGAATTGTTTGTTAAATGAATGAATGGTTGGGTGAATGACAGGAATACTGTGCTTACTATAAAATGGTTTGTACCATTCAATCTCCTTTATCTATTGTAACTGGTTAGAAATGTGATGAGAACTGTTATCCAACGAAAGCAGCAGAGTGAGGGATGTATTGCTTGCACATTTATGGAATATCTTCATAATTAGTAATTTGCTTTAGGTCATTCTTTTCCCCCCTCTTAGTTTGAGAATAGTAGAGAAGTTAAGGGGAAATTAAACATGTTTTTAAAAAATCTATTCAACAGATACTTATTGAACATCTGCTCTCTAAGGTGGTATATGTCTTAGAAAAACCCAGTTTAGATATTTAAGAAACTCATGTAAAGGAAGAAAGTAAATGTGATATCAAAGAGAACAATATTTAATAAAGTGAAAGAGTGGGTAATAAAGGTCACTCAAAGGTCAGAGATGTCAGAGATAAATTGGCTGGATTCAGGAGGCACCCACTAGGCAGGAGTTCTAGGTTGGATCATCATGGCTAAAAACCTGCTCTCAGCTACAAAGGCCCTGGACCCAGAGATGGTCAGGTCCAGGAAGAGAGACATACACACCCGCTAAGTTTACTAGAGCTTGAAAAACCAAAAGGCCAATGACCAGGCCAACTAGAAAGTTAATTATGATTTAAACATGGACTCAGAGCAAAGGGAGCTGGATGGAATTGCAGATGCTTTGGATACACAGTGCAGATGGACAAGGCTGACTTCCCATACAGTCTTTCTCTCCAGAATCTAAGACCAGGTTCAGCATTTCCCTCTCTTAGACAGTATTGGATAAATAGAGCACCTGGTGGATACAAGTAGATACCATAAATGGTAGCTATTATGGAACTTCAGAAAACTAAAAGATGACATTCAGCCAGAGATCAAGGAAAGCTTCATGGAAAAAGTTCAAGATTACTTAGCATTTTCAACTGTGAATTGGGGAAAAACATAAACAGAGGAAGAATATGAGCAAAGAAAGTGAGTGATTCATTTTTGCTGGACACAGGCATGATGATATGTGAGGGAGAAGAATAAAATATTGTGAAGGAAAGCTAGAACCAGGTTATGAATGGGGTAGAAAGCCAGTTGTAAAGTAAAATGTTATTCTTTGGGCAATGGGTAATCATAACAGAGAAGAAGCACTGTATCTAGGAAAATGAATGTGCTTGCAATGGTGTTGGTTGACTTGAAGTGGATATCCCAGATACAGAGGCCATTGCAAGCTTCAGAATCTAATGAGAGGACTGAAACTAGAACAGTATCAGTATAGGCCACGCATAGAGAGACTGAGAGTACAAACCAGGAAGTACCATAGTTTTTTCTTCTTACATACACACACACACACACACACACACACACACACACTCATTCCAAAGCAAAATATAAACCTATAAGCTATAGAACCAATACATAATTTAGAACAAAACCTGTCCTAATTTATATGAAATTCTCCATTTATAAAGAACAGAAGATTGAAAAATCATTGGCCCATTTAGCCAATTTAATTGATGTTTTGATTGCCCAAGTATCAAATCTGATAAAAATTGGATTTTCAAATTATCAACACAGTGGGAATCTATAAGTGACAGCTTAAAGGAAAAGAAAAAAATCCTACATAAATAAATTTTCTTATTTCCCAAAATGTCTAGGTGATTTCTCCAAATAGGCATTCTTTCAAACACTTTCTAACATTAGCTAACCCAACTAACAGGAATGCTGCAAAAAACAGAAACAGGAACTTTGTGAGAAATTTGATTACCTGTATGGCATCCTGGAAGAGAGAAAGAATGAGATGACCCAAGTCATTACCCGAACCCAAGGGGAGAAACTGGAACATGTCCGTGCTCTCATCAAAAAGTATTCTGATCACTTGGAGAATGTATCAAAGTTGGTTGAGTCAGGAATCCAGTTCATGGATGAGCCAGAAATGGCAGTATTTCTGCAGGTAAGTCTACTTTTGATACCAGAGGAAACGAACCAAACAAGTGTGTTGTGGAGAAGTAGTTGTCATCATATTATTTTATATCTCGCTCATTCTGGTCTATTTTACCAACTAAAATATAAGTCCATTTTGTGCTTATTTTCCATCTGTTTAAATGATTTCATGAGCATACATTTAAGGGTCTATGACATTGCTTAAATATAAGAGGATTCTGATATAAATGAGCAGTTACTTAGGGCATTTAAAACTAAGCCATAAGATTTTCAGAGTCAGCAAGGAAAAGAATTATGTCTCAACACTGTCTTCGATGCAAAGAATTTAAGTAGGCTTGTCTTTTGTTTGCTTTCACAGAATGCTAAAACCCTGTTACAAAAGTAAGTAATTTTCATTTTACAGAAATGCATATTTTCCATTTTTCAAGGCCATCAAACTGTAAACAGCAACAGTAAACAGCAACTTGTCTTTGTTGCAGAATTTCTGAGGCATCGAAGGCATTTCAGATGGAGAAAATAGAGCATGGTTATGAGAACATGAACCACTTCACAGTCAATCTCAATAGAGAAGAAAAAATAATACGTGAAATTGATTTTTACAGAGGTTTGTTATTCTTGTGACCATTTGGCCCAAACTGCAGCTGTGTGAAAGCTGCAGAAGAGTTCAGTGGGAGGAATGGTGGATTCAGAATCACTTTCAGAATGCATAATGACAATTTTATGAGGATTGTAATCTAATGTGAAACTATTTAATTACAAAATCATGCAGTTTGTTGACAGTGTTTATCTAGCTTTGCATATCTTAGTGCCCATTATAATGCCGTTATTGAGCATTTGACTCTAGGTAGTCAAATACTTATTAACTGATGGTGATAACAAAATCTCAATTTCAACCCTATACAAGGTGTTAGCCACAATGAAGTAAAATGTCATCAGGTACAAGGTTAAGTATGACATAAAAATAAAACATAGAAGACATCTGGGTAGATACTGTGTGCGCATCCACTTAATCCAACTTTAGAGGGCAAGGATAGAAGCAAGTCACAGAATAATTCACAACCTGAAAATAAAACTTAGTCAATGTCACCAGATGTACTCCATGAATTATAAGCACATTCCTACCATTTAGCTCAGAGATCCCACTTCCAGAACTTTATCCTGATGAAATCATTGAAAAGAAGAAAATTACCTTGGAGCTGACCAAATCTTTGATGGTCTTGACCTATTCCAGCCCATTTGGTGAGGAGACACCTCAGCTAAACCAGTACTGTTGCCATGAAGCTATACTAATGTCCACAGACATAACTAACATCAAATCTTCAGGATGGATCTTTTTAAAAATTACTTAATACCATCTTTCCTTAATATTGTCTGAGGGAATAATATTAATACCAATGAGCTATGACATTAATTGTGGCAAAAGTCAGCATTTACTGAACAAAGGAGGTAAGAAATTAAAATAAGAAGAGGGTTTTGTATGTTTTCTCAGATAAGGAAGAAACTTGCATTTCTATTTGATTTGATGAAGATAAATAAGTGATAATCTTAGCTCTTTAGGAGCCTGCAGATAAAACTGTGAACAAGTTCTGGGGTGTGTCAAAGGGCTGGCGCATGATGGTGGTGAGGACTGCATATCATGCTGGGGATGGGAGCAAGGTGATGATTTGACCCCCCTTCCCATTTGTCATATTCACATTTAACTAGAAGTGCAAACCTCCACCATAGCGTACTGGGGCTATAGCCAAGTTTCTGTCAAAGATGATTTCCCTAGCCTTGGCCATTAATTGTTTTCATGGCTGCAGTGGTTATTGTAATGATTTAAAAATACATTACCTTACCAGAAGAGGAAGAGGAAGAAGAAGAAGGAGAAGAAGGAGAGGGAGAAGGAGAAGAAGGAGGCGGAGGAGAAGGAGAGGGACAGGGAGATGGAGAGGGACAGGGAGAAGGAGAAGAAGGAGTAAAATTGGAAGAGGTAGAAAATGTTCAAACAGAGTCATCAGGCGAAGATGAAAGTCCGGAGAAAGCCTTGGAGCCCTCTCAGCTGGCCTCAGAGCTCCAGGCTGCCCCAGCCACACTTACTATTTCCTCTCCAGAGCCACCTCCAGCCCTGCCACCTGCTGCTGATGCCCCGGTGACACAGGTAACCGTTTATGAGTGCTTTCCTACAAGACTTGCAGGCTGCTTCCTTGCCCAACAGCCTAAACAATGTAAGGAAAGGATAACTATATACCAGGCATTTTTGTCTGCAAAGACACAAGATTTCAGGGTGGTTACAATGTTAGGGAGAAAAGGCCCTGGAGGTGATTCAACAGATTCATTATTGTTATAACTGGTTGGAAAAACTTGGTTTAACATGATTTTCCACCAATACCACCCTCAAATTGAGTCAATCTTTGTCTGGCAATTGGTGTGTATCATGTTCATAGACAGCCAATATCATGAAGACTAGGTCTGCTCTGAATAAAGACATAAGGTAAACGGTGAGAAATAGATAATATAGGGTGAAAAATAAAAATGATTGTACTTTCAACCTTTGCATTTTCTATAGATAATAACAGAAATAAATAGAGAAGTTATGCTAGTTTATGTTCCTCTTTATTACCCTAAAATACATCTATATCTTTCATTCAGTGGGAAAACAAATGAAGCCTAACTTTCTATGCATCTTTCATTTGATGAGATTATATACTGATAGAACGGTTTACAATTTTTCTAAGGAAATTAGCTTATCCCAGATGCTGTACCTGATTGGCTGACCTTTTATTTCTAAGAATTCTCTGTCCTGTTTTCCAGCCTTTGGGCTGACTGCACACTACTTTCGGCATACAGATCCCAACCTGTTGAGTTTGTGAACAATGCAGACTCATCACAAAAGAAAGCTGATTTTGTACCTGATTTCAAAGAGAATTGAAAAATACCTATAGAAACAAAACCTCATGGGGATAGGGGAGGAGAACTCAGGGAAGACAGTATAGTCTACACTCTGCCTCTATAGGAAACCAGGCTAAAATACTATTTATAGTTCCCAGAGTCTTGAAAATCTCGGTTTACCAATTGCATTGAAGTTGAAAGAGGGATGGTAACTAAATAAGAGTAAAATCAATGCTTGGCTTTACAAAAGAGGTTTTTAGGGGCCCACACATGTCAACAATTAATTTTGGTCAATCAGCTTTCTACCATCGCTGATGTTTTGTAAGTAACTTTTATTTTAGGATTCCACTGTCTGCCTGGCCAGGCTACCATCTTGTGAAAGACAAGCCCACAAAAGAAGAGGGAGCACAGGCGAGGCCATGAAGAAGGGCACTGTTAACATTTCTTCCCTTAGCACTTGCCCAGGGTGGGGTGAACTAAAGCATGCACTCAACAAGGGACGGCACACAGAGCTCAGAGTTGCCAAACCTGAAGGGAACTAAAATCGACTGCTTTTTTTCTTCTTCTTTTTCTTTTCTTTACCTTTGAATATATCTGTCCTGATTAAGGGGGAGGTTGTACCCACTGGCTCTCAGCAGACCACAGAGTCTGAAACTCCAGTCCCTGCAGCAACGGACACTGCGGATCCCTTGTTTTACCCTAGTTGGTATAAAGGCCAAACTCGGAAAGCTACCACCAATCCACCTTCCACCCCAGTGAGCGAAGGCCTGGGGCCCATAGGGCCTCCAGGTTCTGAGGATTCGAATGTGCAGAAGGCAGAAGTGGCAGAAGCTGCAGCCAGTGAGAGGGCAGCAGTGAGTGGTAAGGCAACTAGTTCACCTGCAGCTACTTCTCAGGTTAGTGTTGATGCTCTTGTGTCTGAATGCTTCCCTGTGCCGCCCAGGGTCCTGCTAGCACCACAGCAAGAAAGGGCTTCCAAAGGGGCAGGCAGAAACTGTGGCTTTGGGAAAATCTCAGAAACAACTCAGCCTCAATGCTGACTCACTGTTTAAGCCTTATGTGGACCTGTTTTTTAAGCCTTACATAAAACAATTTGACTTCACTCTGCGCATGAGTGGTGACCTCACACCCGGCTTTTCAGGGGAGGGGACCCTAGAGAGCCTGGCCCTTCAGCATGCGGTTGAACGCTGCTTTGTCTGCAGTGACTGGCTGGTGTCCCTGTTCCTCTTTGCAAGGCCATTTGTCCTTGCTTTGCTATTCTATGTCATCCTTGGGCTTCCAAAGACTAATGACCTGCTTTTGTGCCCTTCTCAGCAAACCCCAAAGAGCACATTTGAATTGAGTTCGAAGCCTGCTCTGGAAAATAACCTGTGATTCATGGATTCTAGGATTGTGCTGGCTTTTTCTACAAAAAGACAGTCTTGGCTTGATTAAACCAGTGCTTCCTAAGCATGTGCTCCTTGAAGCAGAAAAGCACAGGTTTTCTCCCATACGATTTAAAAAAAAAAAAAAAAAAAGGAAACTTATTTATTTTTTAAAGATTTTATTTATTATTTCCAGAGACAGAGGAAGGGAGAGAGGCAGAGAGGGAGAGAAACATCAATGTATGGTTGCCTTTCACCTGCCTCCAGCCACAAACCTGGTTTGAGACCTGGCTTGGGGAATTGAACCAGTGACCTTCGGGTTCCCAGGCTGGTACCTTATCCATTGTGCTACCAGCCAGGGTAACACTTTTTTTTTTTTTTTCTTTTTTATAATGAAAGTTTGACATCCATGACTTCTCCCTAACACTGAGTTAGATGTTTGCATGGCTCAAAGATTCCATAGAAGAAATCTCCAATTTCTTCACAAGAAGAATGTTCATGGTTACTCCATACCTGTGAGCATTCTTAAATGATGTGTGGGTGTGAGGGTTGCCCCGACAAGGGGCTATCAAACCATTACTCCATAGTTCCATGCTCCTGGGTCATTTGGGGATTATAAGCAACAAATATTTTTTAAAAAATCAAAGTAATTTATTATCTTGACTGTACTTGCTCAAGTGAAACTTCATTTCATGAGATTAAAAAAAAAGGAAGGCCCTGGCTGGTAGCACAGTGGATAAGGCGCCAGCCTGCGAACCCAAAGGTCGCAGGTTCGATTCCCCAGCCAGGGCACATAACCAGGTTGCAAACCAGGTCTCCAGTCAGGTCTGTGGCTGGAGGCAGGTGAAACGCAACCATACATTGATGTCTCTCTCCCTCTCTGCCTCTCTCCCTTCCCCTCTTTCTAAAAATAATGAAATAAAAAAAAAAAATTTTTAAAAAAAAAAAAAAAAAAAAAGGAAATGGTTTTTGAAAAATTGAAAGTAACAAGCCTTTGTGCCATATATTTATTTTCGTGGATGAAATTGTTTGGTTTGAGGAAATGTTTTGAGGTGGATTTTGGGTTTTAAAAAATGGAGTAGACTTGGATTATTTCTAGAAAACTATGGGAATTCTTACACCTTTAGTGGATGAGTGAGATGTTTTCTGAAAAGACTCTGCAAGGAGCACTAAATAGGGCTCCAAACCAAAATGAGAAGTCCATCTAAATGATGTTTGAAAAATTTTTGTGATAATATCAGTGAAGCTTCTTCTTATTTCTCACAGGAGTTAGCAATCTGCCTAGCACTTTTGGCTTTTCTTATACTTCACTACATCTGGAGTCAGATTCAGTGCTTGATTTTTACTTTAATGGGTAGGAAAAAATTTTCTTTTCCCTTAACTAACATGCCCTGTAGTTTCTTTGGTCATGTTTCTCTTCTGTAGGCCCAGAGATAAATTTCTCCCCAACCTTGAGGCTCAGCCACCTAAAAAGAAGGGAAGTTCCGGGATAATACTGTGGCCTCAAGCTCCCACAATGCAATCACCTCAAGGCACCTTCCTGAGGAGAATTGCTCCATTATCTAATCCTGCAGGGAGGGGGAAATCCTGACTCAGAAGTGACTCTGAGGGCAATTATTCAATAATCCAGTAACAATGGACCCTCCAAATGACCTTTAGGGGAGACCAGTTTCAAAAGATCCATGCTACTGTGAGAATTTATGCTCTTAAAATAGAGGGAGGAGCAGCAAAGGACTCCAGGGTTTCCACAGTTAAGGCAGCATTTCATCTGTTACACCAGAGGGGCCCAGGAGGTGGCCAGGTGACTCCTGTTGGGGATAGATAGGCAATTCTTGGTCAGGTGGGCAGGTGGCCTTTGAACCTGCCCACCTTTGAACCCTGAGACTCTACATTGTCTCTCCAAGGGGTGGGGGGTCCTGAGAGAAAGGTGCCCTGGATCTAGCAACAACATCAGGGGGATTGAGGCCAGGTGAAATCTGAACCTGTCAAGAGCCAGAGATCAGTGTTCATTTGCCAGCCATAAAGAACTAGAACCAAAGAAAAGTCATAAAGCTAACAAACTGCATGTTATTTTTGAAACAACTTTCTCAAGTCAAGCCTTTTCTTGATTACTGTTAGGAGAATTGCTTACGGACTGACATCTTACTCTTTTAATAATGTTTTGAATATGATCGGTTTGATTAATAATATTTCAAGATTCAAACACCCTGTTCTTTTAGTAAATGACCTGTTGGACCTGCGACCCAGCTCCCTGTGCCTGTAGCTCAGAAGCAATTCAGGGTGACTGGTGCTGAAAGGCCTCTTCTATTTCTGGCTCTTTGACTTTTCCCTGGGTTGACTCTTCTGCAAGCTCCCATCATACAATTCCTCACTAGCGGTCTGCTCAGCAGCACAGGCAGTGGGGTTTGTGGAGCCCTGTGTGTGAGTGAGACCTGGCCCCAAGGTCTAATATTTAGTCACAAACCTATGCTCCTAGAATGCTCTGAGTGTCCTTATAGTCAGCTCAGGTACATAACTCCTCCTCCTGTCATTTCTGTTGAAGAGACGTGGGAGGAAGTGCTGGCCTTGGACTCAGTGGGGCAAACGGAGAGAGAAAACTCCATGCTTTATTGAAATAATCTAATGTGGATCTGAATAATTGTCTGAAGAGTCCAGTTTACATTCTGAGGATTCAGGTTTTGGGATTGGTTGCCACCTATCCTTGCACTACTTCTCTGAGGCTGCAGGGGGAGAGTCATGTTTCTTGTCTGCCATCCACTGAGCCAATGTCATGTACACTGACACAATTCATGTGCCTGTCTGGTGAGTTGCAGGTGAGGCAAGTGGGGACGAGGTGGGGTAGGGTGAATTGACATTCAGTCTGGCAAAGAACCTTGCTTGTGTAGTTATTGACATTTGAAAAAGGGTCTTTCACATAGAGTAGGAAATCTGTTTATGATGGAGTACTGCTCTTTGATCCATGAAAGAAGATATGGACAGTTGGATAGAGGCCTCACCATAGTATCAGATTCTTGGCCTCTGAAATTTTTGCAGGCCTGATTTACCTTCACTGCCTCAGAACCCAGCTTACTAAATTAGTATTTGTCCAATGCAAGGTTAGATTGTTGGAATTTCATACTTTATCATTCGTCTTTCCCTGAACACTTATAATTAATACAGTTCTCCATGATTCACTGGCAGTCTGACCTCTCGTTACTGGTCTGTGTCAGGGAATGAGGTTGCTTTAGAGACTCAGCAGCATCTCAGGCTCACTTGCTCATCTGTAAACTCACATCAGACCTCATCAGCGGAATTGCAAATCTTTTACGGCCAGCGTTCCATTTCCAGGTGCTTTCCTCATTGCCATTCACCTGCCCCTGCTTTTTCTGCCTGTGGATGTGTGCAGTCTCTACTTTATCATGTACTTTTTCTCTTCGCCTTTATCATGTACTTTTCCTCTTCGCCTTTATCATGTACTTTTTCTCTTTGCCTAATCACATAGGTAGTTTATGTGTTAGAAGCTGGTCATGGCAAAAGCTAGACATCAACTCTCTCCATCGCTGGTGACTGCTTTTTCATAGGTCAGAAGAGCATGGTTGCCTTTCCCATCCTCATTCTCAAAGGAAAAATTATTTCTCAATCAGGTGTAAATTGAGCCTTATATAAAATTGGATCTCATAGGAGGCCCTTGTTTCTGTTCATCCTGCTGCAGGATGCACATTGAACCTAATCATACCCTATTCATCCCAGAAAACCTCCCAAAACAGGTCACAGGTCAAACTCTGCAGAGCCTCTCTACCTGAACATATCTTAAGTTACAAAATTGCCCTCTAAATTTCCAACTTTGTAGGCCATGTCTGCTATATGCTCAGTCAATGCAAAGCAAATTTGGTGGAAATGACATTTGACCTGTGTCATATGTTAATTTTTTAATTCATTTTGAAAAATTTACATCAGTCCATAGTCAAGCTAGAAAGACAGGGCAATACCAAGGTGGGGAGAAGGACTCAGTGAGACAGGTCAGCTTTCCTTGAAAAGCAATCTCCATGTACCTCACCTGGGGATGCCTGGTCCAATATGCTTCTATCTACTGCCCTTCTTCCTATACTATACATATGTATATACACCTGGGGGTTAACACAGAGGGGGTTAACACTGCCTCCACACCCCAGACCCATTCTCTTGGATAGTTGGGGTGGAGTGATATGAATGACAATTAGATATTTCCTGAAGTAGACACAGCAATATGCACCCCTCCCTGTTCCCCTTTCTCCCTTCCCAGTGATATTTAGCGGCCTTGTGTGGAAGAATTTGTCCAAACCATTTAATAGGTGCTGTTCAGGAAACGGATTTTCAAAGAAATGTCTTCCTGCTTGGTGGATTAACTTGGCAGCTGCTCTGATTGGTATCTGAGGGGACCATGGCAGTTAGTTGCTTCAAGACCAGAAGACCACCGCACCATGTCACCCCCTACACACACACACACACACACACACACACACACACTCCACAAAGAATCAATTGCTTTGGAGATAGAGAGTTTAACATTAAAATTTCTGCAATTTCTGCCTCTATAAAGAATCACACTTTATATATTTCATGAGAGCATGCAGTTGTATTTATATAAGACCCTAAAAGCTTTATCATATTATAATTATTTGTTGTTTTCAATAATATAATATCCACTTTTCACATTCTATTCTTCAAGCCTGAAAACAGACCAGTAAGTTGGGCAGAAATTCTAAGTCTTGGGGCACTGGAAAGATCAATGAAATTAGGAGAGGGGATTTAGGTCCCAGTCATCTTGCTTCTACATCTGAATCTGGGTGTTCTTCTTTGAGCCTCAGTTTTCTCATTAGGAAAATGAAAGGACTATTCAATGAGAAGATTCATCTATTTATACAACATAAGAAAGTGAAAATATCTAGAACTAAAAATTTTATAAATTGTTTCAGGATGTTTTCATTGAGAAGGTCATGGGTTTAGGATTAATGCAAATCATTCTGAGTGACATTATAATAACAATAAGTTCTCAGTGAAATGGATAGCTCATTTCATTTTCCAAAATATGTTTCCTTTTAAATTTTTTAAAATCCTCCTGGGAGCACATTTTTTCATTGCTTTTAGAGATAAGAAAGGAGAGAGAGAAAAATTGATGTGAGAGAGAAACACCAACTGATTGCCTCCCCATACATGCCCACATGGACTGGGGAATCATACATACCTAGACAGGGAGAACAAACCCACAATGCCTGGACAGGGGAATGATCCCATAACGCAGGCATGTGCCCTGACCACCAACTGAGCCACACTGGCCAGGGCCCAAAATATACTTCTGTCTTGAAGGTCCTACATAAATCCAAGCTGTTTTGCAACTTTCCTCTAGTCACCCATTTACCTGAATGTTTACACAGCTGCTGCTACCCCTTTAGACACTATAAACTCTGTAAAAAACTATGATGACTCAACCCTAAAGTTTACCTGAAGGTGCTTATGGAGCTTATTGCCCAGTAGAGCAAAGACAGAATGTCCACATTAGAGACAATCACAGAATATTAGATGAATGATAAAATGAAAGATATGTGATTTTAAAATTTACCTATTTTAAGTATGAGGTTCAAGAACTTTTTACACATATGTAGCATTGTATAGTCACAATCACAATTAAGATATAGACTATTTTTGTCATTCCAAAAAGTTCCCTCATGTGTTTGCAGTTAATCCCCTCCCTACATACCAGTTTATGTTTTGCTTGCAATTATAGTTTCGCCAGTTCCAGAAGATCATATATATGAAAAGGTGTAGTCTGAAGACTTTTGTGACTGGTTTCTTTCACTTAGTATAATGCTTTTGTGATTCATCCATTTTGTTGCATGTATCAGCAGCTCATTTCTTTTTATCCTTAGTAACATTCCCTTGTATGGATATACCACAGTTTATTTATTCATCACTTGATGGATGGTTGTGTTAGCAGTTTTAGCTATTTATAAACAAAGCAGCTATGAACATTCACATATAGATCTTTGTGAATGTGTTTTTTTCACTTCTCAAGTAAATAGGAGTGGAATTGCTGGAATATATGGTAAATTCATGGTTAACTTCATAAGAAACTGTCAAACTCTTTCATAGTGGCTATTAAATTTTGTGGTTCCACCAGCAATGTAAGAAAGTTCTAGTTACTCCATATCCTAGCCAGGACTTGGTATTGTGTTAATCTTTTACACTTTTGCCATTCTAATAAATGTCTATGTTATCTTCTTGTAGTTTTAATTTGCATTTTCTTGTGCTTCTTAGTCATTTTTATATTTACCTTGATCAAGTAGCCGTTTCCATATTTTGCTGACATTTTTGTTGGATTGTTTATCACCTTAGAGAGTTGTAAGTTCTTTTTATATTTTGGTTAAAACTCCCTTATCAGACATATTTTGCAAATATTTTCTCCCAGTCTATGGTTTACTTTTTCATTTTCTTAACAATGTATTTTGAACAGCAAACGATTTTTAGTTTTAATGAAGTCCAATTTATCATTTTTCCCTTATGATATGTAGTTTTATGTCCTATTTAAGAAATCTTTGCTTAATTCAAAATCAGAATATTTTCTCCTACATTTTCTTCTAGAATTTTTAGTTTTAGCTCTTATATTAGATCTAAGGTTATTTTAAAGTTAATTTTTGTATATGTGAGAAAAGAATATAAGATTTTAGGTTTTGTGTGTTTGTTGGTTTTTCTGTATAGATTAATTTATTCTAGAACTATTTGTTGAAAAAACTATCCTTTCCTCAGAAAATAACCTTGATGGGTGTAGAAATTCAAATGACTATATATGTGTGGTCTACTTCTTGACTCTTTATTTTGATCTATATATGTTTCATTTGTCCCTCTACCAATATTACACTGACTTATTATAGCTTCAAAAAGGTCTTCAGAAGAGATAATATAAGTTCTCCACTCTCTTGATTTTATTTGACTTTACTGTTTTTATTTTAATTTTTTGGTCTATTTACTATTATGTTCATTTTTGCTCTTATTGTTTTCATCCTTATGCTTACTTTGGGTTTCATTTTCTCTTCTCTTTCTAGTTTCTTTAGTTTAAAGGTTGGATTATTAATTTAAAATCTTTCTTTTTTCCTAATAAGAAGCATTTAATGCTATAAATTTCCTTCTAATCATTACATAGACCATCCCACAAGATTTGCTTTGTTGCATTTTTATTTAATTCAAAATGTTTTCTAATTTACCTTGTTGTTGCTTCTTTGATCTTTGGTTATTTAGATAAGTAGTGTTTAACTTCTAGATATTGGGAGATTTTCTAGATATCTTTCTGTTTAATTTCTGGTTTGACTCTGTTGTGGAGAAAGAATGTTCTTTATATGATTCCAATCTTTTTGAATTTATTAAGATGTTTAATGGCCCAAAATATTATCTAACTTGGTGAATGTTTCATGTGCAATTGAAAACATTGTATTTTCTGTTGTTGTTAGATGGAGTGTTCTATAGATATTAATTAGGTCAGTTGACCTATAGTGTGGTTCAAGTCTATTATAATCTTACTGACTTTCAATTTACTTGTTTTATCAGTTTCTAAGAGAGGAATTTTGAGATCTTTGACATAATTGTGGATTTGTCTATTTACCCTTTAAGTTATATCAGTTTTGAAATTCTGCTTAGGTACATTAAGATTTAGGATTGTTATATTTTCTTGAAATATTTATCTCAAGATAAGGGTTAAAAAAAGATAACTTTGTTTCTATCTTCCTCTTTATATGTCTGCCTACTTGAATGAAAATAAAGAGGGTCCTCATTCACATATACTATCTTTTAAGGTAGCTAAGAAAAGATAGGGTGCAGGTGGGAAGGAGCCTGGAGGAGGGAGGTGCTGACATTCCTTCTGGCATTCCAAATGGCTGGTCTAAATCCAACAAGCCTGTCTCCCCTTCCTCCTCCACCCACGCACAAGGCCAAATATAGCAAAGGCCAGGATGGTTGAAGTCCCTGATGCTTTTAAGTGACTGGGCTGAACTTCACAATCTGGTGATTAGTTGTCAGGGATCCGTGGAGCCCTATTTTTAGTTTTGATGTAAATTGCTTTATAAGCTTATATATCTGTTCATTTTCATGACACATTTATGTCTGAGTTCATTCCTTGTCCTGTATAAACCAGTTTCTACAGAGGTCACTCTGTCATGGTCAAGGGACTCCCAGCACCAGACTTTTTCTCTTGATGGAGAAGGTCCAAGGTTTTCAATCCAAGAAGCCCAGTTGTCCCTTCTCCTGTCCTGAGTGTTGCTATCTAGCATATCATAAGCTCAGAGACAGAACCTGAGGAACAATGTGGATCACCCACACCTGTGAGCTCTTCATTCTAAAATAGCCGAAGGATATGCAAAGATCAAGGCCAGTGTGGAAAACTGTCACCAAAATGAAACCAACTTATGACCATCTTAATTCTCAACCCAGGATATTATCAAAGTACTTCAAAAGGAAAACTGAAAAAAAAATTTTTTTTAAAGAAAGGAGGAAAGGAAGGAAAAAGAAAGGTAATGAAAAGAAAGACCTGTGGTTTAGTATTATTTTATTTATTTATTTATTTTTAAATTATTATTTCCCGAGAGGGGAAGGAAAGGAGGCAGAGAGAGAGAGAAAAATCAATATATGGTTGCCTTTCATCTGCCTCCAACTCGGGACCTGGTTGGAGACCTGGCTTGCAACCTGGCTATGTGCCGCAACTGGGAATCGAACCAGCAATCTTTGGGTTCACAAGCCAGAGCCTATCCACTGACCCACCAGCCAGGGCAAGGCCTGTGGTTTAAATGGTTAAAAAGACAGGCTATTAGGTGTCTCCAGCCTGTCTTTTTAACCATTTAAACCACAGGTCTTTCTCTTTCTTTTCCTTACCTTTCCTCCTTTTTCTTCTTGAAACCCAGGAAACTAATACATGTGTCCTCAAACCCAAGACCTTATCAAATTTCTTATCATTCCAAGATTCAGACCTCTTGAAAATATTCATATATTCTTAAACCAGAATGAACAATAAGCCAAAGCAGGCTAGAAGAGCTCTGCTAACAGGTGTCACACACGAAAAAGATAAAATAATTTTCATGCACATAACCTTTGAGGCCAAATCATCCACTCTGATTTCAAGGGCAATACCAACTGCAGCTGCCACCTGAGACTGAGTGAGGTGAGAGACAGAGGTTAAGGGCTTGAAGGCTTCCTTTCTTTTCTTTCTTTTTAAAATCCTCACCTGAGGATACATGTATTAATTTGAGAGAGAGAGAGAGAAACATTGATTGGTTGCCTCTGATACGGCTCCAACTGGGGATCAAATCCACAACCTATGTACATGACTGGACCTGGAATTGAACTGGCAACATTTTGGTGTAGGGAATGATGCTCCAAACAAGCCAACTGGCCAGGGTGAAAGTCTTCTTTTCTGAGCAAGATTAATTTCACACAGTGTTACAGAACATTTTAAAAAATGAAGTAGGAGACCAAAACCATGATTTCCCACAAGTGTAACTACAAGTCCTGTGTGTTTTGAAATCTATTTAATTTTCCAAAAGAAACTGAAATGAATGAAAATGTATCTATGTTTTCTAAATTTGATTGAGGGATTCAGGGCATCAATTTATTTTCTAACAGAAATCCCTATTGAGAGGGACTGCTGTATTTTATAAATTAGAAGATTCAAGCTTACAAATCACTGATATGTCCCAAGTCCTGACTGTGCTGGAATTTCAAAACTTAGTAAAAACAGAGAGAACACTGGTCAGTAGTTAGGGCTAGCCTGCATTTACTGATTAACATTGTCCAAGACTTAATAATCCTGGAAATTATAAGAAGTTATAATGATGAAATATAGGCATTTTTACATAGAAAAAATTATAGAAGAAAGTAAGTTTTTATCTTAAACAAGTAAGCTTTTGTGAGGCTATTACATGAACACTATCAATGCTTTTTCATTTGTATCCTACAACTGCAATTTTCTTTTTCTGGGCTTCCCCTGCCCCCCGAAAGTGATATCCTAATTATTGTCAATTTGGGGGCTTTTCTAGAAGGACAAAAAAAATCTATACTAAAACTGTAGATTATATTTCTCAGGATCAAATAGCATCTTTAGTAAATATCACTTTAATAGGAAGCTAAATGGGTGTATCCACTTTAAGGAGGAAAATATAATGTAAATTGTGTGTGAGCGATGTAATGAATTCATTTCCCTGGCAACCTGTGCCTACAGCTCTATAATTCCATGAAAACAGTAGTGCAGGCACTGGGAGAGCTCTCTGGGGGAGTTATGACATAGCTAGTTGAATTTTGCTGCTTGTGTTTTAAAATTATTTATTATTCTCATTTAACCTAAGACCTATGTCAGTGTTATACATCTCTTGAATTTTTTCTGTCTTTATGTATCTCAGTGATTTTCATGAAATATCTTTGTCCTCACTACAGACCACAAAGTGAAGAATTACTCTACCATCATGTTAATGCCTCAAAAAACCAAACAAAAACAAAAACAAAAAAACAACAAAAAAAACTATTCCATGTGGCAATGGCTGTAACTAATGTGTGTATACCACTTTATTATTCATGTAGTCTTTCACAGAAATTCTCTCAAACCTCCCAACATTGTACAGAAGGAATTATTAAACTTCCCTATTTTATGTTGAGGGATCACAGAGGGATGAGTGACTTGCTCAAGATCACAGAGCAATTGGAGCTTAGTGCCCAGTGACCCTTGCTTTTCCCTATGGAGTGTGTGTGCGTGCAGCATAATGGAGGCCAACCCCACATGTAGGAAAAGTGAGTGAGTTCCCATTTCCCCTGAGCTGATGTGACTGAAACAAAAATGGTGTGACCAAATGCTCCCTTGTTTTGTCACTATTCATGGCACATTGGCACAGCCTCCACAGGGCAGAGAAGTCAATTGTGACCGCCACTGCTTGCAGGGATGTGACTGTCCATTGCAAGTGAGAGCATTCCTATTCAGTGATTGCAACCCTTGCCGCTGACACACCTGCCTCTCTACCTGACTTCCAGGGGTGGAGTTGACCATTCTCTGAGTCTTGTCTGCTCAACAGCAGCAGCTGCCCCTTTTCTCTTTGGATTTGCAGTCACAATGAACAACTCTCAGCATTTTATCCTTAGAATTACTTGGAGCAAATTCTTCTGAGTTTTTTCTTCTGTACATTGGGCATAATAATACTTCATCTTTCCATAGCTCTTGAGAACCTATCTGGCAAAGCAAAGAAGCACTTGAGTATGATAAAGTAATGGTCTAATAAGCAGTTTTTTGAGATTCCATTCTCCTTTCAGAAAGGGTGAGGACACACAACCACTTTATACTGTACGCACAATCATCAGGTCCATATCTGAGAAAACAGCTGAGTTTAAATTTTTGTTTCCTACCAGACCTTATCAATTCTTGTTTAGTTTGTTTGAAACAACCCAAACAGAATACACCATACACCATCCTCTGAGTTAAGAAAAAGTGAGTGAATTTAAGTTCTTCTTGTTTCATAAGCCAGAGGAAATTGCTTGTTTCAGATCTTCCCTTAGCAAGAAGGAAGCAGCTAATGGCAAAAATGCTGTTAAGCGAGTGTTTTCCTTCCAGAGCTCTTTTGGGAGAGAGTGTGCCGAGTTTTTAATTCTAGCTTTCATGGAAGGCGTGCTGTATTTTCACAGTTCTGTGCTTCATTCCTAACATAGCTTGGTTGCTCTGCCACCAAAAAGAAATGTCTGCATTCCTGTGAAAGAAATGTCCACAACGGCAGACCTGCCTGACAAAATTTTCAGGGCTTACCTGTGAGTCACAGACCTGCCTCACTTACTTGTCCAGCATGATGACTGGCTCAGGCTCTTGGCTGTACTCTCTATTCATGGCACATTGGCCTGGAATCCATAATGCTCAAGTTATCCAAGGGCCTGAGGTTCAGGAATGCTAAGTAGGGGAGCAGGCCAATACTTGGGTTTAGTCTTTCTGAATAAACATTCTAAACATGACCTCAGCATTCCTACTCACAGCTGTTTCCAGCATCTGGCTTTGATTCTCTGACCCAGCCTAGCAGGTGCAGGGTAGACACAGGGTGATTGCCCATTCAGCAGTCTCAAGTCTAGTCTTACCCCTCCCATCCACATTCCTTTAAGGCAAGTGTATTTCATTATGGACAAGCAAGCGTTCATCTCAATTGGCCTAAAAAGACTGGCATTTAACATGCAGCGGTAACCTGATCCTACTGTCCAGGTTGCATTTGTGATTGACACTCACAGCAGCAGAGAGGAGATGGAGGCCCAAGTGTGGGGGCCTGGACACAAATTTACTCACAGACCCTAATAACCCTATCCATGACCTGACAGGGTGGCTAACATGTCTATCATGTCATCCCTGTGGTTAAGACACGGACATTTCTAGGCAAAATGTTACCTTATAGGAGTGTACATCAAAGCTGTTATCATCCGTTCATATAGTACTTGTAATTCAGTTTATCAGATCAAATGCTATTACTTGGATAAGCCTAAGGGAATGGAACACAAGATCAGGATCATGAGTGATGCAGGGATGATCTTTTGGGGAGGGGTGGAGGCCGGCACCTCTTGGAGCCCTAGGAAGCTTAGAGGCACACTGAGGGCACTGGTTACTGATCAAAATGACCTGGCAGAGCTCATTCTTTTACTTTGGGTCAGCTAATAAATAAATAAATAAATAGTAGTAATTCCCCTCCTAAATGTGCTGCTCAGACTGTTGGCAGAATGGGTATCAGGAAAGCATCTGTTTAGTTTTGTTCAGTCAGTATATCATGTGTTGCGAACTCCATTTAGGTAAAAGGAGCTGCTGGCATTGCATCAGGCCAAAGCGAGAGCATGTTTCTACCCTGTACCCAGTTGTGTCCCCTACGCTAAGTGCCCAAAGACACATCTGGCCTCAGCTGAACACTGAAGGCAGTTTCACGCTTTGATTTTCAAGAATCTTGCCACAAGAAGCATGTGGCTTTTTAAAAAACATCACCACATTTAGCATAAAAATCAAGCCAAATATTCCACTGAGCATTTTGCTGTCTTTTCTATGACACCTTCCTGCTAAAAACTAGCCTTCTGTTAAGAGCAGCAAGCTGGCGTCCCCTTGGAGACTAAGACAGTAACATTAATGAAGAAGCAAGTCAGGTTTTTAAAAAAAGGTTGACGGAAGCATAAATACAAAATTTAGTTTGCTTTCCTCTTAACTCTGCTCTGAGCATAGCAACTGTACAGACAGAATGATAAGTGGCTGCTGAAAACAGCCTTGCATCAGGCAAAAGGGGGTGGTGGGAAGCAGGAGAGAGAGCACAGGCCGTGCAGAGGGGCGGCCTCCATGCAGGTTCATGCAGGAGCTCCAGGCAGTTGCTACATTTCCGCTTTGTCAAGAGAACCTACCAATCCAGATTTTAATGTGAAGCCTCCTAATTTAAAAATAATTAATGGTCGTAAAAAGTACATAATATAAAAATTGCCATCATAACAATTTCTAATTACAGTTCAGTGGTGTTCAGTATATTCACGTTGTTGTCCAACCAATCTCCAGAACTCTTTGATGCTGCAAAACTGAAATGCTACCTATTAAACAACTCGCCATCGCCCCCTATCCCCGGCCCCTGGCAACCAAGTTCTACTTTCTGCTTCTATGATCTCTGACTACTCATATAAGTGGAATCATACAATATGTGTCTTTTCTGGTGGATTTATTTTATTTAGCATAATGTCCTCAAGGTTCATCCATGTTGAAGCATGTGTCAGAATTTTCTTTCCTTTTAAGGCTGAATAATAATCCATTATTTGTACTGTATGCTTCATTTTATTTAGCTATTCATCCAGTGATGGACTTGTGTTGCTTCTACTTTGTAACTACTGAAAAAAGGGCTGCTA
Organism: Noctilio leporinus; assembly: GCA_004026585.1. Classification (NCBI taxonomy): domain Eukaryota; kingdom Metazoa; phylum Chordata; class Mammalia; order Chiroptera; family Noctilionidae; genus Noctilio; species Noctilio leporinus. Next base: position 160,846 of record PVIW01001186.1, read on the forward strand.
TAGAAATAGAAATATCTGAGGAGCCTCTGCTTTTCTCTCTTTTGAGTACACACCCAAAAATAGAATTGCTGGGTGATATGGTAATTCTATGTTTAATTTTTTGAGGAACCACCGTACTATTTTCCACAGAAGTACACCATTTTACATTCCCACCAATAGTAAGAGTTTCTTTTTCTCCATATCCTTGCCTTGATTTTAAAATATTTTTCACTGAAAGAGATTACAGATAATCTCTGCTCTTGGCCCCACTCCAGACACTGGTCTTTCTTCTCTGAAAGATAGCTTATCTGAAAGATAAGGTCCATATTGTTTGGAGGAAAATCTAATAACTGACCGAGAACATGACAGTGTGAAAACAGTAAACCCAAATTGTTTCATAACAAATCTTGAAGGCTGTATGGCATTAACAGCTAATATATTTGAAGTGGGAGAGAGATATTAAACTTGAGTATAGGAAAGCACAAAAACATATAGAAATTCCCAAAACATCCCAAATGGTTTGTTAGCAACTGACAGTTTCAAAAAGATGATATTTCTTTGCAGAAAATATCTTACCCAACTAGTGTTACCTTTTAAATATTTTAGAACAGCTGTGATGAAAATTTTGTTAGATTAGAAATCGCCTTCAAGGAAAAGAGGCTACAGAATGGACCTGATGGTCTATTCCTCTAAGCGGAATTCACTATTTGCTCATATAGAATGGTTAGAAAAAATTATACATCAATGATATGCCCACATTACTTGGGTTTTTGTTTTTATTTTTGGATTTCTGAGAGTAAGGTAACTATGGTGGGGAGGAGAAGAATTTGATATGTATAAATAGACACAGGATTCTGTCAAGATGATGTTCATCCCACCTCAACCTTAAGAACATTGAAGTAGCCAACCCATTACCAACAGAATCTAATAGCAGCCTTTCTTGTAAAAGCCCAATTGCACTTGATGTCTCAACTATTCCTTCACAGCAAACCACACACTTTAGTTTTATCATATTATAGAGCAACATGGCCATGCGAGAGATCATCCTAAAGCCGTAAAGTCTCAGGATCATTTGACTGAACTTGAAAACATGACCCCAAAACATATATTGAGGGTAAAATCTGGTAAAGTGCAGGACATGCACTCATTTTTCTTTTCAAAATATTTTGAGTAGCAACAAAACTACATACTTACTGAAGTTGTATTTTGTCTGTGTTGGGTATTGTCCATTCATGTAGCAGCTTCATAAAATCATCTGGGGTTTCTACATTGAATGCGTGTGCCTATCCGATTGCTTAGAAATCAGTGACATTCTAATCCAGTGGGATAATCTAAGTTATCAAAATGTGTTAGCCTGTCTTTGGTAATTGTCCTAGCAAGACCTGTATTTATTGTGGTCCCTATAATAAGGAGTTTGAGTTTATATGTCAAACTGCATCTCCATAAGACCTCTTTATAACTGTCCTTCATTTCACCAAATTATAGTTGATACTCAAAAGGACATAAGTACAGGGTGTGGTGAAAGTAGGTTTACAGTTGTGAGCACACAAAAGGGTTTATTCTTATATTATTATTTATTAATTATTATATTTCATATGAACAAAAGTAACCTACTTCTGCCCCACCCTATAAATTTCACTTATGTGATTAGATTGATCAATTTCTTCAAAATTACAACTTCTGTCTGTCAGGTATCTATAAAAGATAAATATCTTTTATAGTGGTATCTATTTAAAGATAGGTATCTCTTTAGAAATATTGATGTTATTAGATTTTATGGCCTAAACAGAAAAGTCCTTTCACTCATAATTTGCTCAAAACTCAGCCTTCATTTTTGCAAAAATTTCACTATATATATTCACATCCTAGTAGAAATTCTTCCTTTGGCAGTTGAGAGATTATATGTCCTGTAATGCATATGATGTAGCAATGTCATTTAAAACACAATTTTCATTTATTCTGCAGACTTTCCTAAATCCAAATTAGTTTCAAGGCAACTTTTATTTCAGTAAATAAAGTTCAAGTGGCCTTAAACACAAATGTAGAATAGCCTAGACTTTTTCCCGAGAACTTCCCATTGCATGCATTACTGTTGCCCTTTTTTGGATCATGAGTGTGAATTACTTTCAAGGCTCTTGACCATGGCCAAGATAACCTGAGCTTGCTTTCCATCCCTAATAATAATTATGTTTTATATAATTATTATGATGATGATCCTTTCTTCTCAGTAAAAAAAAAAAAAGTGACTGGACCAACCCCAAAAGGACTAGCCTCTTATTATCCCTCTGACTCAGATTTTCTTCCGTTGCAGATTGGATTTGAGGACTCTCCCCTCCAGGGACAAGCTGCAGCTTCAGGGAGTGGGAATGGAGCTGATCCTGAGCCAGCTCGCCATGTCTTCTCCTTTTCCTGGTTGAATTCCCTGAAAGAATGAAGTTCATTCCAACTACTGTCCCTCTGTCTGCCTGGCTGAGATACACACAGGCAGGAGGGAAACTCGACAAAATGATGACACAGATGATGAAAGGGACCTCGGAATAAGATTTCTTAAAAAAAAAAAAAAAAAATCTTTAATTCCAGATGACTTATCTAACACATTAAGAGAGAACCATTGCAGAAAGCACCAGGGAAAAAAGAAACTTGATCTCATGCAAATATTTTTTTGTGTGGGAAACATTACAAAGGATGTGTAAGTGTGGTATGTGGGAGTGAGCGTGTGTCAGTAACAAGTGGCAAGTGTTGAAAATGTGGGCACTACACTCTCATCTCTGATAGGCACTGGCTTTTGTTATTATATCATAATAGCTCTTATTCTCTTTACTTTTTAACAATGCAGATGGTCAGTGAAATTCAGGATTAATTCAGAAGTAATTGTTTATCAATACATGGGAAAAAGGTAAATCATTGACCAAAGGTATGAAATGTTTCACAAAGTTTTCCTCTGTTCCATAATATACATTGCTGGATGTATATCTAGAAATGGTCTTTGACTCCGGTGACACTTTCATAGTCCAGAAAGCTGAAGGCCTAGGACATTTCTTGTAACATTTTTCTAATCTTAGTTTTAGATACATAGATATCAGGCACTTTAATTGAAAAAATTAAACTTTTCAACAGGAACTGTCTACTTTCTCATGTATCCACTGACATGCAACTGCATGTATTTAAATATATATACACACGATACAATATATATGTATATATATTTAAATCATGTTTTATTTGCCCTACCATAATGCCTCCTTCAGAACCGAAGTATAACTTTACTCTGTATGAACTCTTAAATAAATGCTGTTTTTAACAATGTAGTCTTATAATGATTTACTCAGTGTTTCATGTTATTTTATTAACCCATTAGTCAAATGCATTTAAGGGGCCTCAAGGGAAGAAGCATCTTCATATATCCAAATTAATTTTGAAGTATTAAATAGTCAATTGAATTTTTAAAGTTACAACTAAACTACCAAATGTGAATGCATTGTCAGACTAATTCAATATGTTGTTTGATTTTAGAAGTGAAGAGATAGTTTATATTTCTAAGAATTAAAGTGATTAGGGTTGACATAGACATAAATGAGGAGGGTATTTGTGGAGTTATTCAAATACAGAATCCTGTATAAAAAATTTTCCAAGTGCTATCTTATAGCAACTAAGCTTAGTTGTTTTAAGTGGAGAGGCTATCAAGTTTCTCCTATTAGAAGTAGGTATTGGGAAATGCTTAGAAAGAATATTTTATGGATAATGTGTGAGAATTTCTCATAGGAAAAAAATGCAGCATTTTGACCCTATCATTTGGAGAAGTGCCCTTTCTCAGTCCTTCTCTTTTCCTTTCTTCCTTCCTCACATCTCCCCAATTAGTTTGCATCTTATAGTTAACTAGGGTTAAATGTCATTTCCATTATGAATTGATCTTAGAGCTGGAAGGAACATCCCAAATTATTTATCTCAGAGTAGTGATCTGAGGTAGGGATGAGCCCTAAAAGATCACAGGATCTGTGTAAGCCACTGATTTATATTTGTATTTGTGGTAGCAAAAAAAATGCAGGTTTTTTTTTTTTCTTGTGAAGTCAGGTTGAAGGAAGCCAGGAGCTGAGACCATTTTGCACTACAAGCATTGAAGAGGAAACAAAGTTATTATTACCTTTGCAACATTTATTAAAAATATAACTATTGAACATTCTCTTACATAACTAAATTGACCAAGGATTGTAAGGGTGTTTTATTACTGAAACATTTACAAGGAAAAGTTGATTCAAAGAGCTTACAGATTTTCTCTCACCCACCCAAGAGAATGATATTCTCTTTGGATCAGATCACAACAAAGTCAATTGAGTGACTTCTGTCTGCTTCTTCAAAAAACATTTCCTCGTGGGTCTATACTCTTAAACACCATTAAAGACACATAGAAATGGGAACAAAGTAGACAACACAAATACCATTTTGTTGCTATTACTGCACATGACACACTTTGTGCATGCTAGTTAAAGAGTAGAGGTGCTCTTGCTGTACGTCCTCTACGGTTCAAGCTATATAAAAATAAACAAATGACATCAGAGCAACACGATGGTACAGAATACTGTATTATTTTTATTTTTGTGCTAAATGCAGGATCTTTTTGACCAAACGCACCGTTTCATTTCCCAACAATCTCCATCAGTTTCCTGTTGCTGTGAGCTTGCTGCGCTAACTGCTCGGCCCTGGCCAGTTCCAAGACTTCCCGGAGGAGGTGGAAGGTGAGATCCAGTGAGATGGGCGCTTCCTCGGATCGCCTCTTCTTTTCCTGCACTCCCTGGCGGCCGCCCGGGGCTCTCCTGGCTCGGAACCGGGCGGGGCTCGAGAGGCTGTCCAGCGTGCGCCGGGGCTGCAATTGCTGCAGCAGCAACGTGCGAAAAAAGTTGTCGGCTACCTGGTCAGGCGAGGGGCGTCTGCCGCTGCCGCCAGCGAGAAGCGCAGAGACGGGCGACAGGGGAGCTGCTGGGCTGTGATTGAGGTTGCCCGGCCGGAGGAAGTATTCCTCCCCCATTCGGAGCTGGACCGGCTGCTGGGGCTGCGGCGGCGGCTGGAAGAAATCCAGGGGTTGGGGGAGCGGTGGGGACTGCTGGGTGCCTGGGGCAGACCCCCGGATGAGGACGGCCCTGCTCGGCTTGCAGGGCAGGAGTGCTACCAGCAGGACACCAGCGGACAGGAGCAGCGGCAGTCTCATGTTAGGGGCGCTACAGAGGTGGGCAGAGGGCAGAATAAGGGGGTGGGGGAGAGAGAGAGAGAGAGAGAGTGAGTTTAGCTCTACGGGAGGGCTAGGGGGTCGTCCTGCCGGGTGGCCCCCGACGGGGCTTGAGGGGCGGGGCGGGCGCTGTCCTTAGTGCTACAGCCCTGGGCCGGGACTCCGAGAGCTGGAGTGCGAGGCGGGACGCGAACGGCACGCCTGCGGGCTCGGAGCCACAGCTCAGCTCCTCCCGGGCCGGAGTGACTCTTCTCTTGGCGAGACCCTTGAAGGGATGATCCCTGAATCCCCTTCCTAACGGCCCCAAAAGATGACTTCTCGAGCTCTAGAGAGGATCAACAAATTTAAGACCTCAGACGCTCCAAGCCCCCATCCCTTTCTGGATGTTTCCGCGTTTTCTTCCAAGCTGAGAACTTCTGCCTTCTCCTCCCCCTTATCCATCCCTGCCCAGCACCCTTCCTGGGGGGATCGGGACCGGTGGGGTGCTCGTCTACACGGCCAGCGAGGAGTAACTGGAAGTTCGAGGAACGCCGAGTAGCCGTCTAAGTTTGCTTTTTGCCACATCCCCGCTACTATGCAAACACACACACCACAGACACACGCCCGTCCGCCCACAAAGGGAAGCTGCGGGGCTCCGCGGGGCGCGCGAGGCAGCCAGGCCATGCAGAACAAAGTTGGAGGTGCATTTCCGTCTAGGCGCTCCCTACCTTCTGAGGCACTGCTGCAGAGGAACGTCTCCCGGGTTTTTCAAGGGGTTTTCTTTCCTTCTCCTTTCTGTTTCCACTCTGTTTCCCTTTCCCTCTTCTCTTTCTCTGCAATCTCTCAGTGGACTTGGGCTCTGAGTTTCTTCACACCAGAGCCTGGAGTGGGATTTTATAGCGTCGACCCTCTTCAGAAATCACGCAGCATTTGCCTAATAAGCTGACGCTCTCTTGACAGCTCGATTGCGTGCTGCCTCTGCTCCTGCATAAATCATCAGGCCCTGCCAGGGAACCTGCCGAGGCAGGATTTTTGCTATCTCAACACTGAATCTCACATCCAATTACATCAACAGATATTTATCGCCTCCTTGGTGACGTCAACGAGTCCCAAAATGGAATGACTTCTCATGACTTGTCCATTGATAAAAATTCTTGAATGAGATTTCCCAAATGTGAAAACATATTGACCTCTTACTACGAAAGGTCAATTTGGGGGGTCAGTAAAAGAAACAACGGATAGGAGGGGAGAGGAAGGGAGAGTTGAGTTGGAGAGGAGGTAGGTCTATCAATGCCCAGTCCTGCAGGGAAAGCACCCAGTTGTGGAGCGTTTGGGACCTTCCTCTTCCCCTGCCCTCCTGACTTCTCTGACCAGCTAGCTGTCTTGGGCAGCACCTCAGTATCTTCAAATGTCCTTTTGCTATGGGACAAATGATCCCATTGCTGTTCTGTCTGGATAGGAATGAAGAACAAAGAGATGGGACTGCAGAGACACTCCATTTGTAAGCCTCTATTTGCTTTTTCTTCCCCTAAACAGATAACAATTATAAACCTGCAGAGGCGAGACCAATAAGCTTGTTAAAGCACAGCTCAGGTGTTTTAAATAATGGCCATAGCTTCTCCCATGATGAAGGGGCACAAACCAGGTTCAATCTGGGGTGCAGCAAAGACCTTAAGTTCTTCCAGAATCTTACTGCTCCTTCTTTGTCTTTTCTATCAGGGCCTGAAAGTAATTGTGGACTTTCCTATCCCCAAATTAGAGAAAGGACTAGTGAGAGATGTATGGGTTAAACACTCTTTATTTAGTTTACTAAGTGCAAACCCAATGAGAAAAGCATCCATTAACGTCCTATTTGATATTGGAAAAGGCTTAAACTGCTTGATAACAGAGCATGGATGGATATTAAACCTGTTAAAATGTAAACTACTCATTCATTTTACTTCCAAATACTTTTAACATTTACAATAGTATCCATATCAGGAGTACCCATTTTATTATGACTATTATTATTATTAATCTTTTTCCTACATTCAAATGTGCTCCATGGGAGCCTGATAAATAAATGCTCTCTGGCACTACCACAGAATGGAATGCCTATAAAACCACACTCGCATTGTGTATTAAATTGATACTACCATATAGGTGGGAGGCAAGTACCTCTAATTCTGCAATTCTAATTCTGCAATGTCGAGCTCTGGTACCTACGGTTCAGCTTCCAGATAACCATCTGAGTTGTTTATAAGAATTTTCTCATTCCTCATTTCTGGTACCCCTGCTGCTTCCCTTGTAGCTAACATGACAAATGATGTAATGCATATTCCAACTCCTACTTTTGCTCTATACCAATTTACAACTGCTCTTAGAAATCAAAGGAAGGTAACAAGAGAAATTCTGGCAGCTTCCAGAGAAGTCAGCACATAGCTGGGTCACTGTGCTATGGAACATATTTTTGACATGAAAGAACAGAGAAAGAAATGCGTCTTCAGGGAAAGGTATGAGTTGTTAATAGAAAATCATATTATGGAAAATGGTTGAGATTTTAGAAATAAGCTGTGTTTCATGATGGTAGGAGCATACAGAGCCTTAATTTTTGTTTTTGTGGGATTTTATTCCTTTTAATTTGGAATGAGTCTCATCAAATCATTCAATGTTCACCTTAGAAATGACTTGAAGAGATCATTTGGTTTAAATGAGAACCAGAGAGGTTAGTGACTTACCTAAAGTTACTCAACTAGTTACTGGTAGTTCTTTTGACTACCGGCTGTATTACTTCCATGGTATAACAATATCCTTTGAACTTCCCTTTCTAGCAGAGACACATGAACAAACTTAAGCGAGAAGACAAATTTAGGTAGTGTCATATTCACACACTAATCCTGAGGTACCTTTTCTTAGACTTTCCTTGTATTAATAAATCTAATCACATATATATCTCCCTAGGTGTGAGAACACAGAGATTCCCTGTGCATGCTGAGGCCTGGGCACCAAATTTTAAGTTTCTGTGTGTATACACTGCAATTTACCTTTAAGCTGAATCTTATCATTATAACAGGAGGTTTTTAAATGCATTGCCAACGTAAGGTGCATTAATTTGATTTACCACCTATTACAACTTGGAAAATAAAGATCTTTTGATAAAGTATAGAGTAATATAGTTCTCAAAATTATGATACAGCTGTATGCTTGGGAAAACAACACAATGCAGAGGACTTAGTGTAGTAAACTAAATAAGCAAGTCCATAAAAATCATCACTGACATTCTCTTTTATATGTAGGAATAACTTTTTGAAAGGAGTCACTGGAGAACCAATTTAAATAAAAACAATATAGGGTATAATTAAGATTAAAAAGACATGGCACAGCTATCCAATGAATAAAGAAATATCAGAAATAATAAGTAACTGCTGGGATCATTCCTGTCATTTTCATCTCTTGGCCCTTTTGAAGAGTATCCCAACACATGCTTCTATTGGCAAAGTCCATGGCAAACAAAGACAATCTCCAAGTTTGCTAACTGAAACATTTGTTGAAACAAATCTACCATCTCCAATGATAACCTTTAAAAATGCCTTGGGTTTGGTAATTGCTTGTAGGTCGTGCTTTAGATGGATTAGTAACTAACTACCTCTGCTTCCCTAGGAAGGGCTAGGGAAAGAATCTCAAACGGCATGAATATCTAATTGTTTCACAAGTAACAGTAACTTCTTATCTCTTCTGGTTACCAAAGCTATTCATCTTCTTTGTAGGAATCTTGGAAACTTAGAAAGGTATAAAGAAGAATATAAAATTCCTCAGATTCTGGAATCTAAAGATAATCTCAGCTAATATTTTGTTGTTTCCCTTGAGAAATTTTCCTGAATTTATACATTTTACTTCATTGAGGTAAGACTGTGTTCCTAATTGTGAATCTTTACTTAAAAAACAAACAAGCAAAAACTCTCTTAGTTAAGAGAAAGTTAATTGGTCAATGGAATCTTTTCCATGTCCTAGATTAGGTTTAGGACCTGTGCTCTTTGTTCACCTAACATATCATGAATGCCCTCCATCATCAAGCTCACGTTTTAAAATTATTACTGGTATAATATTCATCTTTCTTGCTGAACTGTAAACTGTGTAACAGGGCTTTGATTGTACTTATGAACTGCCATATTCATTACTCCAGCCCCTAGCAAATGTTAAAACATGGTAGATATCCAACAAGCCTTTTGAATGGCTAAACTAAAGAAAATTTGCTGAATGAGTAAAGTATAAAACCACCATCCATAAACCTATTCATCTGGAAATAACTAGATATTTTATAACTAAAATTTTATAACCTACTTTTTTTCACTTGAAATTATATTTCAAACATTTACCTATATCTAAAGAAATTCATGTTACTGGTATCCCATTAAGAGATGTATTATAATTTTTATTTATTTCTCATGGTTGATCAACATTCTAATAACCTGCTTTTTAATTTTTCTTTAATATCTTACCCTTGAACCTTGCACCTTTAGCTAGTATTCCCACAGAATCACTTCCTGATCCTTCAAATATGAACATTATCTGTATACTCCCCAGATTGTAAGAAAAGAATATTACTGTCCCTTCAGATTTTCATATTCTCCTTCACCTTGATCTCTCAAGCTCTGTCATCTGTACTTTCACTTCTTAGAATATCAGTGTTACAACTTTTATAACCATGGTTAAGTCTTCTGCCTTGACTCTACATTGATCTAAAAGATAAAGTTCAGTATATTTATTAGTCATTGACTATGTAAAAATTGTTCACTGTAGAACAAAGTCATAGGTTTTGATTAGATTCCTCTAGTCTTTTTGTTTTACAAGTATTGATTGCCTTTTTCATACTCACACTTTGGTTTTCCTAGAATTATTGTTTTAATTATGTTCCCAGTCTTTTTCAGATTTTCAATTATGACAAGTAATTATTAAGTCCTCCTGCTCTTTTTAAGTACTCAAACCTGCTGCTTTCAGACTGTCACTTTTAAAAAATGTATTTGTTTTTTATTATTCTATCGAAAGGGTCAACCTCAAAAATAAAAAAAGCAAGTTATTTTACCAGCAAAATGAGTGTACTTAGGAGACTGGTCACTTTCTAAAACTGCTGCACATCTGGGTTTCTGGGACTCTATATTTTTCTAAATTAAATTCACTTTCTGATTTATTCCTTTTTGATGTCTACATTTATCTTGCTACAGCACATCTACAGATAATTTTCTTAAAAAGGATGCATTGCAGGTAAATTTTCCAAGTTATTAAACCTCTGAAAATGGTTTCATTTTACTTAGATACTTGAACGGTACTTTAGCAAGGTATACACGGTACATGTGATTAATTGGCAATAACTTTGCATCTCTTTATTTCATGTGCTTCTTATTAACCTTAAAAAATGATGTTTCGAGCCCTGGCTGGTGGCACAGTGGATAAGGTGCTGGCCTGTGAACCCGAAGGTCTCTGGTTCGATTCCCAGCCAGGGCAACATAAATAGGTTGCAAGCCAGGTCTCCAGCCAGATCCATGGCTGGAGGCAGGTGAAAGGCAACCATACACTGATGTTTCTCTCCCTCTCTGCTTTTCTCCCTTCCCCTCTCTCTGAAATATAATAAATAAAATCTTTAAAAAAATAAATAAAAAATAAAAAATGATGTTTCTTAGGTTATGATTTACATCATCATTTCAGACATAAAGTATTAAATTCTGAGAGCAACCATCATGTCAAAGGAATATGATATTAGAGCAACCATACTTAACTGGACTGGGTGCAGGAAGAACTGCTAAGGAAATTGCATACTTCAGTAACATCCCTTTACATACAGTTCACAATGTGAAGAAGGTGTATGGTACTGATCTTGATGTTGCTACACCAAGGAAAACACATAAGGTACATAAGGATTGCACAAGTCCAGAAGTTGTACACAGAATCCAGGAGATCATCAATGAAGATCCAGGATGTTTACCTTGATGTTTTGAGAGAAGTAGTTGTACCATGGATGAAGCAAGTTGCAAATGTACCTCATTTTATCTTCCAACAAGATGGTGCACCAGCACATAATGCCAAAAAGGCGCAAGAATTTCTCAGTGTCACTGTTCCTGAATTCTGGTCAAAGGAAATCTGGCAGCCTAGTTCACCAGATGTGAATCCTTTAGACTATTATGTATGCAGCATTTGTGAGAGAGAAGTTAATAAACAACCTCATTCCAATAAAGATGCTGTTAAAGCTAAGATTGAAAATATGATGATGTCCATGGATAAAGAAAAGTTCATTAAAGCATGCTTAAGATTCTGAAGTCCAATCAAGTCTTTTTTTAACAATTAAAAAAATAATGACTATGTTTATGTATTTACATATAAGAATAAATTTATTTCCAAATATAACACTTTTGTGGTATGCTGTTCATTTTACTAAAGTTTTGCCAATTGATATAGGCTTTTCTCAGAATTTGGAAAATATTATTCCCTTGTGTTTTATCATACAGTGCTGCTGATAAGAAATCCAATGTCAACTGATTCTTATTTATTCATAGGACCTGGGGTTCTTTTTTTGTTCCCCCTATTCTTTCTTGAACATTTTAGTATCTCTTCTTTGTTGTTAATGTTCTGAAATTTTACAATGGTGTTTGGGTGTTTTTTCATTTATCCATTTTAATTTGGAGACTCTTGCTCTTCAAGCATGGGAAAATCTCTTGCATTATTTCTATGATCATTTTCTTCATTTCCTTTGTTCTTTCTTTCTGGAACTTTTCTTATAAAATGTTCTCCCTCTGTCTGTGTTATGTTCGCTCCTCTAGAACTCTTTGTTTTGGGTTCTACTTTCTGGGAAGACTCTTAAATATCATCTAGTTCTTCAATTAGTTTTATTTTACAACCATTACATTCATCTTCCAGACTTTTTATTTGTTTTCCATTCTTTTTTCTTAGCTCCCATTTTTGCTTTATACTGTAATATTTCCTCAAATTTATTTAAGAATTACTTAACTAGAACATCTCTAGGCTTTCTCTCCTTGAATTGTCTTTGGTCATTAAAAAATTTGTTTATTTTTCTTTCTCTATTTTATGTTGGAGACTATCCTTAAGTCCTTTAAAGTAATTCTATATATGAACAGTTACACGCTTGTATTTACAAATTAGGCAATATAAAGTTTATTGGGAACTCTTTCTGAAGGTCAAGGACTTTATCTCTAGGTAGCCTTCCTTCTAGGTTTGATTAGGTGATAAAAATAGTCATTATTTTGGGGATACCATAAATGACACATTACAGAGATATTTTCTCTGGAGCTGTTCAATTTTAGTTAAGGGAAATATATGTATTAGTTTCTTAGAGCTGCCATAACAAAATGCCACAGACTGGGTGATTTAAACAACAAAAATTTGCTTTCTCACATTTCTGGAGACTTAAAAGTCCAAGCAAAATCAAAGTATAAGCAAGACTGATTACTTCTGTGGTCTCTCTTCTTGGTTTGCAGATGGTGGTCTTCTTCCTGTGTTTTCACATAGTCTTCTCTCTGTACCTGACTGTGTCTTAATCTTCTCATTTTATAAGGATACCAGTCATGTTGGATTAGAGCTCATCCATACAACCTCATTTACCTTAATTACCCATTTAAAGGCCCTATTTTAAAATAGTTACTTTCTGAGTTATTAGGGGTTAAAACTTCAACATAAAAATGTTGGGGTGGCAGGACACAAGCCAATAGTAATGTGTTTTGCAGACATTTGTTTATTTGCTTTTTGCTTAATAGGAAGACATTTGAATGGTCGACATTCTACACATGGGAAAGGATGATAGAGGGGTTGATTCTCCTTATAAGGAGACTTTCAAGTATCCTCACTATTTTTGACCCCCTTTCTTTTGCCTGCCTTTGATAATTCTTGGAGTTACTGAGCTCTGCACCCTTCCTGGGCTCCTTCTGATGCTGGAGGGGTAAGTCCCTACAGGGGACTTGAGCCCCAAGCCAAGATAGTTGTTGGCTTCACACAGGAAAGAATTCAAATGTAAGCCAGCATAGAGTTTAAAGTGGAAGCAAGTTTATTGAGCAGAGAGGTAAGCAAGACCAAGAAAAGCCACTCCACAGACAGAGTGAGGCTCTCCTTACAAGAGAAGGAAGAGAGACCCCTACCATTCCTAGAGGTGGAGCTAATCTGTTTTTATCTTCTTTCTTCTAACCCTCACCCGAGGACATTTTTTCAGTTTTTTTTTTGTTTGTTTGTTTGTTTGTTTTTGTTTTTGTTTTTTTTAGAGAGAGAAAGAAAGAAAGAAAGAGGAAGGGATAGAGAAAACACCAATGCAAAAGAGAAGCATTGATTGGTTGCCTCCTGCATGCATTGGGACCCAGGACTGAACCTGAAACCCAGGTATGTGCCCTGACCAAAAATCAAACTTGCAACCTTTCCGTCATGAGACAACATTCCAACCAACTGAGCTACACCAGCCAGGGTTCTGTTTGTAATTTCTATGAAAACTGATTGGTATGGGGAAATAGTGGGAAGAAAACATTGGGGTTAACTTTAACATTTTGCAAGTTGAGGTATATTTTGTGGTCTGCCTTTCTTTATGGTATGGGTAAATGATAAAGTATGGGTGAGTAGCTATTAAGCAATCTTTACAGAAATTTCCTTTGTTCTGGAGGCTTGTCATGGTCTGCTTGCATCTTTGGTCAGCTGATTTCCAGGCCAGGCAGCACGTAGCAGACCCCTGACTTAACATTATTTTACTTTAGTTAATTTATATAGTTTTCACGCACCTTGCCTGTGTTACTTCCTCAGCTGTCTGCCCTTTGTGTGCCTTCTGTAACAGCTTGCTGCTTTTCTCAATAATTACCCCGTCTTCTCTGCTCTCATTCCTAGGCTACCCCTTTGCAGACTTTTTATAGCTGCTTCCTCTGCCTTGCTTCCTCAGACACCACTTCATCTTTTCTGCTCTCCTTATTTCAGAAGTTTGTTAAAACTCTCTCACCTGCTTATGGTCCTTACCCTGTTCTCTTCATCACTTTAGGTTTCTACTATAATTTCAATGGGGTCTCAGAGGGAGGGAAGGTAATAACACATGCATTTTGGAAAGCCTTTCTGAATACAGTGGGAAGAGTAAATTGGAAGGGCAAGAAGAAAAACAAGGGAGTTATGGTCCTTGGATTATTATTGAGGCAGAAGCTAGGAAAATTCCTTGGCAAGTGGAATAGGGAAACTGAGACAGGTAGCTGATTTCCAGTGGCTTCATCCAGCATCCTGACTTACCTGCCTCCTCCCTTGCACAACCACCCCTTTCAGCATTAAGCACTCAGGCCAATGAGGTTCTGATCAGCATCCAATAATGCTAGGAACAAAGCCTCAGGTCTGTTCATCACAGAAACAGGGTTTTGGTCAGACTACAGAGAGCATCTAGGTATCAGTTGTGTTTCAGTTTTAGACCCAGAAAAGTAGCAAAACCAGATGATGCAACACCAAGGCTGGGATCAGGACCAGATGCAATGACCAATGACCTCCTATCCTAGCTCTGACCAATCAGTAGAGACCATAGTACTTACCCTATATGCTCATTTTGATGAATCAGCATATTAAAGGACACACTTACAAAGCTGATCAAAATTTTATTGAGATCCTCCCCTGAAACCTCCCCTAAAATTCCTGTCTTCAGAAAACAAATAACAACCCTTAAGACAAAAGACCCAGTGCATGCTTTCTCTAGAGCACCACTGCACCTTCTTCTGGCATGCATCTTTGCTTTCTTTCTCCTGAGCTCTGAGGGTCCCCATGAAACTTGCAATCAGGGGAGAGTTGGGTAGCAGCAGCTCTTCCCACAATAACCCCCTGAACCCGTCTCCAAGGACCCTTCCTTGCCTCGGTAGCTTGTTTCCTGAGTCCATGCAGCCCAGCTGGCTCATTTCTTCTACCTCCATGACTTCCTAAAAAGCCAGGGCAGCCCTCTGAGGAGCTGGGTCAAATCTCTTTGAGTGTACTTTCGCTTTGCATGCTAAATAAAACTCCGTTTGTGCTAGTTTTTGGTTCTGAATACTTTCTGTGCTGAACTCAAGAACTGAGGGTGAATATCACCAGTGACAATTTCCACTGGACCTCTATAGAATGAGTTATCAAAAGCTAACATATGACAAGAACTGAACTAGACAATAGCAGTGTCTCCTGTGGATTGGTCTAAGAGCCCAGCCACACTCCTACTCAGGGGTTGGTGAGGCAGGGCTTCCTTTCAGGTCCCATCAGTCAATAAATCTCTCAGAATCTGGAAATTATCAGGAGATGCCTTATCTCCTTTCCTGAGAGAATGACAAGGACTTTGTTACCTGTCCCTTTATTTTTCCAGAAGTTAGGAAGTAATCTACCCTGGGGTGATGACTCAGAGCATTAGAAAAGGGGCACAGTTCTACTTCTCTAACACGCCTTTGTCTTGATAGACAAGACTGACCTTTCTATTTACATCATAATACATTGAATTTTCTGTTTTAGGTTCCAGATAATAAATGGAGGGCAGTGAGAGGATGTGTGTGAACTTTCTGTCATGAAGGGCAATTTGCAGGAACTAATCCTCTCACAATAGTTGGTCATAAGAAAGAAATCCATCATCCAAACATCCTGAATAGGTATTTATATTCATGAACATCTCTTGACTCTAAAGAAAGATTCCCAATGAGCTCTCCTAGGAATGTTACTTGTGTTACAAAAGGGTGAAAAGAGGGGAGGGTGTTAAGAAAGGTTTTAAAAATATATATATATATATATAATATTATATAATTTATATAATTTTATATAATATATTAATATATATTTAATATAATACATTTAATATATATATATGTATTAAAGATTTTATTCATTACCTTTAGAGAGAGGGGTAGAGAGAGAGGCAGAGAGGAAGAGAGACATCAATGCATGGTTGCCTTTCACCTGCTTCTAGCTACAGACCTGGCTGGAGACCTGGCTTGCAACCTGGTTATGTGTGCCCTGGCTGGGAATCGAACCAGTGACCTTTGGGTTCACAGGCCAGTTCCTTATCCAACAGTGCCACCAGCCAAGGCCTAAATATATTTTTTACTGCAGAATTTGCTAGTGTTTCAAGATAATTTTTCTGCAGTAAATCCCCAATTCTTCAGCATTTCCCAGACTTATCTGACCATAGAGCACATTTACCATTGGACTAGTGGGAAAATACAGTAATTGAAGGCATTGACAGGATAAAAGCCAATGCTATTTGCTATTGTGGCACCATTTGCTGAGCAGGCCCATGATCTTGTTAAACATGACTGCCATTTCACCCTTCTAAGCTTATGTCCCCAGGATACTACAGGAAAGGAATAACCATGGCTAACCTTTCCCCACAGCTGCAGGCAATAGATAACATCGGAGCAATCTGCAGCTTACACAAAACTAACCTAAACCTCCTGAGTTGCAATGGCCCTACAGCCCAGGGCCACACAACAGCAACAACCCCCTCCCTTGTGCTTCATGTGTCTTCATTTTCTCACCAACAATTGCAATAAAGGGATTTCATTTGAATGGAGAAGTACAATTAAATAGTCTGATAGATGTCTTCTGTAAAAAATATAGTCAGCTTTTTAAAGGAGAACATTACAGCTGATTCCTGCTTATGATGGAATTTGTTCTAATATCTTTACTCAAAAATTTCACTAAGAACAAAACTCTTCAACACAGCCTTGCAAATATTGTGTTACCAGGCTCCCTCTTCTTGGGTGGACACACTAGGTTTCCAAGTATAGCACTTGTCAAACTACCTTAAAACCGATTCTACTCTATTACTTCCTACCTTGGGGACCTTGGACAAATTGTCTAAACTTCCCAAACTTATTTCCTTATTTGTCAATTGTAAAATTATAAAACATAAGTTTCCTTATTTGTTCCTCTCAGGTCTATGGAATTAAAGAGTTAGTGAATTCAAGGTCTAGAATGTAAGAAGTATGCAATTAGCATTAGTCATTATTGTTGGGCTAACGATATGGTTGTTATGGTTGAAGGTAGTGATTCCATCTAATCTCAGCTCCTCAGAGCCTAGCATTGTGTAGTGTTTATTACGTTTAACACATATTTATTAATGAAATAAAATAAGTGTAGTCACTAAGTTTTTCTTGTAATACCAGAGGTTTTTCAGCCATCCAGCTGATTTTTAAAATTTAATTAACAGACTTTATTTCATAAGAGCAGTCTTAGGTTTGCAGAAAAATTGAGCAGAAAGTAAGAGTTCCTATACACTCTTCCTCCCACTCACCTATCCTCCTCTTACCTTTTCCCAATTACTATTATCATTATTAACATCTTATGCTGGTGTGGAACATTTGTTAACAATTGATGGGTCAATGTTGATGCATTAGTATTAACTGAAGTCCATAGTTAACATTAGGATTCTGTCTCAGACATTCTGAGAGTTGTAACAAATACATAATGTCATGTATCCACCCTGACAGTATCACACAGAATCCTTTCACAAGCCTAAAAATTCCCTGTGCTCCACCTATTCATCTCTTCTACCTTCCCTCCCAACTCCTGTCAACCACTGATTTTTTCACTGTCTCTATAGTTTTGCCTTTTTCAGAATGACTTATAGTTAGAATCATATAAATTATAGCCTTTTTAGACTGGCTTGTTTCACTTAGTAATACAGTATGCATTTAGGTTCCTTCCTGTTGCCCTACATTTTTACTTAGGAATAGCATCATTTTGACTTGGGAATATCTTTTGGCTAATGTCTCACTACTTAATAAATATCTGTTCATATAAGGATTATTTATGTGTTGGAAATTCTATCCTCAACCTAAACATTTATTGGTTTAACTGAAAGTGGGTGCACTCAAAGGGGGATTTTGCATCTTGAAGAGGGCTTAAAAACCATCAACATTCCTAAATAAAAATAAACTACAAGAATATACACTTTTCTATTGCAAGGTCAACAGGTCCCCCATCTCCGGTGGAAGCCTCTGCTGCCCCACAGGCTGCTATGGGCCTGTCAGATTCTCCAAATGTGACCTAGACAACCGCTGACATCAAGCTGGCTGACAGTTCATTTTATTCTCCACACCCTATATGCTCCTAGACAACCTTACTATTGTTTCATTCTTAGTCTCTGCTGTAAGGACAGGCAATAGAAAAGAATTGTTCACCATAAATTTTTAAAACTCACCTTTTACTTACTTTATCTGCCTCCCTGACTCAATCCCTGGAAGATCCACTCTCCAGCCTGAGTGAGGTGGTGGGAGATACACTGCCTTCATTCCTTTCTAGAAGACCATCCCCAGATCAGCAGGCCAATTTCAGACTTCACTTCCTTGAAAATTTCATGCTCATCTTATTTCACAAGATATTCAGAGATACAGTTTCTTCTGCAGCCCTTCAGCTTCCTCTTATCTTGTACCTTTCAAGTACTTATAAACAGTGTGTCTCTCCACTGCTCTAAATTTAGAAAGTCCATAATATATTTATTTGGCCACTTCGGTGCTTTGCTAAAAGCCATCTTCCTGGGTTCTTGAACCTTTCCTAGGGCTTTTATGCCGGGGAAGTAGAGCACGGATAGGCTTTTCACCAAAGCCCTTGAAGCTGGCTGATCCAAAAGCTCTGTTGTATTTCTCCTGTTTCCATTTCTGAGTCAATCATGGGGGTGGCTCTGGATCCTGGAGCACAGTAGCACTGGGACCTGCATTCCATGTACATAGGCAGACTTCCAGTTCAGGGTCAGGGTGGTGAGACCGGTCAGGATGGCATTAGGAGTACCAAAGCAGGGTTCTGTCTATCCAAGTCTCAGTAACATTCCCAGAGCAATGTCAGAGCCCCCTGAAACCATGTCAACTCTCTCCAACATTAAGCACCATCTTTGGGCCAACTATATACTTGACTAAGAATCAAAAATAAGACTAAGAACATGTCCTGGCTCTGGTTAGAGCATTGTCCAAATAATGCCAAGGTTGCAAGTTTGATCCCAGGTCAGGGTACATACAAGAATCAACCAATGAATGCATAAATAAGTAAAACAACAAATCTCCCTCTCTCCCCCGAAAATCAATAAGTAAGTTAAAAGAAAAAAACTTTAAAAATAAGGCTAGAAATAAACATAAGCAATGGGTGGATATTGGGGTTTTGGGCTTTTGATTAAACATAAAAATGCCAACCTCTGCTAGCATCTGCTGGGGTTTTATCAGAAATCTTCTGGGAGGGGTGCTGAAAGGGCAGGTTCTCGAGAACTAGCCACTGAGACTTTTGCTCTGGGAACTTTGGGATACTACAGCTTTCTCCCTTTGGGTCAAGACAAGTATAATAGTGGCTTGCCTTGTTTATGCTTCTTCCAGAAGCCTTATTTTCCTTATTTCTAATCCTCACTGGAACGCTGCTAGATGACAAAGTAGAGGCTCAGAATGGGCAAGTGACTTGATTGATGTCTCCCAAATAGTCGGTGGAAGGGCCCTGTGATCCCTCAAAGAGTTCTTCTGTTCTCTCCCTTTCTTCTATTCCAGTCCCCCAGGATCTCCGGAGAGGGATGGGCAGCATTACATGGTTTTGAAGGAACAAGCCCCATATTTACCCTATACTCCTGGGTTGTCTTCCCTTATAAGTAACCACAGGTGTCACTTTGAGAAATACCATACTGTTTATGCTCATGTCACTCAAGAGAACACTAACTGAAATGTCCGGGCTCAGTGGGAGCATCCGTGAAAACTTAACTAGGCATTATCCATATTTATTTGCGTTTTACTCTTGGATTTTCCTCTTTAATTTTTAAATTTATTTTTTATTGAAATTTTTCCATTACTATTTATCCCCTGTATACTCTCTTCTACCTTCCCCCTTCTCCCCTTATAATCATCACTCTGTTGTCCATGTCCATGAGTCCTTTTTCTTCTTTGCTCAATCCCTCACCCCTCTCCCCCAGAGCTGTCAGCCTGCTGTCTATGAGTCTTTAATTTTAATTCTCACACCTCTCTGTGTACACCATGCTCACTATCCCATTCCATCCATCCTTCACTGCTATTCTCAAGAGCAATAGGAACAATTTATTCACAAATGTGCTTATGCATTTCTTCAAAATAGATTCCAACCTCCCCAAATCACTGGGTCTTGAAAACTTGTGCAGTTTCTCATTTTATAATGGGTCATATAAGTTGATGCTTATACTTTACACCAGTTTCTAAATTAATATTTGTTATGTGGAGTCCTGCTAATTAATATGTACCTTTCCTGAGATTTCAAATCAGCTATTTGAAATGGGAAGAAGGCAGAAACCAACTTGCAAATTCTGTACATAATGAAGTGAAGAACAAGCTCACATAATGAAGACAAACAATTATACACCATTTGCATGATTCTTTTTTTTCTTACAACATGAGACAAGACACAGGGTGTTGATTAGCATGCTGCCTCTGCTGGGAGTCTTGCTTCTTATTTCCCTGCCATTTGGTAAAATTCTCAAAGCCCAGAGCAGGTCACACTGTTTTGTTGAAATTTTCTTATATTACTCTAAGGACTGTTAGGTAGCCAAGACCACACTGCCAAATTCAACCTGACACAAGTGACTTCTGTTTCTGTGATTGTCCACAGGGTTGTATCCCTCAGCTGATATACCTATGTCCTGAATTAGACCCAATTCCAGCACTAACCACTGAACTCAACTGGCCAGGAAGTACTAAAACAATTCTTATAGTCTCCCAAATATTTGCTGAGCATCGCCTTTGTGTTAAATGCTAGAGATAAAATCAACACCTAAAACTCCTTGATGCTTGAGGTACTGACAGTCCACTGGGGAAGACATGCAAACAACAGCATTTGTGGTGAACACCTTCTCTGTGAGTAAAGAGAAAGAAGTCTACTTTGATGAGGAAAGAAGAAAGGGTTTGGGAAGAACTCCACAGAGGAGGAACTGCCTGAGATGAGATTGGAAGAATAGGAATGGTCACCAAGCAGAGGGAGAGTAGTTTCTTTAGACAGAACAGCTTTGGATAGAAAGAAGCAGAGCTATGAGGAAGCTTCTGGTGTTCCAAGGACTGCAGGTGGGTTTCCTCTATTGCGTGAAGATATGCAAAGAGGAAAGTGCTCAAAGGCAACACTAGAAAAGTCACAAGGACCAGCTCTTAAAGGACTCTGAACCTGAAACATGATCTTGGGCTAATGGGGAACAAGTGAGGCTTTAAGCATAGAGATGACAGTGAAAGATTTGTATTTTAGAAAACACACTCAGGCTGGTTGGACTAGATAGATAACTTGTAAAATGATGATGATGATGATGATGATGATGATGATGATGATGGTGATGATGATAAACACTTTTGGGTACCTCCTGTGTATACCAGTCACAATGGTGGATAAGAGCAGAGACACCAGTTAGAAACCTTTAAATTGGTTCAGCTGGGATAAGTCCAAGGTGCCTAAGAATCTATCAAACAACATGGTTAAGATCCTGTCCTTCTGGATTCCAGTCCTAGATCTGTGACTTATTCATTGTGTGACTGGGAAGGTCATATAAATTCTGTGCCTCAATTTCTTCATCTGTGAAATGAGAATAATAATAGAACTCATCTCTCAGAGTTATTGCTGTGAGGATTAAAATGAGTTTTATGTAAAGTCCATAACATACCTTCTGGAACAGAGTATGTGCTCTACAAATATTAGCTTTTATTATCTGAACTATGGCAGAGGCTGGAGATGGAAGCCACTGCCTCGAGAAATGTTAAATGCAAGAAAAGGCAAGATGTGAGTCAGAGGAAAAGTCTAAACCAATCTTGTCATTTTGCCTTAGACAATGGGACAGATGGTGAACATAGCAGGAGAGCAGTTTGGACCAAGGTGACAAGATTTATTTGGGAAATACTGAGATTGAAAAAACTGGGGAATATTCAGGTAGAAATATCTGACCAACAGGTACAAGAAGGAGTGTTCCAGAGAGAAGTCTGAGCAGGGTTGGAGAACTTGAATCCTGAGCAAAAGGTTGAAGCCATGGCTCAGGTGACCTAGGAGGGGCAGGATGAGAAGACCAAAGAGGGAGCTAAGGAAAGCCAAGTTTAAGGGGTAGTCAGAGAGCACAGGGGAGACTGAGAAAGAGTAGTTCAAGAGTGAGATGGAGAACCAAGAAAGGATGGTATCATGAAGCCAGGGGCAGGGCCGAGGCTGGGAGAGCTCTTGAAGGAGAGAGTAGTCAGAAAAGTAAAATACTGCACAAAAGGGCTGTATGATGCAAAGGTTAAGAGATATCCGCTGGATATAGCAACCAGAAGACTTTTGGTAACTGTATCAGTCAGGGTTTAGTTAGCAAAAGAGAAACCACCCTAGTTATTTCAAAGAGAAGATTTAACATAAGGAGTTGGGTAAACAGGGGTTAGAGTTGAAAGAACCAAAGGGAACACTGAGAAAGCACAGAAGTTTAACTGCAGGGAACAACTCGCTCCCTTACAGCCAGGGCAGAGGTGGGAGCCCCTAGAAACCAGGCCCTTAGAGGAGCAGTCCTGCTGAGCTCAGTTCAGGCCTCTGGGGAGGAGGTGCACCAAGGTGGTGTGGTATCCCTGGAGTTTGGAGAAGGACCTCAGGGAGTTGGGACTCAGGGCAGGAGAGCCCATTCAGCTGGAGCTGGTGCCTTAGACCCTAAGAGGCAGGGCAGGGGCTGGGACCTTCGTGGAGAGGGGTATAGGGTGGCTCTGGGAGTGCTGTTAGAAGCAGAGATTGGAACCAAAGACTATATCTGTAATAGGGGTCTGATGCTGGTGAGATGCTGGCCAAAACAGCAAGAAAACAAGAAGAGCAAATCCTTTCTGCCTCCTTCTGCCTGCTAGTCTCCCTGGTAGAAGCCAGATGACAAAGGGGAAAGAGTTGCAGATTCCTGGCCCCAGAATCTCAAAGCAAAATCTAGAAAAGTGATTTAAGGCTGAGTGACAGGCTTTATAATCTACACTGTGATTCTCACAACTATAATTTTAATGGTTTGTAGAAAAGCCATATAGCAATGGGTTGAGAAGCAGAAGTGAGAACAGTAAATTGGGGCCATTTTTCAAAAAATGTTTTGGTGTAGAGGAGAGAAGAAAGTAAAGTGGCAGGAAGAAAGAGGTAGATGCAACATTCAGGAAAGGCACTTGCTTAATAAGAAGGAGGATCCTAAAGCAAGTTTCAGCCTGAGCCCACAGAAAGGTGAGAAGTTTATATTGATGAGTAGGAGCATCTCTAGGAGACAGGGAAGATGAAACCCAGTGCACAGGTAAAAGGATGGGCTGAGACAGAAGTAAGAGGTCATCAAATCCTCTGAGGTGAAGAAGGATGTTTTACAAAAACCAAACAAACAAAAACCCCACTTTGTAAGTGACATGCTGAGTTCACTACAAAGTGAGCCAAACGGAAAGCATCTCTCATCTGTGTTAACTGAGGAAATCCCTCAGGTCTTCACACACCTTCTCTCATACCTGCCATGTGTTGAAGCTGAAAGCTTCATCAGAGCTGACTTTGATAGGCATCAGGCGCTCTCCTGGAAGCGGGTTACCAGTTTTGTCAGTCCAAATGGGGTGACAAGGGACTGGGGTCAAAATTATCATCCATCAACATGTTAAGAGACCTCAAAGCCTCAAAGTGCTTTGTGGATACAAAGAATAAAAATCCGTAACATTGAATGAGCATGTGCTTAGATGAAGCACTGGGCTGTACTCTGAATTATTCCCATAAAACTCTATTTATTCCTTTTTGAGAAAACCTAAATTTAGTGTACCCAATACCTGTGTACACATACACATGCCACACAGAAATGTACACAATATACACACACACCATTGCAAGGCTTGCCATCATCCAGAGTTGGGGGAAATAACTAAAAGAATAAATGAATAATAAATGAGTGAAACTAATATTTTATCTGCAATCATTTAATAGAAGATGAAACATAGAGCCATCTACTTTCAACCCTCCCAGCTTTAAACAGGGTTATTTACTGATATTGGAGTTTAATTTCTTTTAAAAAGGAATTCAAAAGTTTAGAATAAAGGGTGCCTCCCAAAAGCTTTTACTGTTGCTATAGTTTATTATTTTAAAAAATATAATAATTTGTTGGGTACTTTTTCCTTTAAAGAGAGAAGATCTCTTTGAAGAGAATGGCAGTGGGAACAGCCAGCCTGCAAACATCTGCCTTCTCCTGGCAAAGTGACAGACACATAGACACACGTGCACATGTGCACACATAGCTCTTGATGAGCCTATTATCTGATTCTTAAATATGATGGAACAGCCAAAATACCATTGACCTTTTAAAAAAAAAAAAAGATTTTTATTTATTATTTCCAGAGAGAGGAAAAGAGAGGGAGGCAGAGAGGAAGAGAAACATCAATGTGTGGTCGCCTTTCACCTGCCTCCAGCTACGGACCAGGCTGGACACTTGGCTTGCAACCTGGGTATGTGCCCTGGCTGGGAATGGAAGCAGAAATCCTTAGGTTTGCAGGCTAGTACTCAAACCATTGAGCCATACCAGCCAGGGCTACCATTGAACTTTTGAGGAAACTCTACAACACAAAAGAGAGAGACAAAGATAAACCAGCTAAATATGTAGCTCTCAAAAGACAGACATAATTTAGAAACACAATTTAATCCTTAAAGAAATCCTCTAATTACAATGTTTTGCAAACTACTTTAAGTAAAGAATTAGTTTTCAGTTTTTGGTTTTTGTTCCTTTTTTTTTTAAACGTAGGCTGATACTTTTGTAAAAGTGCACTGAAAATAAAATGCTTGAACAATGAAAAAAACTATCTAATTAATATTCCCAGAAAGAGTAAAAGTTATTGCATTAACAAAATACAAATAGCTAATAAGCAAGAACTATTGTAAAATTAAAATATGACTCAGATACTCAAATAAATTATAGGTAAAGTCTAATAAAAGTACCAGGTAGTAGAATCAAGAGATGTGAAAAAATAAAAGGTAAGTTATACAGAGGACCAATTCAAGAAGCCCTACATCTAATCAATAGAGTAACAGAAAGGGGAAAAAAAGAGGAAGAAAATCAAAGGAATATCACAAAGGATTTTCCAAGAGTCAAAGGACATAATTTTCCAAATTAAGATGCCAGTCAAGTGCCCCAGACAACAGATTACCTAAGTCATTACATGCATATACATCTAGACCCAGCATTATGAAAGTTTAATACATAAATAAAGAGGAGATACTAAGAAGCTTCAGCAGGACAAAGAGAGACATTTAAAAGATAAGTATGAAAAACAAGAACTCTGAGCAGCTCCATTAACTACAATGGACCTAAGAAGACAGTGCAGTAAAAGCTCTGTTTAAAAATGGTTGTCAACCTTAAAGTTCATACTCAACAATCAAGGATGAGGGTGGAAAAAGCCAGTTTTAGAGATGCATAAACAAAAATATTACATTTCACATTTGTAAGCAACACCACCTTGAGATTCCTACTCCTTTGGGGTACTTTTCTCTAAGTTCTAAGTTCCCTCCTGAGCCTGGGACTTTGCAATGTTGGATTATTCAACCTCAGATCTAGTGATTCAAGGGATCTGGTCTCCAGAAGTATCTTTGAAAGTTCCTAAGGCCTTTCATTGTTGGTACCTGGGATCAGTCAGGGACAGCAGAACCCTCCTTTTAGGGCACCCTAGCCTTGACCAGGCTCCATGTGGGCTCCAGTCCCCTTTTGCCCCCTTCTCAATGCTCTCCTATCATCTACCTTGCACCTGAGTTTGCCCAGATACCTCCAAGGAGTTCTGGACTCATACCACTGTGTTTCCTGAGGTTCTGGGCTAACCCTGGTTCCAGGAGAGCTTTCTGGCAAGTGAATTGTTCCTGCTGCCTGGTGTCATATTTCTTTCACAGAATCACATGAGACTTGGCTGCCAGAATGGCACTGGCATGATCATTTTAACTGACCCTCAAACATTGAATATAGAACAAGTTCTGGGTTCAACACTGTGGACCTTTGGCTTGGGCTGCAGGTGTAGGCCCATATGCCTGTCAACTCTTGCCTGGCTCTGTTATAGTGTTGACTCCTAGGGCAACCCAGGGTGGCAGCAGGCATCCTTAAAAATGGGTGTGACCCCAAATGGTATCCTCTCCTGTCTCCTTTGATGTGAGGATTTGGTGCTTTTCAAAGTGGGTTGAAGCCATGCCTGATGAAGGGGGCAGACATTCCTTGTTGCCTTAAGGCCACTCTTCTCACTCCCCCTACAGCCTTTTCCACTGGCAGCAATGAATGTAAGGCAGAGTGCTGTTGATATTAAAATAAAAGTAATTCCTTTATAGGAATGCAGTGATTACCACATAAAGAATTTAAGAGAAGACAAAGTTGGAAGACATATTGTTCTATGTTTATGTTATATAATCCCAAGTGGTAAATTCAACATAGCAGGAAACAAATTATTGTTCATATTTTCCTACATATTCTGGATAAGACTTGCATTTGTGGTCATCATCCTTGGAATACAGCAACAACCTCTTAGAGAGTCATTGGAAACCAATATTCCTAAGTGGCAGGATGGATTGGATAATGCAGCATTGTAAATACAAACAGAACCAGCATTCAATAACTAGTATTACAGACTTGCAGAAATAAGGATCTATATTGTTTCAAAGCACAAAATGAGTTTGGCATTGTGACTAATAATAGTATTGCTGCTCTTTTCTCATGGTGGGATATAGTCAGAAGTAGTGTATTTGCCAATAAGAACATGATAAAAGTTTTCACATACATTGATTAAATATTAAATATGCAAATAAATCATCTTTATTGTTTTAAGTAGGTCCAATCAAACACTGTACTACACATGAGCCCATGAATTTTGAGTATTTAAAAAAATCAAGTTATTTATGTAGGAAGAGGTTCCACAAAAATAATTTGTCTGAGACATTCCTATTTTTAGGAAATTAGTTAAGGATCTGCTTCAACTCATAAAGTAAATTTAAAAAAACAATAGAAGTCTTGGGATCCAGGAAGACTGAGATTCAACCCAGAAAAGCAAAGACAAGTCTAACACAAATCTAGACATCAACCAGAGAAGAATGGGAGTTTCCTGGGGAGAAGCAAAGGACTTGAAGAATAGCTAACATAATTAAAAATTTTTGAAATAAGCAATGACAGGAGCAAAACTGTGATAAAGAAAAAATGTTCAATTAGAAAGTCCAGGGAAAACAAACTGCTATACATAAGAGGCAGTGTAATCACTGTCTTCCACTTGTCTCTACAGTAAACCACATTTACTTGACCACACTTCAGTAAACAGTTTACTGATTTTAAGCTTTTAGAAACAACCTATAGACAAGCCATGAGGCACTTAATTATAAAACAGAACATAAATATCACCACTTTTAGCAACTTAGACATAAAAATTCAAATGATGGAAACTGGGAAGTAGGAAGTAATAGAGGGGTGAAGGGAAGACAGGGGTGCCAATGGCCTCATCTTTCAAAGTGTGAAGTCAAGGATTATAGCCTCATGATAAATTTAGAAATAAAATTGTTATTTTTTCAAGTTACAAAGTTATGCCACGAAGAAACTAAAAATAGTGAGACGACTATATTGGGACGATGGGTATAAATGGTAAGTATAATAAACTAGATATTCATATATCAGAGCAATAAATACAAAATAATGTCTAAAATTGAATTCATCAAGATATTACCTTTCACAGGGTGGGATATGAGGTGCATTGGGGGTAGGAAACTGTTGATTTTTATTATAAATATTTTATTTTAAAACCATGTGCAGGCATTTCTTTTTCTTTTTCTTTTTCTTTTTAAGATTTTATTTCATTATTTTTAGAAAGAGGGGAAGGGAGAAAGGCAGAGAGGAAGAGAGACATCAATGTATGGTTGCGTTTCACCTGCCTCCAGCCATAGACCTGAATGGAGACCTGGTTTGCAACCTGGTAATGTGCCCTGGCTAGGGACTCGAACCTGCAACCTTTGGGTTCGCAGGCCCATTTCTTTAATAAAGAATGAATTTTAAATACAAAATAAAGTAAAGTATGATGGCTGGACAAGATGATTTCTAAGATTCCTTTCAGAGCTAAAATCCCAGGCAAGTGTTCCAAAAGTTTAGTCCACTCAGGAAAAATCTGGAATTTTTCCCTTCAAAATGCTATCTGATCAGAGTCCAGTCCTTGCCACTGGGTATCTCATGAACATTATTGTGATAAATGTCAAATTTTCACTTCTGACCTTATTTTATTTTCTCAACAGTTCTATGAAGCAATTAGTCTAATCATCT
The DNA here is from genome assembly GCA_004026585.1 of Noctilio leporinus. Classification (NCBI taxonomy): domain Eukaryota; kingdom Metazoa; phylum Chordata; class Mammalia; order Chiroptera; family Noctilionidae; genus Noctilio; species Noctilio leporinus. The sequence goes on from PVIW01001186.1 coordinate 189,207, forward strand.
GCATTTCTGAGATGAGATTCAATGAGACTAAATTAATTGCTCTGAATGAAAAGAGCTTTAAATTGCTAGAATGCAATTGAATACTTGACCTCATTAAGTTTTTTTTCTTTCCTACCATATTATGCCTCTTTTGGGGCAGAAAGATAAAAGAAAACTCTCTGCCCCAGAGCTAATCCCCCAGAGAGATGTTTATATAAATGCGCTGCCCTATGGTTATAGGTTAGCTCCTTTGGGAATCTGATGGAGGAGGCTGGCAACCTACAGCCTCCTTCTTCACTTGAGTTCATGAACACTGGTGATCTGTCAGCACACTTCATGGCTCCAAGGGATCATGAAAGGACCTGGAAAGGCCCACCCTAAGTAGTTGGCACCAACTCAGTGTATAGCACCAAAGGACACTGGCAGTGATCCATTGGACCCTGATACTGCAGCACTTTTCCTTATGTTTGGCCCACACTGATTCTTACCATCTTTTATAAGTCCCAAGTCATCAGGAGATACTCCTGGATTTCTAACTCACGCAGTGAGGAGAATGTTTTGAGGGCAAGTGGCTGTCAGGAGTGGGAATTCCAGAAAGATTCTGAATGGTTTTACAGAAGCTGCTCACCCCTCAATACTTGTCTTCAGGGAGCTGGGCCACTCAAGTTACCTGTGTCCAACTCCTGCTGTGCCCGCAGGCAGCAGAGCTTCTAAAGAGGGTATGTGTTGTGATAATATAACAACAGAAACTTTGACCCATGGAAACTCCATGAGAAACTGGAGGGAGCTTATATATATTCCACCTCAAATATTACTTATTCCAAGTGGCTCTGTCAAATTGGAAATGGCAGCCTCACAACAAGTTTATGAAGTCACTGTGGTCCCCCTCATCTGATCCCCCTTCCTTCATTTTCTTAGTGTTCTTCCCTCCCCTCCCCCAACACTGGCTGCCCAGAGATGCGATGTGTGGTACTCCCTCCCTTTTGACCAGAACAACATTGCCAACTCCTTGCCCCTTCTCTCTGAGCCATACTTAGGAGAGAAGCCAGTTAACTTGATAACTAATGATGTCAGATGCTACGTATTGATGTATTGTCCCTCCCGGTAACATGTTTGCATTCTGCAGGAGACCTTCCGTGTCTAAGACTAAGTGCTTGACAGATGGAGGAACATGTGTGCCCTGTGGGAGGTATACTGATGTGGTGGCACTTGGAAGCAAGCAACTCAAAACTCCTCAAATCACCCTGATGTCATTCATGCATGGTGCCAGCACTGTCCTGGGGCACACTACGAATGACAAAGGCCACTTAAAAGCCCTAGTGTCAACTGTGCTTTATTGTAGTAGTACAGAATATTTTTTCTTCTGATCCTTACATATTTCCTAATTTTACATTTTAATATTATTTCAGTTTTATAGTCAGGTCTCTTTGGCCACAGTAAGACCCAATTTACCAAAATTTTATTATTCGGTAAAATAAACTCAGATTATTGATAATGGTCACCTCTCCACTCCAAAGAAATAAATGCACAAAGTTTCCTTTATAGGCAGACTTATTTTTTAATTCACTTTTTAAAAAATTCAAATATGAGGAAAAGGGCAGCTTACATATAAATCTTAGAGAATCATTTTTTATATTAAAATCATATATTCCAAATAAAATTGGAACCAAATCTTTTAAATGAACACATGAGCTCTCTCTTTTAGTGGCTAGGATAAAAAAACTAAGCCTAAATTTTTGAATAAATATGCAATAAACTACTTATGGCATTTTCTCTGTCCTACTAAATTTATAACTAATCCTAAATAATTAGAGAGGCACATGACTGAGTAGTCAAAGGAGGAAACATCCCAAATAAAGAGGGTCAGTTCTTCCTGAAATATGGAGCCCCTTTAGATGGGGCAGCTCAGCAATAGGTACACATGGAAGCTGAGAAAGGAATCCTACAGGATCCTGTAGTCTGAAAGTAAGGAAAAATGAAGGTGCCTTAATATTAGGATGGCATAGTCATCTACTGGAGGACAGACTCCCCATGCACCTCTAATAATTCAAAAGTAACTTTCAGTTTTTTATATGTCTCGCAAAATTCTACCAGGTGGAGCCTTCTCTTAAAAAATTGGGAAATAAAATCTACATCCACTGCAGATTTTTTATGGTGCCAACATCACTAAAATTTCTCACACCCGCCTCCACCACCACCACCACCACCACCAAGATAAATCTTTTATAAAGCAAGCCTGGGTCTGCCCCCAAAGCCTGTCATTTCACTAACACTTAAAAATATTTTCTCAACATTCTCAAGCAGTGTTCAAAATCAGCCTGATATATATAGAGCCTCCTTTGTGGAATAACAAGATTATTTTTACCATTTTTTGATTCTAAAAAACCTGACCTGTCACCAAAAGACTTCTAAAAATATCAGAATGATAATGATATCCTTCGTCATTTCTCTCCTAACTTATGGCTGCATTACTAGAGTTGGATTTTTCTAAGGGTCCTCTCTGAAAACAGCATTCATTGTTTCCTGGCTTCAAGATATGGGACAGAATAGCTATCTTAGGAATGTGGCTGATTCTTCCCCCACCCTTAAAACAGAAACATTCAGTTCAGTTCACTTTCTGCCTGTCTCTTAAATCATATTTTTGAATTGGATGTGTATCAAAATAAATCCTAGAAAACAAATACTAACTGAGGAGAAGTAGTTTGTTCTTTTCCACATCCAATTCAATTCAGTAGCAGCATTATGGAGTATTTACTATGTGCCAGGAATATAAAAATGAATAAAATACTCTTTTGCCCTCAGATAACTCATAGCTTACCAGGAGAGACAGTCTCACTAACAAATAACAATAGTAAACTGTAATAAAGCTATAAATTATATTGTTGTTTGTACAAATATACAAGAATAAGAACACCAATAAGGGAACAACAACTACTATCTGGGGAAACTAGAAAGGAAATATAATGGAAAAACCAAATGGTATTTTAGAGATAGACCTCAACAAACTCTTATTGCTCAGAGATTATGTCTCAATCTTGATATATGTGGTTTTTTTATTAACTGGTTCTAGAGACCGGTTAGGAGCATCTGCTTTTTGGGTAGAATTTAGTATATATTCTTGAGGGTAAATTATCTTCCATTTGTTCTTGGAGGTTCATTTTTGTGAGTTGTTTTTAGTGATAGGTAGAAAGAAATAGCTATTTGTTGGCTTTACAGAAGCCCTGAATAGAAGGAGCATTCCAACTGTAGATGCTTTACATGAGAATGTTTGCTGCTCAAACAATGATAACTTCTATCTTTAGGTTGGGCAAGATCTGTCAATTATATTATCAACTCTTATATTATTTATTACACCATCAACAAGTTTTCCCTTACTTTGAGTATAGGTCTGGAAACACAAGATAAAGGAGATTTCTAAGCAAGAAGAAGGGCAGACCCTTGTTCCTGGGACAGGACGTGGGGGCCAGATGAGAGAAAGAACTAGTGGGGCATGTTCAAAGGGACATGACAATGGAATCTAAGAATAGTGACATGCAGTCTCTTGTTTTAGGTTTTCCTTTTTTTCATTATAAATGTTTGTTGAACATCATTACCTCATATTATGTTAGTAAAGTAAACATTGGAAAATGAAGAGAAGCCTTTATTTCCATACTTTGTGGTAAAGTGCACTGAAGAAGGCTGTGGCAAATTCAGAAAAATTCTTATGAGATGGCCAGAGGTAATTGTAGAAACACTGGGAGAAAGTTGGGGCTTGGGTAACCATTTGGCTGAGTGACAAGGGGGTGACCTGGGGTCCCGGTGTTCCTTTCATACACCCTCAGCCAAGCCTCCTGCTTTCATCCCTGCTCAGTACTCTTGCCTTCAGCAGTTCTGGGTGTTCCTAGCCTAAGCCTTTCCAAGGTTCCACATGAAAATTGGCTTGCTTTTCTCTCATTCATTCTTGTTGGTTTCTCCCTTCCACACACATGCAACTTTCAACTGTCCCTAATCTATTGTATAAGCATGCTACTGCCCTCATATTTGCTTTCCAGCTTCCAATTTTTTTTTTTCCTCATCGCCTCTCCCTTTCTCTTGTTATTATCAGCTCATGCATTTTATATTGCTTTACTGTGAGGTTTTGCACAGGAGTGAGAAGAATGCAAGTATTCAATCTACGATTTTCTTTTTCAGTTATATTTTATTTACCTGTTCATTTATAGTCCACCTAATTAAAAATAACAATGACACTAGGATCTCACTTAAAATTAGCACTTAATCCCTAAAAGGGCTTATAAAATCAAGACCTTTGGGGTTAAAATGAGCGGTAAAAGCCAGCCCATTTAAGCTCTAATCAGATGTTTAATCTAGGAAACTTTTCAGCTTGCCTGATATAAATTTCATTTATTAACTGAAAATGTATAAATCAATTATTTTTCGTATAGTCATACCTTGTGTTTAATCATAACAATAGCTGCCAATTATGGTACTTTTTCCATGTGCCTCACCCTATGCTAAGGGGCATTTATGCTTTCCAACAATGCTATGTGGGAGGTGTCACACTCCACTATGCTCCCCCACCCCAAACACACCATTTTTCAGAGGAAGACTGAGATTTAGTTGAGGTTTAACTCATTTCCTGGTTGCTTGTAAGGGCACGTGACAAGCAACTAGGCAGAGACTAGTTTTGAACTGGCTTTCTCAGACTTGAAAGCTTATCCTCTTTGTCGTGATGGTTCCCAAACTTAGGACTGCATGACTCTTTAAGAACTTAATTGTTTTTGCAGGGCCATTGGCATGTGCTTTCTCCACTTGCAGCTTTAGTCATCGACATTATTGTGATTGTATACAGTTGCTGACATTTGGGTCCTTGGGATTATGAACCATGAGGGTGCCAGGCTAACTTTAAGTTGTTATCTAGACTACTTCTCTTTTTAATTGATATGAGCCAAGGAAACAGCAAATAATGAAGGTAAGTCTATTGTCAAAAAGATGTATAATACATTTCTAGGTAGACTATAAGTTCCATTGCATTTATTTTCCATTAATCAAATCACTATTTTTATGTGTTAAGTATAGTGAAGTTAGAATGTTGATCAGAGAGTTTGAGTTTGATGGGTTCTTTTCAGTAAAATAATCACACATGTTTTCTGTCAACAATTTCAGTGGTTGAGGGCACACTATTAGAATAGATAAATATAGTAGAAAACTACCCAGAACCCCAAATCAGCAGACCCAAGGTCAAGTCACAGATCTGTGTCTCTGTATATTTGTGTATACTGATCAATTCACCTAACATCTCTGAATCACAATTTTAGTGTCTGCACAAAAAAGAATCTAACACACAACACATATTTTGAATGCAACTGAGGCAATGTCCATGTAAGTGCTTGACACAAAGTAGGAGCTTAATAAAAGCTCATTTATCAGCTTGTTTCAAGAGTCTCTTGCAAGTGTTGAATGAATACTTGTTTAACTAATTAGGGAAGAAAGATAGATATTGAGAATAAGTATAAGCAAATAGAAGAGCTTGTATGTTTAAACCCTCACATCTTTCTAAAACATCCCCAGGATTCCCAGATATGTCATCTACTTCTGACAGCTGTACCAGTCATGGAGAAGGGCTTAGAAAACTCAGAATTGTCAGGTCACTTGACTATGCCATGATCTGCAATGTTGTGTGTGATACACAGTGTTAATTGCAATTTTCTTCTCCTCTACTGCTATTAACTATAAACCCTGCCTGGAAAAACTCTGAGCACCTACAGAGTAGAGAATAGTAAAATCTTCTCTTGGACTCACTATGAATGTCTTCTGAGGATTAAAAAAAAATGTCATGTGAAAGTCAATTTACCTAGGTAAACACCACAGTCCCCTAATGTCCAAAGTCTGCCAAACATAAATTTAAACCTCAGACAAAAGTCTCTGAAAGGTTTGCCTCCATGTTGAGTCTTTCAACATCAGAAGGACTTCAGGGAGAACAGGAGATATTTTTGCTCTCTTGGGTATTTGGGAATCATGGCATAGACTTGGGGTGGCAAGGGAGGTGGTATCCCCCAAAGAACTGAATGCCTGGGATTAAATCAGAACAGTGCCCATCTACAGTTGCTCCCTAAAATTCCCTAAGAACCCTTATATCAGGAATGGCTCAGTGCACAGCCAACTCTCCCAGAGCAATTACACATCGAAGCAGGCTTCTTAGAGGCATTTGTGTTCAGTCTCAGCACCACAACAGATGCTGAAAATGTCTGGACATTGTGGATTTGTGGAGAAAAGAGGGCATGGGGGGAAATGGACTCATCTTATTTCTTTCCTAATTATTTCCCAAATGGTCCTCATCCTGGAGGCATGTACCTTTCAAGCAAGAAGTCATCCTAATTCTAAAAGACTTCTACAGAAAGTAGGTCACCAGAGTGGCACAGTAAATAGAGTTCTTAGTAGATTGGGGCAGGGTACAAAATGGTACTACAGTTCTAGCTCTATGGCTGATAGAATACTTCAGGCAAGTTACTTAATCTCACTGGGCCTAGAATTATTTATTTTTTAATTTAAAAGTTGTTAAAAATGAGAACATGGGACAGGATTATCTCTCTGGACCCTTCTAATTCTAAAAACCTCCAATGTCTATTAATCTGACAGGAAGGAGCTGAGCTAATCAAATCATATGACTAATAGGGAACGTTCCATACTACAGTCAAATACTTCCTGTTTCCTCTGCTGAGTGTTTGACTAAACTATGAGTTATAGCCTGGGGCTTCTGGATCCTGTCTGAGCTGCCCATACCAGAAGAAAAGATGAGAGCTGTGGCCTTTAAACTGTTGAGAAGATGTATTTCTCATAATCTAAGTAATTGTGACACTACTCGCCACAACCTGACAATTAAATTTCTCTCTCTCTAAATTTAAACGAGTGAATATGCTACATTTAGAGTTAAACTGTTCTGATGTGAAGATATCTCTTTTCTCTCATCAGAGCCTGAGAAGCTGCCAGTGCCAGTTTCCTTATTAGTAACCAATCTGCTTGCTCAGACAGCTCCTCACACTATGTGGAGTGAAAATGCTGCTCTTCGGGGGAACAGAGGAGCAGACACAGCTGAGGCATGGAGAAGAGCTGAGGGGTTTGCAGAAGGCCTCGGGAGCTGAAGTTAAGTATGCTGCTCTCTTCACTAAGGCAGGAAAAGCAGAGTGCTGCTCAAGCCTCAGGGAAGCTTTCCTGGTCAGTGATGTGGACACAGCACGCTGAAAAACATTTTCTATGGCTGCATTCAAGTTATTGCTCAGCTCAGACCTTGGCCCATGACTGTTTTTCCCCTTTCATTAGGCACTCTTCAATCAGCATAGAGGCCCAATCTTCTCAAGGGAACTGCTGCCAACCTGACAAAATAAGCAATGCACCCCATTCTTTTCCCTACCATTGCATGGAAAACACACCATGTACTATATGCATCCTGATCTTTGACTAGTTTATTGCAGGGCAAGGGAGCCTGGAAGCTTGGTGGGCCCTCCCAAAGGCCCTTGAGCAAACTGACCTCAACAAAATCTGCTGAGGGTGGTTGTCACAAAAGACCAAGACCTCCATTAGCACTGGTGGAATAAGTAAAACAAGGAGAACACACAAAGGAGAAAGGGTTTTTTAATTTGTTTATTTGTTTTTAAGATTTTATTCATTATTTCTAGAGAGAAGGGAAGGGAGGGAGGCAGAGAGGGAGAGAAGCATCAATGTATGGTTGCCTTTCACCTGCCCCCAGCTATGGACCTGGCTGGAGACCTGGCTTGCAACCTGGTTATGTGCCCTGGCTGGGAATTGAACCACTGATTTCACAGACCAGTGCCTATCAACTAAGCTACCATCCAGGGCTGAGAAAGGGTTTTAACAGATTCCATGTGAATATTCTAGGGAAGTGGGAGATAGGCAATGGAAGTGAAGGATGGAAGGTGGAGTGAAAACTGGAATCCTGGAAGATCCTGGCCAGAGAGAACCCTGGATCTGAAAAGAAGAGAGATGAATGTAACAGCCAGCAAAACCCTTATTTTATCTAGTCATTTTTGTGCTCTCTGTACTCCCTCTTCTCCCCAGCTGATGTAACCAATGGTTCTCCTGTTCTGCAGCCTTGGGTCCCTCCAAAAGGACAAGTGAGCAATTTCCTGCCATCCTTTCAGCAAGGACCAGAGTTAAACAACTTTTGTTTTAAACAGATTTCAGTGACAGTACCCATTTCAATGTAATACAAATGAAAATATCTTGCTAAAATAAAACACATCTAGGGAAGAAAGGCAAAGAAAGCCAGCCTTTTGGGGATGTGCATTGTAAGTGTCAATGTAAGTTCTGGTGTGTTTTCTGATAATACATACTCACTCTTCTGCCACTGCCCAATGGTTGAGTGCAGGTGCTTTATTTTTAATTTTTTACTCTAGCAAAATATATATCCAGAAAAATGTACATGTCAGAAGTGTAGAGCCTCACAAACCAAATTCACCCATGCAACCAACCAGCACCCAGATGGAGAAACAGAAAATCATCATAAGCCCCTCCCCTCATCCCTTCCAGGCACTCTTTCCCCAAAAGAAAGTATTAACTAGTTTCACAACAGCACAGATTAATTTTGCTGCTATGTTTGTACTTTATAAAACTGAAAATCATGGAGTACATTCTTTTTTATATCTGCATTATTTATTTCTTTCACCACCATTTGTGAGCTTCATCCATATTGTTCAGTGTAATTGTAGATTATTCTTATCACTATATAGTATAGCATACTATCCAACTATTAATAACTGCACTGGGGGGACAGAGGGGAGCAAAAAGGGGATGAATGTAATACAACAACAATAAAATTAAAAAAAAAACCAAAAACTGCACTGTATCCATTCTACTGTTGGTGGCCGTTTTGGTGGTCATTTTGGTAGCTTCCAGTAGGGGACTATTTCAAATAGTGCTGCTAGAAACATCTTGATGCATGTTTTTGGTAAATATATGTAGCAAGTCATATTTTTTAGTAATATCTGGCCCCACAGTAGGTGGTCCCCATTTTGGAAAGCTTAATAAGAAAGTATATGCTAACAGTATTTAGGAAGCTATTAGAAAGAAGTAGGGTGATTTGACATTGACATCATCTCTCCACAATATTTGGGCAGTTTGTTCTTGAAAATCAAGCAGCAACAAGTAAGTTTATGCCACAGCCTTGATTCTTACCACTGCGGGATGACGGTGTTCTCACCTGACAAGCTCTTCACACCTCCTGGCAATGGCTCCTGCCATATATCATCTATTTTCAGCTCACATAAACTTGTTTCAAAAATACTTTCTCCTTGCTCTGGCTGGTTGGCTTGGTTGGTCAAAGTGTTGTCCCATACACGGAAAGGTTTCAGGTTTGATATCTGGTCAGGACATATACCTAAGTTGTGAGTTCAATCCCTGGTTGGGGCATGTACAAGAGGCAACCAATCAATGCTCTCTCTCTCACTTTAATGTTTCTTTCTCTCCCTTCCTTCTTCTCTAAAAGCATTGAAAAATGTCCTCAGGTAAAGATAAAATTTTTTTAAAAAACAAAAAAAACTTTCCCCCAGTCTAATCTTTTCTTCTTTAAAATTTTGTGGTGATGTTTATATTAAAACGAAAAGATACATTAGTTCAGCCTAGTATTCCATCTTCAAAATGACACTGCAATATGTTTTATGGGAATGTGGGAGAAAATAACCTTTCAATTTCCTCAGAGGAGTCCTGTGTTCTTTATTTAACATGTAAATTAAAATGAGAAAATTCAAAATAACTGTTCCTAGGCTGTATGTGATGGGAGGTGCGTAAAATAGAGCCCCAAAATTCTTTGACATTACTCCCATGAAGTGGTAGAACCTGGGTGGATTGTGATTGGTTTGACCATTGAGTACAGCAGAAATGACACTGTGTAACTTTGGGGCTGAGTTATAAATAGCCATGTAGCTCCCATCTGGTTCTCTTGAAATGCTTGCTCTCAGAATCTAGCCACCAAGCTGTGAGAAGTCTAAGCCACATGGACAGGCCACATGTAGGTGTTTTAGTCAATAGTTCCAGCTAAGCCCAGTCTTTGAGTCATCCCAAATATTATGGGTTTGAATTATATCTCCCCAACAGATATGTTGAAGTCTCACCCCCTTTACTTCAGAATGTGACCTTATTTGGAAATAGCCATTGCAGATGTAATTAGTGAAGATGAGGTGATATTGGAGTAGGTACAGCCCTTTAATATGTCTTTATCAAAGAGAGAACATCATGTGAAGACAGGCACACAGGGAAGATAACCAAGGGAAGACAGAGGCAGAGGTGGAAACTGCTGCCACAAGCCAAGGAGCTCCTGGAGACCAGAAGCTGGAAGGTACAAAGAAGGACTCTTCTCTAGTGGGTTTGGAGGGAGGATGACCCGCCAACACCTTAATTAAACTTCTAGACTCCAAAACTGGGAAGAAATACATTTCACATTTCTGATGTTTTCAGCAACCCAATTTGTAGCATTTTGTTACAGCATTCCTATGAAACTAACACACCAGCCCAGGTGCCAAACCTGTGAGTGACAAAGCCTCAGTGAAGCCAGCCAATCGTGTCTTTCCAGCTGAGGAACATGCACTGTGGAATAGACGACATCCCCATTGCACTCTGAATTCCACAAAATACATGAGCATAATAAAATGGTACTTATTTAATGCTTTTAAGAATTGAGTATTTTTCCAGGTGCCTCAGTCTACACTACATAATGGACCAAATAGTTATTTCTCCTCTGAAAGTATGCTAAACATCAGAGGTGTCCATCATCCAAAGATAGGAACTCAATTGGGTGCCCTGTGGGAAGCATAGGAACCAGAAATAACAGATACTATAAGCCGGGCAATGCTATAAGATTTCACATGGATTATCTCATTTGACTATCCAATGAAGTAGGGTCATTTCAATATAAGAAGACCTTGACACAGAGGTTAAGGGACCTGTCCTGAGTCACACAGCTGGTGTGTGATAAAGCATGGGCCTCATTCACACTTAAGAAATTGACACCAAGAATCAAGTAGTCATTTAAGAGAATGAATGTGACTCAGCTAGTTTTCAGTGCCCCGAATGTTTATTCACTTATTTAATGGACATTTCTGAGTCCTGCTCTGTGTCACTGTGTCTTAAGGGAAGATTAAGACATAAAAATAGATACCTTTTTTTTTTTTTTTCATTTTATCCAAGATTGAATTATTTCAAAAGAAATCATCTTGATTAGGAAAAAGGGAATGATGGAATTTATTTGCAGATAGATGCAGAGAGAAAACTGAGGTCAAAGGTAGTTAAAGTTCTCAACTAGAAGATGGAAGTTTGGGGTAAATCAAGAAATGGAATGTGAAATTCAGCCCGGTGAAGTAAGAAATGCACCATGTTCTCTCAGTGCCCCATGATTTCTGATTAGATTGGATCCAGCATAGCTGGGACAAAAGCACTCATGACCACATCTAGATGAATTCACTTTTGAATTGAATGTTCCCCTCAATCAAATGTGCCTGAGGTCCCAGAGGTAAGGAAAAAGAAAGAAAAGGCAGAGGTAATACATTCAGTAGGAGAAGGCATCCTCCTGCTCTCCCACTGCTCAGGACAGCCTGGTCATCACACTCCCTCAGAGTTGTCACCTGGGAAGATGGGTGCAGAAATGAGTTACAGACTCAGAGAGATGCTGGTCATTGATCATCCTGTCATCATCCAACCACTTGAAGGGTGAACATGTTGCACTCTTGGAAAACTGGCAGAAATAGATCAATAAAGCCCCTGGAACTTTAGCTTATTCTGAATTTTTGTTCCCTCAGCCTAGTCATGATAACTTTAAAATTTTTTTAATGGCATGTTCCATCAGAAACTTAAAATAGTTTCAAAAAATGTTTCACAGAAAAGAGAAAAGGTTAAGGTTACATGAAGCTGGCTCAGCCATTTTATGAGCTGAGAACTTTGATTTTTATTTCTGGTATATTTTATTACTGCTTTAAAGGGAGAGAGTGAAAGGCATTTGGGGATGTCTGGTCCAAAAAGGTATCAGACCATGATCTATGCAGACCCTCTACCACATCCAGTACCCACTAGTTGTCAGTGAGGAATGGGGGAAACTGAAATTCCCAAAAGTCAAACAGCTTTCTTTGCTTCTGTTCACCAGACAGCAACTCATTACCTATTGGTTGCAAGGTGAGGGAGACAATACTTTTAACAGAACATACCATGTCTGCTTTTGAGGACCTTTTTGTCACCTCTTGTCTTTATTATGTCTAATAGACATGGAGCTAGGCTTCAACCAGAGCATACATGGAAATGGTTTTAGAATTCTCCCAGTTCCCAAAGATATGTGCTTTGAAGCTCTTAATCATATTTGCCCTTAATGAGTTAATCCAATGAGATGGAGATGGATAGGCAATAGAAGATCCTCTGGGAGGAAAACTTCCTTGAGTCTCTTTGTTGCATCCAATGGTGAGTTTATGATGGAGGAAGGATATCTCCCTCACTGGGTTAACTTTGGTGTGAGTAGCAGTGAGGTTGGAGCCTTCTGGGCCAGACCTCCTGGGGGTTGAATTCAGGCTCTGAATTCAACAGCTGTGCAATTTTAAACAATGACTTAACCTCTCCGGGTCCCTCTTCTTCATCTGTAAAATGGGGATTGTAATAGAATCTACCGCCCAGGATAGCTGTAACCAATAAATGAGTTAACATAGGAAAGGCCCTTTAATAATTATGTCATAATGTGTTTGCTATTACAGTATTCATGTAGGAAATCGATTTAAAAAAGTAGAATAAGGTGAGGCAATTGAGATCCTGAAAGACAGAAAGCTGGTCCCAGATTCTGGATCCTCCTTCAGAAACCACTTTAACCATCAGCACTAGTGATGGTTCTCCCATCCATGTGGAAAGCACATTCAGAAATAAGAAAGAACCCTTATACTTTTTCTCAAACTATCAGAAACCCATAGGAAGAAACTCACAGAAAACCAAAGTGAGAACTCCTGTTTTCATTCCTGTACAACCTCTATATATCTTGTTAACAACTGCCTTATGGTGTATAATTTATAGGGCCAATTAGTCAAGGATTATTGGGGAAACATTTGGTTAAAAATAAAAGGATCAAGCAATTATAAATCTGAGTGGATCTGCGTACCCGTCAAATTCTTTAATGCAGAAAAGTAGAGTGAGAAGAAGATGGATAAGAAGAGGTAAGGTAAACCATAATAAGGGTTATACTCTTTTCGATCCTGTACCAGATCAGTCCATATCCACAATAAACATTCTTTCAAAGGCCTCCTCTTTTAGGACTCTATATCCCTTAAAGTCTATAACACTCCTCTGAGCACAATACTTAACACACAGCACTCTTGGTTTTTAAAAAGGAATGAGTGGATGGACGGATAAATGGATGGATGGAAGATAGATAGATTGATAGATAGATAGATGTAAATTTCTTTAGATACTTAATCTGTTCGAAAGATAAATATCTAGTTTTTCACAAATCCCCAAGATCTTAATTATGGAAATTTCTCGATTTCACCCAAATCGGTTTTCTGTATAGATGTAGGCTTCTTGTGCATATCATTATACCACAAATTGTCTTTTCAATTTCCACTAAAATCTTATATCTCACTTGATGAGCAATTTTTGTACTAGCTGAGACACCAGCTGAAACTGTTTCACAAAATACTTTTTTTCTTTTTTCAGTGGATAATATATGGTGAATTGCTTATATTCATGGAACCGGGTCACTGCTGAATTTCACATTCCACTGCTTGATTTAGCCCAAACTTCTGTTTTCTAGTTAAGAAATATAACTGTCCTTGACCTCAACTTTCTCTTAACTTCTATTAGCAACACTGGGTAGTCTTTCTTTTCAAATATTTTTTAATATATTTAATTGCTTTTGCTGTTACAGTTGTACCAATTTTCCCCCTTTGCCGCCCTCCACCCAGTACCCCTCATTCCCTCCAGCAATGTCACCCTTAGTTAATGTCCATGTGTCATGCATATAAGTTCTTTGGCTTCCCTATTTCCTTTATTTTTCTTAACATTCTCCTGTCTGTTCTGTAACCACCAATGTGTACTTCTTTTCTTCTTTCACATCCAGACAATTCACCACTTAATTATTGCCTCTGTCAGCCTCTCAAATCATATTAATACAAGGTTTTCTTTCCCTTATTGCAAAATGCTTATGTTAATTCATTTGTTTAAAGAATCACTTTTTTAAAAGTAGTATCAATTGCAATATTACCAAACATATGCACATGGATTAAATGCACCAATCAAAAGACGTAGGGTAACTGAATGGATAAGAACTAACTTTAACTTATGAATGCTTTAAAATAATCTTGTTATAAGTAGATTTTACTAAATACCATATAGTTTTGTATTTTTGTTGTATCTGCATTACTATAGGTTAAGTTTTCTTAGATTGGAATTATTTACTAAGTTGGGAAAATCTAGTTACAATAACTTAGAAAGATTGAATGCAGTTAAGGAAAAAAGAGAAAAAAGAAAATACTTTTTTATAAAAAATAAAAAATAATACATATATTACATAGAACACATGCTATCTTTCTTATTTCACTGTTACAAAATATGTGCTTGTTTGTGGGTCTATAATATATAGATGTTATTAGCAATTTATGTTTTAAATATCAGCCAACTGGTAGCTGGTGTGTTGAGAAATTAGTCAATCTTTAGGTTAGAAAAGATGTTAAGAGTGAAGACTAATCTGGGACGGAAGCTAACCAACTACTAAACCATATGATTCATGTAAATAGGCAATATATATTCTCATATTAGCATTTAAATTAGATGAGATTCCTTTCAAACAGATAGTGGAAATAGGCCTTTCTAGCAATGAAGGCCCCCAAACTGGGGATGCTTGGGAAAATGATTAATGCTATAATAAGCTTCATTATTCAAATGTAAACTTACCTAATCTCTACCTCAACAGACTCTTACATAGATCAGTGGTTAGTTTAGGACCACATAGGAAGTCAACCACAAGTTCAAAAAATAGCTAAATACTATTCTACAAATTTATTTAAATCCTAGAGATTTTTAATTTTTACCTCAACTTAGTAGACATAATAATTTCTACTCTGGGAACCAGCTGAGCACTGCAAGTGCCATTATTTCTAAAGGCTTCAGCTGGTGAAATACATGTAGAGGAGAAACTAATGACCTCTGTATGGGAAAAAATCAAATATTTTTAAAACCATAGAAAAGTATGATTCTTTTATTTCATGAGCACCATTATGAGATGTAGGAATCTGGTCAATCAGCTAGGTGAACTCAGTACCAAAGGATCTTGATTTTATATACCAGTTTGGAAATATGACATAACATAGAACTGGCTTCCAACTTGAGTCTGCATAACGTAATATCTCAACTTGCAGGCAACCTTTATATATATACATATATATACATATATACATATACATATATATGTATATATGTATATATACATATACACATATACATATATATGTATGTATATGTATATGTATGTGTATATATGTATATGTATATAATATATATGTATTATATATATAATCATAGATTACGCTTCTGTGACTTTTTCATTGTAAATAAAACCCTTCAGTACCAACCAAATCTCATATGTACAACCACCTAAAAGTGGGACATCAGTATCATAAATATTTCAAAACCATTTTCTACAGACAGCAGATTCAGGGGTTGTTGTTCCCCAACATTGTTTAATGGGTTGGAAAGGCCTTTTCTTTTTTCAGGTAAGATAATATAGTGTTTACTGAGAATAAGACCATTTATTTAAGGCTTAGAAATGAAGGAATATTTTTCATAAGGAGTGATGTCAAGTAGTATATATCAAGTAGTGAGGCAGTATGTGCAACTCACATATACATATTCTTGCTTTGTAGGCTGGTCTTTCAGTTCCTATTTCAGGAATTTAAAAACCAGCCTCTTGGACTTCTGGACTTGATTTTGAGGCTTGAGCAGATAGAGTACTACCTACTTTTCTGAAATTAGTTTCCTTGAGTTACAAGTAGTGAAATATACCAGGTATTGTTGTCTACTAGTTTTGAATCTATTTGAATATTGAGATATATTGAGTATCTCTAAAGATAACTATTCTGCTGCCTGAAAATAGGTTAAGCTTACATTTCAAGTCTACTATTAAAGCTGAAATGCTACCACTAGGAAATCTCCTTCAAGATTGTCCTTGCACCATGGAAGATGCTCCTGGGCTCAATGTTCCTTTTACTTCCCTAATAGATGTTGCATTTCTTTCATCTTAGGCTTAGCCCAGCCCATGCTTCATTAAAATCAATTCACTGTGGACTGGTGAATTAAAAGGAAATCAATTACATGTAAAAGAACCTCCTTTATAACAATCCCTGCTTCATAAAAGACACAATCTTTTCATGGATAACAATGCCTGATGTTGGAGCAGTGCTTAGCTTTTCAAAGCTGTTGGTTCCATGGCATTCTTTACTTAGAGCTCTCTGAGGTTAGCAATTATCACAGTGAGGTGCTTGTAATTATCTGTTCAGGCTTCTTAACTGTTGTGAAATAACACTGGGTTTGCCATTCAGGGCATTAGATATAACCAGGTTTCTAATTACCACATTATACAGCCTTGAAATGATGAATTGAAATTTTCATTCAATTAAGATTTCACTTAATTAAGAAAACTTATTTGTAGCCCAATTTAAGATGCATTACCCATGCTAGCTGCTAATAGCTTTAGTCCAGAGGTAGCAAGTGACAATGCTACTTATCTCACATACCCACCTTTTTCTGGTGGTCACTTTGCCCAAAGAGACTGGGCAGCAGTATGAGTCAACTCTTAACAGGCTGGTATAAGCCCATTTTAAAAAAAATTAATATATTTTATTTATTTTGCTATTACAGTTGTCCCAATTCTCTCCCCTTTACCCGCCTCCTCTCAGTACCCCATTTCCTCCAGCGATGCCCTCCTTAGTTCATGTCCATGAGTCATGCATATAAGTTCTTTGGCTTCTCTATTTCCTTTGTTCTTCTTAACATCCCCCTGTCTATTTTGTAACCACCAATGTGTACTTTTTCTTTTTTCCCTTTACACCCAGACAATTCACCATTTAATTACTGCCTTCTGTCAGCTTCTCAAATCATTAATACAAAGTTTCCTTTTCATTATTCCAAAATGCCTACCTTAATTCATTTGTTTAAAGAATTATTTTAAGTAACATGAATTGCAATATTACCAAACACATGCAAAAATACATTTACACCCATACATATTTTTACACATATTTAAAGTACATACTGGATTTTGAAGAGTTAATACAAAAAATTTAAAATATGCCAATAGCTGACATAATTATTGCATGTTAAATGATAGTGTTTTAGATATATTGTAACAAAATTAAGCAGATTTTTTTTCTTCTTTAATACTTATTTTA
Organism: Noctilio leporinus; assembly: GCA_004026585.1. Classification (NCBI taxonomy): domain Eukaryota; kingdom Metazoa; phylum Chordata; class Mammalia; order Chiroptera; family Noctilionidae; genus Noctilio; species Noctilio leporinus. Next base: position 206,582 of record PVIW01001186.1, read on the forward strand.
CTCTGGAATACTATTTTTGTGAAATATATCACAGAAATAGTATATCGCAGAACTCACTTTTGTGAAAGTCCTAGAGACAGTGCCAAAACCATAGTAAAAAAAAGAATTTGGTTTTTGAGTCAGATTCTCCCCACTCCAATAATACAACTCAACTTTATTTTAAGCTACTGGAACTACAACTTATTCTTTTTGGAGTTTTCCATCTTAAATAGATTTATTTATTAATTTATTTAGGCTGTGCATAGGTCTTTTTTCAATACCCTCTGTTTTTCCTCTACATGTTTTACAAGGTGAAGCCTTCAGAAATAATGGCACTTGCAGTGCTCAGCTGGTTCCCAGAGTAAAAATTATTATGTCTACTAAGTTGAGGTAAAAAAATTAAAATCTCTAGGATTTAAATAATTTTGTAGAATAGTAATCTAGCTATTTTTTTAAACTTGTGGTTGACTTCCTATGTGGTCCTAAACTAACCCCTCAACTATTTAAGAGTCTGTTGAGGTAGAGATTAGGTATGTTTACATTTTAATAATAAAGTTTACTATTGCATTCATTCCTTTTCCCAAGCATCCCCAGTTTGGGGGCCTTCATAACTGGAAATGTATATTTCCATGATTTAGTTGAAAGGAATCTCATCTAATTTACATGCTAATATGAGAATACATCTTGTCTATGTACATGAATCATATAGTTTAGGAGTTTGCAACTTCCTTTCAAATTGGTCTTCATTCTCAACATCTTTTCTAACTTAAAGATTGACTGATTTCACGACACCCATGTCCAGTTGGTTGCTATTTAAAACATAAATTTCTAACAAAATCTATATATTACACCCACAAATAAGCACATATTTTGTAACAGTGAATTAGAAATATAGTATGTCTTCTATATAATATACACCCACATTTTCTTAGGTTTTTCTTCTTCCTTAACTGCATTCAATTTTTCTGAGTTATTGTAAGTAACCTGATTTTCCCATTTTGTGAAATGATTCCAATCTAAGAAAACTTAACCTGCAGTAATGCAAATACAAGTAATATACAAAATTGTACCTTAGTAAAATCTATTTATAACAAGATCACTTTAAAGTTAAAGTTGGTTCTTATCCATTCAGCTGCCATGTATCTTTTGATTGGTGCATTTAATCCATTTGCCTTTGTATCTGTGTTTCTGTCTGTCTCTGTTTCTTCATCTTCTTAAAGTAGACCCTTTAGCATCTTTGCAATGCTGGTTTGGTGGAAGATGTATTCTTTTAGACTTCTTTTGTCTGGGAAACTCCTTATTTCACCTTCCATTTTGAATGAGAGCCTTGCTGGGTAGAGTATTCTTGGTTGCAGGCCTTTGTTTTTCATTGCTTGAAATATTTTTTGCCATTCTCTTCTGGCTTGTGTTTCTGTTGAGAAATCAGTTGACAACCTTATGGGAGCTCCCTTGTATGTTATTAGCTGTTCCTCCCTTGCTGCTTTTAGGATTCTCTCCTTGTTTTTGAAATTTGCCATTTTCATAATGATGTGTCTTGGAGTGGGCCTGTTTGGGTTCATCTTCCTTGGGACCCTCTGTGCTTCCTGAGTTTGCATGACATTTTCTCTCCTCAAGTTAGGGAAGTTTTCTGTCATTAGTTTTTCAAACAGGTTTTCTATCCCTTGCTTCTCCTCTTCTCCTTCTGGTACCCCTATGATACAGATGTTATTGCATTTTTTGTTGTCCTGCAGCTCTCTTAAAACCCGTTCCTTCTTTTTCAGTCTTTTTTCATTTTGTTGCACTGCCTGAGAATTTTTTTCTACATTGACCTCCAGCTTGATGATCCAATCCTCTACTTTCTCTTGCCTGCTTTTGATTCCTTCTACTGTGTTCTTCAATTCAGATATTGTATTCATCATTTCCTCTTGGCTCTTATTGATGGTTTCTATGTCCTTTTTAATGCTGGTGTAGTTCTCAGTAAGTTCCTTGCAGCTTTCCTAGAGTTCTTTGTAGTTATCCTGGAGTTGTTTGTAGTATTCTTTGAGCTCATTGAGCTTCTCTATCATCATTATTTTGAATTCTATGTCTGAGAGTGTGCTTGCCTCTATTTCATTTTGCACTCTTCCTGGGGATTCCTCCTTTCCATTTGCTGAGGGTGTATTTCTTTGTCTCCCCATTTTAGGTGACCCTTGTTTGTTTCTGCTTTTTGGATTGGTCTGCTTTGACTTATTGTCTTAGTGGTGTGACCTTCTGTGGTGTAGAGGTGCACTTTTTAAATTTCCTATATCTGTGCTTGGTGATGTTGGTTAGTGTCCCAGTCTGAGCCTTGTCAGACAGTTGGAGACTACCAGAGATCCACTGTCTTTGTCTCCTTTAGTTGTTAATCCAGTCAGTCTGTGATCCAGTCAGTTTTAGGCACCTCTGGGCAGGGCAGATGAATTCAGTCATTAATCCAATCAACCTGTGCCGTGAGATTAGGTTTAGGCACTGCTGGGTGCAAAGGATTAATTCCTACGGGTGGGGCAGTAGCTCCCCCTCAGGCTCCCGCCCTTTGGAGAAAGTGGTCTGCTGGCTGTATGGGGGATGGGTCAGCACTGGACTCAAGGGCTGCTCCCTCAACTCTCCCCCTAAAGCCACTGACCCAAACCCTCCTTAAATGTCTCTAATCCACTGTGCCCTCTCTCTGCTGGAGCCCAAGGTAAGTGGGTGCCACTGTATTTTCATGCATGGTCCCTTTAGGAATTCAGTCTCTCTGTCAAGTTGGCTAAACTTGGCAGCTTCTTGCTTTTCACAGATAGGTGGTGTTTCACTCTCAGCTGTGTTGCTGTAGGCTGGGAAGTCCAGTTAGGGGTTTAGATCCCATCCTTCTCAGGTGGAACCCCTGGCTACTGAGATGTTTCTCTGTCCATTCAGCTGCTGCCTGTGGGAGCCCCACCAGCCTCTCGCAGTTCTACACTTCCTACCAATCATGTTGTGATGAATTGGCTCTTCTGTTCTAACCCTGGTAATAAGACTTCTCTCCAGTTGGTGTTCTGTTGGTTATTCTGGATGATTTCTCCCCAATTAAGTTGTAATTCCAGTTTGGTGTTGGGAGGAGATTGGTGTAGCCCCACTTACTCTTCCACCATCTTGGTTCTAAGCCCATTCTTTTACATTTTAAAAATATGTTTACTGATTTTAGAGGGAGAGAGACTTTACTATGGGAGAGAAACATTGATTGGTTGCCCAGGCCAGAATTCAAACCCGCAGCCTAGACATGTGCCCTGACTGGGAATTGAGACTGCAACCTTTCTGGTATACTGGTAAGGTTCCACCCAACTGAGCAACACCAGCCAGGGCAAGTCCACTCTTGTTATGCAACATATACCCTTACATAGTAGTGGAGGGTTTAAAGCATCCCTTAAGTAGTGTGAAGATCATCATTCTCAAATTTCCTACTCCAGCTCTACCAAATTATATTTTCCAAAAGGCATTCATATAACCAGGAAAGTATGGGAGGTACCATTTTTATAATAACCTTTATCTATAAAAAATGATTGCAAAAACACAACTCCATTTTGTTTCAAATATTTGCAAAATAAATATTTTGTCCCTCCTGCTACATTCTCTAATATAAACAGAAATACGATAGATAGGTAGATAGATAGATGAACATTTTTACAATGTACCAGGTGCTTTTACATATTTATGTATCTCTAAATCTTCATGACAAGTGTGTGAGTTAAGTTGTAGATTCCCATTTTACAGATAAGAATACTGCAGCTTAGAAAAACTAAGTCACTTGTTCACATAGCTAAGAAATAATGGAATCCAGTCATCTTGGCTTCTCATCCCATGCCCTAACCACTGCCTCCACTGCCTTGCTTTTGTCTTCAAGTGAGTTAACATATGTGCATAGAACAGAATACAAGGTAAGATGTTGTCATGCCCATTGAGGATATAGATATAAAGTTCTATGGCATTATGTAAAGAATGTATTATTATGATCTGGGCCAAGTCAGGAAGACTTCAAGGAGGAAGCAGGAGAACAAGTAAAATTAGTCAGAGGGGAAGAAGGAAAGAGGGTACTATAGGGAGAAGGAAGAATAGTACAAAAAAGATAATGTTGTTCTATTATCAATAAGTACCTATTAAGCACTTAAATGCCAGGTACTTTTTATGTACACCTTTAGTCTAATCCTCACATCAGTCAAATGAGAGTAGCCAAGTCAAAGTCTCATTTTGACTTAACTTTAAAGGCCACCTACCATAGAGAATAACTCAAGTTCCATCCACTTTCTCCCTATTCCAATTCCTTCTCTCCCCTTAACCCTTGCTCCAGCCACACCTCAGGGCAGAAATGTGCAGACAAGCCCAGATGGTGCTCATGGTGGGGCCCAGTATAAGTGGGGGTCCAGCCACATTGCGAATGCTATAGAAAACTTTGTTCTCAAGCAAATTCTGATCTATGTGAGGCTTATGAAAACCTCATTTGAAATGGGCTAAATTGTTCATGATAATTAAAATGTTTGGGACGCTTCAGAAAGTTCCAGGCCATAGTCATATTGTTCTGCTCCATGAATTTGCTCTCATTGGAGCATGAATCTGACACATGGCCCCTTTGTATGAGGCTCTGAAGGGTCCTAAGAGGAAGGTATGTGCTCCCAGAGGGAGTCAGTATGGTGAATACAGCTCAGAGAAGTAGGATTCTTTTGAAAAGCTTTACACTAAAGTTTACATAAATAGGAACTGGCCTTAAAATAAAATAGATCCAGTTTGGTCTCCCTTCCGTTCCCCCACCTCCCTTCCTTTGCACCCAGGCACCAAAGCCTTCTGTGGGACCTAATCCAAGGATTCAGGCTCGTGTGGAACTGCTGATGTTTCCTCCTCCTCTCACTCCCCTGGTATCTCTCATGACATTTATTTCTCAAAACTCTAGAGGCTAGAATTTAGAGATCAGGGTGACAGCAGAGTCAAATTTCTGGTGAGGTCCTCTTAAAGGTTATACCCTCACATGGTTTTTCTTGATGCATGAGGTCACATGGACAGAGGCCTCAAGCCTCTTCTTACAATCTCATCATAAGGGCCCTTCCTTACTGACCTCATCTAACCTTAATTACATCCCAAGGTCCACACCTCTAAACACCATCACATTTGGAATTAAGAATTTCAGCATATGAATTTGGGGGGTAGGGAGCATACCCCCCAACACACCTGGGGTCCTTCCTTGCCAGGATGATGAAAGTCCATGTTCCAAGAAAGTAAATTCTTTTTTTTTCTTCAAATCTTTTATATATTATCCTTTAGAGAGAGGGGGAGGGAGAGAAGCAGAGAGGGAGAGAAACATCAATGTATGGTTGCCTTTCACCTGCCTCCAGCTATGGACCTGGCTTGCAACTTGGTTATGTGCCCTGGCTGGGAATCAAACCAGTGACCTTTGGGTTCATGGGCTGGCACCTTATCCACTGTGCCACCAGCCATGGCCAGAAAGTGAATTCTTTTTTTTTTTTTCAATGTATGGTTGCGTTTCACCTGCCTCCAGCCACAGACCTGACTGGAGACCTGGTTTGCAACCTGGTTATATGCCCTGGCTGGGGAATCGAACCTGTGACCTTTGGGTTCGCAGGCCGACGCCTTATCCACTGTGCTACCAGCCAGGGCAGAAAGTGAATTCTTATTAATCTAGTCATACATTCCAGTCCCCTTGATCAAGCACTCTCAAAATCTAGTTCCAAGAGTACACCCCTGATGGCAGCTACTTCCTAGCTCATTTTTGAAGCTCCTTCAGTGTATAATCTTCTTCCTCCTTTATCAGTCACTGCATGGCTCAACCAGGTTATATTAAGATTTAAACTGTTGTTCACCTGGCAGCCAAGTGAGGGAGCAGCTCCTGCTATGAAGATGAGGTCTCCAAAGCATCTCTTAGCACAGGGGAAGTGCTACCTTGTACTAGGGAAACTCTGAGGGTTCAGGAAGTCTCCAAAGACATCCATCCATTCAGATGTCTCCCTGCCATGTTTCAGGTACAAGGTTTTCTCAACCAGAACTCTGATCTTAATACCATGGATTTGCCTCAGATGGACACTGGAAGTAAGTCCCTTAGCTCTCCAATTCATTCTCAAGACCCTGCTCAGCTGGGTTTCTTTGTAAACTATCATAAGGAGTCTCTGGCTTTCACAGTTAGCCTTTAACTGCTTGTCAAAGGCCCTCACTTTCCCCTAGAAAGGCCCCCATCTCATTCTTAGCAGGGAATCAGTAAACTAAAGGCATACCTCAGATCAGACGTTGCAGATTTAGTTTCAGACCACCACAATAAAGCAAATGTTGCAGTAGAGCAAGTCACACAGTTTTTTTTGGTTTTCTGGTGCTTATGAGTTGTTTGTACTATACATGCAGTCTATTACATCTGCAATGTCATTATGGATAAAAAAAATACAGATACCTTAAAATTTAAAAATATCTTATTATTGACTTGACTTAGAGAATTTCACTCTTAGAAGAGACCTGAGAATTATAGCTTCTAATCTGCTATTTGATTCTCTTTTAAGCCTTTGCCCCATGACCCATCCTTCCTTATTTAAATGCTGCCACAGGCCACAGTTTGGAAACTAGCCACACACCTAAGCCATCCATTTCATTTTCAGTTAAGTCTGGCAGCCAACTTCCTCCTCAGATTGAGTTGATAAGTCTATACATTTACTTCTAGCCTCCTGAATGGTCCCCCGATGCTTTGGGTAACTTTTATGGTCATTCTACTCACTGTTTCCCAGCTGGTATATCTCATAGCCCATGAAGGATACTATAGCAAGAAGTTACTGCTGAAGGTAAATGGAGCTTCATCCTATTTTGGTCCTCTGAAGGATATTCCACAGAGTCATCCTATTTTGGTCCTCTGAAGGATATTCCACAGAGTCAGCCCACCTGAAGGACAAGGAAACTGGGATATCTACCAAAACCCATCTATCATTGGTAGAAGGCTGTTCTTAGGGAGCACAATGCTTCTCTGTCACTTCTGGCTTGCCATATGGGCAGTCACTGTGTTCACACAATCAGAACAACTGTACAGTAAGGAGACTTTGCATGTAGAAATGAGAGCCTGAGAGGGTATGAGCAGGACACCAAAAATATCTGCTATAGGAAGAGGTGGGGTCCGGGGGAGAACGTGCTTGTCAAAATAAAGATCTCAGCTACTGGAGAGCAGAAATAAACAAAAAAGTCTTTATTGCTAAAAAAAGCTAACCATCCTCTGAGCCTTCAGTGAGTCATTATCCTTTTCCTGTCGGAAGGTAAAACCTTCCATTTGTTAAAAAATGAAACATCTGTGATATGCAATAAAGCAAAGCACAATAAAATGAGGTATGCCTATAAGTAGTAGCCAGCCAAGTTCACTGCCTTTGTGAAAATCTCCCTCTCCCCGATTATTTGCAAATGCTGACTCATTACTCCCCCAAATGGGTCCCCTCACTGGGGCCTTTCCCAGGTCAGCTTTGGTGAAAAGTTTAGTCCTTGGGCCCCCACTCTGTGCCAAGGATTTACACATTCCCATTATATCTACCACTCAGAAAGGTGCCCTCTTTGCCTTATGGGCTACGAGTAAGTCCATTTTGCAACCCCATCTTCCCTGCTTTTTCATTCCACTCCTGGTACAACTTACTAGTTTGCATGTTTCAAGGGTTAGATGCGAGGGAAAGGCTTCTGTCATGCTTCACTCTCCTTTCCTACTCACAGCACAGCTCCTAGACCAGAAGCATTAGCTTCACCTGGAAGCTTGTTTAAAAATGCAGAGCCCTGGGCCCCATCTTAACCCTACAGAATTAGAACCTGAACTTTAATAAGATTCCAAGTGATTCTGTGTGCACATTAGATATAGCTGCTCCAGTCTAGTGAACCTTGAGCAGGTGACTCAACTCTCCAGCATTAGTGTCCTCACCTATTAAATGAGGGAGAAAAACAAAAAACGAAGAGCCCTAGGGCTCTCAAATCCTCTAATCCTCTCCTTCCTGTCTACTTCCTCAGGTGCCTTGAACTGTGCCCAGAATTATACTGCAGTTCTACAGTGAAGGCAGGGGACAATTGATGACTGATATAATGATATATCTTATCTCTTTCAATATTAATAGCTGTAAATGAGAATCCTTAACTCAGGAGGGACAAGGCACTGCTTTTGCAGCCTGGAGTCACTTGATCTCTGTCCTAATTGAACACCAGACTTTTAGTTGAGTTCCAGAAATATGACACTAGCACAGAGATATATGCCACAAAAGGGCTCTGGATGCTTCTTGTTCACCAGGGTGGAAATGGGGGGATGAAAAAGACACCTCTATGTGGGAGAAAATAAAACACAGGCTCTTTTGAAATCAGTTAATGGGAGTTCAAGTTCTAACCTAGCCCCTAGCTGGATGCATTCTATAGTGTAGTTATTTATAAATGAGGAGTAATATGAGCACCCATGCCAGGGGTCTCCGTGAGGCTTACATGAGATTATTTCTATGACATATTTAGCCCAGACAAGCTCAACAAATAGTCAGGGTAGTCAGGGCTTTCTTTCTTTCTTTCTTTCTTTTTGGTCAAAATTTATTTTTATTTCAATTTCAGTTGTTATATTTGAAATTGTTCATAAAAAAAAGAAATTTAAAATAATCACTTTATAATCCTAAAACAATGAAACTGTGGCTTAAAAAGAAAAGTATTCAGCCCTGGCTGGTGGCCAAGTGGAATGGCGCTGGCCTGCGAACACAAAGGTTGCTGGTTAGATTCCCAGTCAGGGCACATAAGCAGGTTGTTAAGCCAGGTCTCTAGCCAGGTCCCTAGCTGGAAGCAGGTGAAGGGCAACCATACATTGATGTCTCTCTCCCTCTCTGCCTCTCTCCCTTCCCCTCTCTCTAAAAATAATAAATAAAATCTTAAAAAATAAAAAAGTATTCAGCACCATTTGCCCATAGGCTTTTCAGAATTTGTTCTTCAAGTTTCTGGAACTTTTCTGTCTGTAAAGTACAGGAGTTGTGGAAAGTACATAAGGAAGCCTCTCTGGGACAACCAATAAGAAGCTCAGCAATCAATGTAATAACTTAGGCTGTACAACGCTCCCCTCCTGTCCACTTTAGTGCGGGAGGGACATGCTTCGAAGCACTGAGGTATGGGCAGTCAGACTATTATTGCTGTTAGAATTGGTCTTCTCAGCTAATAACAGTAAATCTCTGGCATAGATGCTATTGGTCTTTAATGTCCTGTGATTTTAAGAAAATTTTGCAAATAGTTTGGATTTATTTCAGTGTATTCAGAAATTAAATGTGTTTAATAAGGTTCACTACTCTGCCACTAGTGTCTGCTGGTTTAGTACCCTTTTAAAATACATGTAGGCCCTGGCTGGTGGCACAGTAGATAAGGTGCCAGCCTGCGAACCCAGGGGTTCCTGGTTTGATTTCCAGACAGGGCACGTAATCAGGTTGCAAGCCAGGTCTCCAGCCAGTTTCATGGCTGGGGGCAAGCCACACACTGATGTTTCTCTCCTCTCTGCCTTTCTCCCTTTCCCTCTCTCTGAAAAATAATAAATAAAATCTTTTTTTAAATAAATAAATAAAATAAAATACATGTAATATGTGTAAGTAATCATAATCTTAAAGTACACTTAGAATACTTAATTAAGTCAAAATCTAATTTAACAAAATGTCTCTAATTATGCAGCTGATGAAACTAAATCTTAAGTTATAACAAAGAAGACTCATTCTTCCTTGAAGCTGTGATGCACAGAAAACTCTAAAAAGTACATGCCCTTAAAAGCTGTCATGGCCTCATCATTTACCATAAGATTCCAACTGGGGCTGGGCCAGAAACGAGTACTTCTACATATTATAGAAAAATCCATAGAAATACTAAGACTTTGATGCAAAAGAATATCTGTCTTTCTGCAACCATGAATAGTATTTCCTAATAACACAAAGCCACAGGCAAGTCCATACACTTGATTAGATGTCAAAGGAATGGGAGGGAGGTGGACTATTAGGTTACCTTTCATCTCTAAAACAGGAATACTTTAAATATCCCACAGGATTGGTGTAAATATTAATGTGGAGGAATATATTTTGCAAATGGTTACTTTTATTAATTATCCATAATATAGAGAGCAAATACTAAGCAAAGATATGTAGGTATCTGCTCTCTAAAAACCTAAATATCAAAATAAGGGTAAAAAGGAGAAAAGAGATAAGCCAAAGAGAGACAAGGCTCCAACCAAATTTATTATTTTACATGACTTACAATATCCCCACAAATCAATACTTAATCTATGTGCATTAGCCAGGGTTCCACAGAGAAATAGAAGTAATAGAAAGGAGAGAGAAGTGGGAGGGAGAGGAAGATTGGTTCATTGAATTTAAGAAATTGGCTTATGTGATTGTGGAGGCTGCAAGTCAAAAATCTGCAGGGTAGGGTGGCAGACTGGAGACCCAGGCAAGAGTTGAGTCTAAAGACAATGTGGGGGCAGAATTCTTCCTTTGGGGATCTCAGGGTTTTATTTTGTTTTTTTTTTTTTTTTTTCTTGATGCCTTCAACTAACTAAATGAGTCCCAGTCACATTAATCTGCTTTACTCAAAGTACTGATTTAATCTCACCTAGCAAATATTTTCACAACAGCCCAACTTGTGTTTGACCAAATATCTGGGTTCTCAATTAGGACTTAGGTCAAGGTGGTGACATAAGTAAACATGGTACTCAAACCCTCCCACAACCACATCAAAATTACAACTCAACTACAGAACCACCATCATTTTAAGACACTTACTCTTAGTTATACAATGATCTTAATAGCAATTGCTACTGCCTTCTAGTAATGTTGGTTGTATAAAAGCTGTTAACACTGATGTTGTCTCTTTAGCATAGGGCCCATAAATGCTGTCACTTTAGGTAAGATCTTAAAATGTTCTTCTCACAATATTAAGAAGACTAAATGAGAAGGCATGTGAAAAGTGGCTTAAAACTATAAATCAAACTATTCTAAAATAAACAGTTCATGTACTTTTTTTAAACATGGTTTGAAATCACTTCAGTAGTCTAATCTCCAGTTGAACACAGTTTAATAATCAAGAGTTGAGAAGATCTAATAAATGCAATGTTAGACCAAACAGTGTCATTAACACCAATGCCCATACTCTGAACAGTTCCCCTGCATATCCTACTTCCTTAAAATGATAAATAAAATCCCTGTATTTATGGTTCAGAACATAAAGCTATACTACAAAGAACAAGTATATTTGTGATAGTGCATAGAAAGAAAATTGATAGAGGTTTCCTGTATTTGTCAACAGTTCTAAAAATTCACATGATATGACAGTAACAAGTGAAGCTGAAAAAACTTTTCTAATCTATCATTAATAATAACATGTTGTAATCAACCGTGACAAAGGAGACTGATTTTATCTTTCAGTTATCCTATATAAAATGTTATAAAATTATTGTAACAGGAACAGATGGTAAAGAATTTACAGCCAAAAATGTAGGAAAAAATCTATAGCAATTCATTTTTGTGATATTTGTTTTTTTAATCAGCTCTTTTAAAATCTGCATTTTGCAGCTTGGCCTGGTGGGTCAGTTGGTTAACTGTTGCTCCTTGCACCAAAAAGGTGACAGGTTCAATTCCAGTCAGGATATGTACAGAAGTCAGCAGATTGATGTTTGCCTCTCTCTCTAAAATCAATAATTAAAACCATATCCTCAGGTGAGGAGTTAAACCTTTTTTAAATTAAATCTGCACTTTGCTGTTATTTCTTGGTATAAATTCTGTATTTAATATTGTATTTTAAATTTTGTTTTGTTTTTCATAAGAAAAATAACAAAATTATATAGTCTTTCAGTCCTTCAAAATTGAATTCTACCCTGCTTATAGATTCTCAAGTAGGAAAGAACATGATGAAAGTAATGATTTGGGGAGGCAAAAGAGGAATTAAGGTTAAAATCTCCCTCTTTCTCTCCCCCCTCCCATCTCACACACACATACATGTGTGCATGAGCACACTCTGGAATTTGGTTAATATTAGATATGACATTTCATTTCAGAGAGAGGGGAGTGAAATGGAATATTCAATAAATAGTTTGGGGATCATTAGCTATTCATATGAGGTACTGGGGAGGAAAAAATCTTTTCTTCTATTCATCTCAGCTTCTCTGACTAGGGCCCTATAAATTAGGCTGACAAAAGATAGATTAACAAGAGAAAAGCATACAAATGTATTTAATATCATTTTTACATGTCACAGGAACCTTTATAAGAAAATGAAAACCTGAAGAAGTGGTTAAGCCTGAGAGCATTTTTATCATAGGTTTGATGAAGAATAGAAAGTTGTGGGAAAACATTATAGGATGAAAGGTATGAGCTAAAGGTATAAACTAGGAGAACCTTAGCATGGCCAGGTAATTTGTGTTACTCTTGGCATCTCTCTATCTACAGAGATAAGGATGTTTCATTCATCCAGGTATTGGGCATGCACCACTCACATGAGGGTCTTGTGATCTTCTACAGGGTAGAAAGGAGAGATCAGAGTCCTTTCTACACCTGCCAGTTTTCAAATACCCTCAGCTTTAAAAATGCAATATGCCAAGGCACCATATTTTGGGGTAGCATGTCATGAACCCCATCATATTTAAAAGATATTTATTTCAACACTATTTATAACAGTGAGAAGTTGAGGAGAAGGGAGCCCTAAAACTAAGTACTATTAATAGAAAAATGATTAAATAAATTATAGTAATCCATACCATGGAATACTATACAAATATTCAAAATAATAAAGTGGGCCAATTGCACTGATATAAAAGAGCTCTAAGCTAAATCAAGTGGAAAAGATCAAGTGACAGATGCTTCTTTGCAAAATAAAACAAGATAAATTAACCACTATTTTAATAAATGTGTATATACACATATATATGTAAAAGAACAGTAAAGACTAGAAAATTATCTGTGAATAGGGGAATGTGTGTATCTCTGTGTGTGCATAGGTGTGCGTGTGTGTTGTGAGATGGCAGACTACCATAGTTTATTCTACATTCTTTTTATGGCTTGAGTCTTTAAGTAGTTATGTACTGCTTGTATAATATGCAATTTCATAAATGGTAATGTTTAAACAATCAAAATGTTATCTTTTTTTGGAAGAAACACGATAGCATAAAAAGGTTTAGAACATATCAGTTCTGTCTCTAAATTCTCTGGACCATCATTTCTTATCTATAAAGGGAAGATTTGGACTAGATTAACTAATTTCTCTAGTAAACTTCAAAGTTCTATAAGCTTATAAGATACAGTTTTTCGCTTTGTTATTTTTGTATTTTATTTATTTTTTGTCTTTTTGTTGCTTTTGTTGTTCCATTACAGTTGTCCCATTTTTCCCCCATTGCTCTCCCTTGTCCTGCCCACCCTCCCTCTCCCACAGTCAATCCCCACCCTGTTGTTCATGTCCATGGGTTATTTATACTAGTTCCTTGACTAGCCCCTTCCCCATCTCTCCCCCACTTCTCCCCATCCCTCCACCCCCTCCTCTCTGGCCCCTGTCAGTCTGTCCCTTGTTTCCATGCCTCTGGTTCTATTTTTATATTTAACAATTAATACTTCAGTCTTTCAGGCACATTACTAATATAACCATTAATTTTTTTTTTTTTGCCTTAGTAACTACATTTTGTCAGTGTGGCTGCCTACTTTTATATTTAAAATGATAGAGTTTAGTTTAGTTCTTTATCTTAATCAGAATTGCTACATGGTCAGTGAATGTTATAAGAAAACACAGGATGCAAATCACACAATTTTTCTAGTTGGGAAAAATACAGCCAATTTGACTTTCCTAAGCTCTTTCTCTCAGCTTCACTCTGAAATAAAAAAATAACATAATGTCAAATTTCCATGAGAAAAGATCATGATCTTCTCCAGAAGAAGTAGAGTGTTTAAGTTAGAAAGAATTGTTACTTTACTTAAAATTTTTAAAAGAACACATTCTTAGTTCCTCAAGGCAATGAAATAAAAGGACATTATTTGAGAAGAAAAAGTACTTTTATGCAAAATTATCTGAATAATTCACCCAGATCATCACTGCCTTGGTAGTGAATAATAGCAGGAACAAAAAGAGAACATGTAGGTTTATCAGCAAAGAATTCTACCTTCATAAACTATGCAGTTATTTAGAATCCAAATATAATCTATATCCTAGTTCTGGAGGACATTCTTCAGTACACTTCAATTTTTTAAAAGATCTTATTTATTTATTTTTGAAGGGAGAAAGAGATGATGGAGAAACATTTATTGGTTGCCTCTTGTACATGCCTGGACCTGGGACCAAACCTGCAACCCAGGCATGTGTCCTGATAAAGAATCAAAGCTGTGACCTTTTACAACACCCAACAGAGCCACAGGAGTAAGGGCAGTGCGTTTCATTTTAAAGTAAATAAAAGTATCACACGATATCCCATAACAAAGAGAATGAAGCAAATTGAATCTTGGATAAATATCTCTTCTTTGATTTTAGTTAGACAGCAAATTTGGGCCCTTTACCTTGTTATTGCTTGAAATAAGTCTACATTCTCTTCTACAAAGATTCCAAGAAATTCATAAATTTGCAATACAGGCACAAATGTAAAACTAATGGGAAGATATGAAAGGAGATATTCTCAGGGGTATAGGTAGGCATGCACTCTCACACACGGGGGTATCAGAAAGAGAAGGAACAAATTTCCAATGTAAATAGCAAGGTGGAAACGTTCAGCTGTTAAACTTTGAACTTTGTTTCTTCATATATTCATCAATGGGCATTAAGGGGGCTCTAAGCACTGTTCTGGGAATGCAAATATGAGTAAGATACAATCCCACAAGGACACAGTCTATCAGGAGAGACAGAGAAATAAATAATTACAATCAATATGATTACTGCTATAAAGCAGGTATACATGAAGAACTATGACGGGGTGTAGAGAAGGGAGTCTCTAACTATGTTTCTGGGAAATCAAAAGCAGCTCCATAAATATTTGAGCTCAGTTCTGTAGTATTTGTAGAAATTCCAGCATTATTCAGTAAACTATCTATTATATCTGAAGTAAGAACATTAATCATAAAAAGCAACAGCTGAAAGCACCAACCCAAAAATAGTAATAGAAAGTAAAAAATGTCTTCTGGGGTACATACTGTTGGGGAAATGAAAAGAGTTTGCAAGCTCAAGAGCAAAGCAAAAATACCCACTCTTTCCACTTCTGTTCAACATTGCAGAACAAAAGGACCAGATAAGATGTCCCAAATAAATGTCCCACACTTGATAACAAAAGCAAACGGCAACAAAAGCAAAAATAAACATGTGGACTACATCAAACTAAAAACCTCTGCACAGCAAAGAAAACTATCAACAAACTAAAAAGTCAACCTACCAAATGAGAGAAAATATTTGCATATATCTCGTAAGTTAATATCCAAAGACCTCATACAACTCAATAGCAAAAAAAGAGAAAAGAAAAACTATGATTAAGAAATGGGCAGAGAATCTGAGCAGAGATCTTTCCAAAGACAAACAGATAAATATCAGGTACATAAAAAGGTGCTCAATATCACTAATCATCAGGAAAAAAATCAAAACTACAATGAGATATGATCTCACATGTGTTAAAATGGTTTTTGTAAAAAAGGTAAAAGATAATAAGTGTCATGGGGGATGTGGAGAAGAGGAGAGCCCCTTGTGCAGAGCTGGTGGGAAGGTAAATTGGTGCAGCTATGATGGAAAGCAGTATGGCAGTTTCTCAGAAACTTAAAAGTAGAACTGCCATATGATCCAGCAATGCTTCTGGGTATTTATGCAAAGAAAGTGAAAATGCTAACTTGAAAAGGTATATGCACCCCCATATTCATAGCAGCCTTATTTACAATAGTCAAGACATGGAAACAATGTAAGTGTCCAACAATGGATGAATGAATAAAACATACATCATATATATCCTATATAGGGGTGGGCAAAGTAGTTTTATAGTTGTTCATATGAAGAAATATAATAATTAATAAATAACAATGCAAGAATAAGCTATTTCATGCACTCATGAGTGAAAACCTACTTTTGCCCATCCCTGTGTATATATTTATCATACACACACATATATAAATAATTAAATAATTTTATATTTAATATATATATAATATATATTAAATATATATATAATGGAATATTAAATTCTGTCATTTGCCACAATGTGGATATACCTTGAGGGCATGATACTAAGCAAAATAAATCAGAGTAAAATAAATATTGCAAGATCTCACTTATACAAGTTCATTTCCCAGTGGCTCTCCCATCTCAATTTATCCCTGCCTTGGAGGCAGAGGTAAGACATTTTAGGGCAAATAAAAATGCTCCAACTCCTGAGAGCCCTCCAAATAGAGGCAGATTGCTTCTAGGGGGAAAGAGGGCAATGTAAAAGGAACTTAGCCACAGTCTGTTTTTCAGGTTATTAGTGCTGTGAGGCTGCACAAGATGGGAATTCACTCTGATGGTGCTTTTCAGAGAATGTTCTGGAAGACAAGTGTTTTTCTTGCTGTGTCTGAAATGGGCACCAGTGTAATGGTTACAAACATCAGTCTACTCAGTTTAAGCAGCTTCCTTTAACAATGCCTTTGTTTTTGTTTTTAATCTCCTATCTTCCTGAAAGATATCCAAATAGAGTTGGCAGGAACTGAGCCAACACCATGAAGATTCCTAAATAGTTAGACATAATTGCCAAATATAAAAAGAAAGCACAGATACTAAGACACCAACCTTTCTTGTCAGAGTCACAGCCTAGTTTACGAGATGTATCTAGAAATCCTAGCAGTAGTAGAGCTTGGAATCATTTGCCCGGAGTTACAAAGCAAGAGAGATTAACTATAGTTTTGTATTTCACCACTGCTGTTACTAACATGGTTTTAGCTAAATTCTTGGATCAGGCCACTGATTGAGCTAAATATTCCATAAGAGATAGGAATTAATCTATTCCATGACAGTTAATTTTCACTAATTCTGCTTTGAGGAAACATTTGGTATTTACTTAACATGATGCTTATTAAGTCAAAATGTGAGTTAATTAACTTGAAAGTATTGTCTAATTTCTTAATCAGTATTCATGATATTGTGATTAATAATAAGAAATAAACATTTGCTTTTCATTACACACCTCATAAAAAAACTCTTTAAAAGTCCCTTATTTAAGTGATGAGAGCAAAGATGGTATCTTCTGTTTTGTTAATGGAATGACATTTGGCCCTGACTCAAGGGTGGGGGCTGATTGTCAATAGGAGCCAACATTATGTTCAGATGATTAGAACTTTCAGTCCCACCTGCTGATTTCTGGGGAGGGGCTTGACATCGACTCTATCACCAATGGCCAATGACTCAGTCAATCATGACTATGTAATGAAACTTCAATAGAACCCCCCCAAAAGACAATTCATAAGCCTTTTTTCTGAGAGCCACCTTGCCAAGCCCCCAGATCCAGGAGGACAGAAGCTATTTTTGTTTGGGACCTAGCTTTATGTATTTCTTCAACTAGCTTTTGATTTATATTCTTTAATATCCTTTGTAATAAATCAATAATCTAGTAAGTAAATGGGTTTTCTTGAGTTCTGTGAGCCATTGTAGCAAATTAATCAAACCCAAGGAGAGGGTCATAGAAACCTCTGATTTATAGCCAGTTGGTCAGAAGCAGAGGTAACTGCCCCGGGGTTATGCCTGGCATCTGACGCAGAGGGCTGTCTTGTGGGACTGAGCCCTTTACCTGTGGAATCTGATTCTATATCTGGGTAGAGTGTCAGAGTTAGGCTGAATTCGCAGACCCCCTGCTAGTGTCTGGGAACTGCTTGTTGGTGTGAGGAAGCTAACACATACACAAACACATTGAAATTGGTACCAGAACCTCCTTAGTAATAAGGCTAGTTTCTAATAGCAAATGCTTCAGAGTAAAAAACACTTACATATATTTCCCAAGTTTTCCCCCATTATATTTAGTTTTAATCTGTGTGACAAGTTTCACCTCACAAAATGTTTCCTTCTATTTGATTCTTTTAAACACATTGAAATTATATAGAAATTTCTGCTAGAATCACAGACATCTCCTCCTCCATGTCACCTCCCTATGGACCAAAAAGGTCTTATAATGGCACATTATAAACATTTAATTAATAACTGTGTCACAGTTAGAGTCAATCTGGTCTGTACTTTTCACACCAAAAAGTAGTCTTTCAAGTTGTGCATTTTTACCACTAACTTTCCAGTGTGGCTTTCGAATCTCAATCAATTCTTTAAGAAATGCAAATGTTCTTTTCCCCTTAGCTTAGCAATAGCCACTGGGAAATACATATGTATAATTCCTTCTTGGCTATGCATATTCTGTAACAATAATCAAAGCTAAAAGCCAAAAAAGATATTTCAGAGCATGCTCAACTTTTCCATCTTGCTGTTGGAGGCCATTTAACCTAGCTTTCCCCTTGGAACAGCCAGGTGAATAGTGCTGTTCATAGGATTAATCTTTATTGATTCTCACAAATCTATGCCCATTCCTGCTGCTGGGCCCCTTACCTGCAGTGCTCTCTCCCTTTAACTTGTTCTCCACTCTCTTGCTAGGGTGCTCTAGGGCCCTATACAGCCTGCCCAAAATAGCACTCTTGGTTCATCATCTGCATTCCCCTTAACCCCCAACCCCAGTAACATACCTATGCTCTAATCATGGCATCACTAGCAATCTCCAAATACAGCATGTGGTTGCTTGCTTTTGCACCCATTCCCTCTGCCTGCAATGTCTCTGTACCCATTGGTGATGATCTTGCAACCATCCTTCTAAACTCATTTTAACAGCCACCTCCCCTTTGAAGTCTTCAATCATGCTCTATCCTGCCCTAGTAGAACTGAGAATTATCTGCATTAGTTCCACAGTGCATTGCACTGTGGGCCCTTCGCTATCTGAGTATTTATCACACAGTATTTAATTATGAGTTTCATGATTATCTGCACCCCCACCCCCCACTATTTAGTGAGCACCTTAGAAATGGAGATTTCTTTTCATTCTTATATTCCCATGTGTTAGCACCATGTATGCCATCTAGCAAGTAATTAAAAGGTCTTTATGCAACAAACAGAAGAAGGTGATACAGATGGGAGAAGTATGCATTTTTCAGCTCTCCCGTGCACATGGAATCCTGTAAATCCCATACTTATGGAGATAAACGAACCTCTGCTCAGAGTGGACTTACCTCCCTAACCAAGTAAATAAATAAATAAATAAAAATTAAAAAAATTGAAAATGGCATCATCATTTGCAAATCCCTCTCACCAACTGTTAAGTCTGTGCCTCATGAGACAGGGGCACAGAACATGGAAATAAATATGCCATAAGGGGATCCAGAATACACTGCTGTAACATAAAAATTATTTTGGAGCTGAGGGCATTTGAGTTCCTGAAATTCCTTATTTGCCTAAAAGCAGAGTCTCCCAGAAGAACTTAAATGATCATAGTCCCATTCCCAGAAACAAACAGGGAAGACTGGCTTTTACCACCACACCCAAATAGACACCGTCAAAAAGAAACTATTTTATTTCCCATCTATTCTCCTAAGAACCCATTTATCTTTTCAAAAAGTCATTTATTTTCCCATAAGTGTCCTTTGTTCCTCTACCCTTCCCCTATTAAGAAGTCATTTGTTTTCCATAAGTACCCTACTTTCTCTTACCTTCCCCTATTAAGATAGTAAATAAGCCCCATATTCTAACCACCCCTTTGAGTGACACATTTCTGTGAACCCCCCATATACATACTTACATGAATAAAAATCTGTTTTCTCTCTTACTAAGCTGTCTTTTGTCAGTTTAATTTTCAGGCCTCCAAAAACTAAAACTAATTGAATAGAGGAAAAGTTTTTCTCTCTCCTACTCTCTCTTATCTGTATATATGCATATGGTTATTTAGGAAACCATGTGCGCACAGTCACATGGATAACTCCTAATGCTTGTAGAGCAAGGGGAGGAATAAGCTCTTTCTCCTTTTGTTCTGTGATTTTCAAGTAGCAAGAGCTTAAAATAAGGGGACATAAAACTAAAAACACAAAAAACAAATAGGGAAAATAATAGAATAACAACAACAAAATTTCAAAAAGGGGGAAAAATGCCCTCAACCACACAAGAGTTATTGGTTCTCTCTGGTTACTGAGTTTGCAGAGCCCAGATAACCTAAATCAATAAGAAATCCCCATGTCTGCTTTCTATTTCCAGCCTTCTCCCAAATAACCTTTTTCTAGCTGTTAACTAAAAACTAGCTGTTAACTAGGTTCTCTGTCAACCTTCATGTAAAGATACTAGTGAGCAATAGAAATGCAAAACAGGGTGAAGCCTAACCAGAGAAAGAAAGAAAATCAAAAGAACAAATTTTCTCATGAATGGACCATTTCCTTAAATGAAAGTGTCTCGATGTTTGTTCCCAATCTTAAGCCTCCAAGTATGATGATCTAGACTCATAGTTTCAAAGTGGGTTCTCTTCAGTCTGGGGAGGTACCCCCAGGCATTAGGGAAGAGAGGGGAGACCACCACCCCCCACCTTAAACCTGAAAGTTTCAGCTTTGTTCTGTTTAGAAGTTGGGCTCATATGGAAGACACCAGAGTATAAGTTGTATGGCAAAAACAAACAAAAACATCAGTCCAGAAAATCAGGCCATTGGCTCTGGTGAAATTCCATCTGGCTTTTACAAAAATTAGAATGGTGCAGCAGGCTGTGCTAACTTGTAGCTCCCTTTAGTGTAGTGTAGGAGAAGAAACCCAGAATAAGAGATGAGACATCAAGGCCCAAGCCCCATCCCACTGAATGTGACTACCAGTTTACTACACTAGATTCCCAGGCTCCATGAGGCCAGCCACCCTGTCCATTTTGTACATCATGGAATCCTCAGGGCCTAGTGCTGTGCCTGGGACATGGCAGCTATTCAATGGCTAGTTGTTGAAAAAAAAATGAACAAAGTCTCCTTTGCTTGTCTCAGTAATTCTGGATCCTCGACTTGCTAAGGTGAAACCACTCTAAGTGTGGTCACTAATAAAACAAACTTAGAGATAACACCTATTCTAGAGAATTTTAAAGATCCAGTAGGGTAACTCATGTAAAATGCATAAGCACAATGCTTAACACAAAAAAAAGTGTCCAATAAGAGTTACCTATTATTTTTGCAATGCATATTACTATAGTACTCCCTGAGCAGGATTAAAGTCTCTCTTTGAAGCACTTAAAAAAATTAAAAAATAAAAAATAAACCTCACCAGAAGGTATGCTTATTAACTTTAGAGATAGAGCAGGAAGGAGAGACAGAGAAAAATCAACGTGAGAAACATTGACTGGTTACCTTCTGCACATGCTGTGATAGGGCAACAAAACCCACAACCCGGGCATGTGTCCTGATCTGGGATCAAACCTGCAATCCTTTGGTATATGGGACAACACTTCAACCAACTGAGCCACATGGCCAGGGCTGAAATGCTTTTTATGTTTATCCTCCTAAAGACAAGGTAGATGGAGGTTCAGTATTCAGGGCAAATTTCTCAACTTCTCTGAATCTACAGCACTTTACCTTAAAACAAGAGTAATAATGGCTTCCAGGGCTTGTGGTGGGGATAAATGAGGCAGCATAGCTATTTAGAAAGTCAATATTCAGTAACTATTAGGCAACTTTCAATTAACATGCTCATCTTGGCGGTGACAATGTTAACAGCTAAAATATACTCACAGAGTACATTTTGAGTCGCCATGAATTATCCAGTTCTCACAAGGTAAGTTTTATTTACCCCATTTTATGATGCAGAAAGCAAGGCTCAGAAAAGTTAAGAAACTGGATTGACATCACACAGCTGATATGGAGAGCAGTGGGATTAAAACTGAGATGCACCTCAGGCCAAACAAAGCACACACACTTTTCTCTGCTTCAATCCTGCTACTGCTGGAAGCCTTGTCTCAGGAACCCCTGCCCATCCCATCTGCATGGACCCCAGGAGGGACATGTATTTGAAGAAGACCTTGACCCAGCACGCTGAGGCTGAGAGCTGGGGTACTTCTGCCCCTCATGAATCTGCTGGCCATGGAGGCTAACATTAGCTCCATGACAGGCAGAGACAGTCCTGAGCTTTATGATGCTTGTGAGAGAAGCAAAGTTATTATTCACCCATAAACAAGTAAAAGATTTTACAGTCTGCATTTTTTAATTGGCCTAATGTCTATACCATTTTATCTCTACTCTTATTTTTCTTTCTCTTTTAACTTTACCTAATCTGTATTTTACAAGTGTTAGCTATCTTAAAGCATACTTGAAATAAGGAAGGAGTATCCTAAATAAGCCAGCAAACACACACCACAGGGGTTCACTTTAATGCTCT
Source organism: Noctilio leporinus (assembly GCA_004026585.1). Taxonomy (NCBI): domain Eukaryota; kingdom Metazoa; phylum Chordata; class Mammalia; order Chiroptera; family Noctilionidae; genus Noctilio; species Noctilio leporinus. The sequence goes on from PVIW01001186.1 coordinate 228,905, forward strand.
GGAAATAATCCAGAAAGAGAACCCTTTCCCTCCTTTCCCCTCCCATCCCCTTTCCTTCCCTTCCCTTCCTGCAGAAGTGCTATAACATGGGACAAAAGCACTGTATCCCAGCCCAAATCCCTGCTGAGAATCATGTGAGTCACATGGGAAAGTCACATACCTCCACAATCAAGCTTCGCTGAACAACCCCCGCCTTGCCCCAAGATGCAGTAAATGAACCAGCCAGAGACACAGACATCCAGGCAAACCTGAGACAGGGAAGAAACAGAGGCTGAAGAAGCCTAATCTTATATAACAGTACAACTTAGACAGGATGACAGGATCAGTGCCCAGGGTGAATGGAGGCCTGAGAAAGTCTGGGGTGCTTGCTCACAAGGCCACTGCTGCCTGACAGCCACCAGCAAACCTCAAGGCAGGGGAGAGGTGGGATAGGAAAGCCCTATGCGTAATGCCCTGTCCCAGGGAAGGCTAGAGAAGGAGATTTAGGCCGTGTTTTCAAAGTGATGAGAAGGAAAAGTTTACCTTAAAATTCTTCTGTTTTCAAGACCCAGTGTCACTAGTTTCAGGCTAAACCTGAAATTTTGGCAGATTTTCATGGCAATATCACCATCCAAACTTATTTTGTTTTCATTTTTGACTAGTTTCAGTTGCCTTTTCACACCAGAAAGTGAGCACTATGAGAAAGGGAGACCCTGTTCTATTAGCTTACCAAGTTCTTACTGCGTGCAGGCCCGATTTCACACTGCACGTGCTGTCCTCTCTGCAATAGGAGGCCCACATCTCAGAAGGAACTGGCCTGGCACCAAATTGTCTATGCATGGCACGATGATCCAGAGCATCCTAACACATTCTCAAGTGTTGTCCATAAACATTTGTGGCAAAAAGCAAGAAAGGCAGAAGGGAGGAGTTGTATGGATTTCCCCCTATTTCTACAGCCCGCATGCTCCCACCACAAAGATTCTGACCTTCCTTCTGTGGAATTCCAGGCCTTTTGTCATCTGGTCAAGACTCAGTGAGGTCAGAGCAGAAGATGCTGGGTCCCTAGGCATGTAAACTGTTCTTTCTTATCACAGGTGTGTTGGCCAGGGCTTCAAGCACAAGACACAGCACCTGGCTTGGAGCCAGCTACCAATAAAATATTTGTGGAATGAATAAATAAGAGCATGGAAGAAGATGGATGTAGGCAAGCCAGTCCCCTGATCCCTGACAGCACAGTTGGTGAAGGTGCCTCTCGGAGGATGCAGCAGTCCTCAGACTTAAACAGGTGCCCAAATCTCCCTGAGAGCTTCTTAAAAATAGGGATTCCTGCACCTCACTCTGCAGATTCTTTACTTTCTGCATGTCATTGTGAATGGTTGACTTACAGGTCTTGAGGGGAATTGAATACAATTCACCTAGCTATGCAATGGAAAATGAATGTATCTTTTCTGAATGTAGCCAGCAGCTGCTGGGAGAGAGGCCAGACCCTCAGCTCAGGCTGGGAGAAACGGAGTGTATTCTTCAACAGAAGCATATCAAGTGCTACAAGAGTCACTGGAAAAGAAGGGGTCAGAAAAACACCAATGGAAGACTGGTCTTAAGTAATCTGGGCCTGAGAGTGAGTCTTAAAAGAAAACCAGTCTGGGAAAAGTTGAAATATGAATGGAGAGAAATCAAATACTGAACATGACCTCCCAATAGAGAATTGGAAACAATATAGTGGTCTTTCCAGGGAAGATATTATTAACACTGATACTATAATAAAATGCACAGTTACAAGGTACTTCAGAGAGCTCAAAATATTTTACTGTATTATCTCAGTTTAACCCTCTGCAATCTGATTTGATGGAGACCCCAGCTGGCACCAGGTGAGAAAACTGAGGCACAGGAAAAGTAAGCAGAATAAAGCTGCCTGCATGATTTACCTGTGGATGAGTTAGAACATGCATTAGGGCTCCCAATTCAAGGTCCTGGGTTCTTTCCACTGATACCAGCTGACATCTCTTAATGACAATGATAAACATCTCATGAAGATAGTGACGAAGTGCACCGTAGATCAGTGAGACCAGAAAAATGGGGCATTTAGGTTAGGAGCTGTTAGGCTCAGACTAGCAGATGAACTCATATCTCTAAGATGGGTCTCCCAAAGGCTATAGATACCCTGACCAACACATCTGCCTTTTAGCTCAGCCCTGGGTCAGCAGGCTTGAGTAGCCAGCTGTGGTCCATCCAGTGTGAACCTAGATCCCAGTTGGGGCCCCAGCCACAGAGAAGGAAGGAAAAAGTGGGACCTTTTCAGGGTGTCATATCACCCCTTTGAGTACAGTAGTGGGTGGGGAGTGTCCCAGTTTGACCTCTAGGCCACTCTTAGCCCCCTATCTTCCTCTCTACACTTTTCACAGGTGACTGTGTCCACAAAAGGCAATAACTTGGAGAGGGTGCCCTAAATTCCTCACATTTAGCTGGGGTCATGCAGGATTTCCTACTGAGATGTTTCACCCACTCCTCAAACACAGCAGCACCAGAACAGCACCATCTCCCACCGCAGGCAACTGCTCCTCTTTCACCTTCTATGCCTCAGTGAAGACCACCAGCATCCAATTAGTTTCCCAGACAGTTCAGCTCCCGAGCCCCTCCCTCATCTCCCAAAGCCAACCATCACCTTACCAGCTTCTCACCCAAGTTCCCCTTCTCTGAGCCTCCACAGCAGCCTCTGAGCAAGGTCAGTGCCTCCCTCCCTGAGCTCCAGCCCTTGCAGTTCAACCTGTGCAATGCTGCTAAAGGGGCAAGTTGACGTGATGGAGTTCCTTTGTAGCTCCCCCTCATTTTTAGAATAAAACCCAAACTCTTGGCCAAGCTATTCACAATTTAAGCAATACCCTCTTTTCTGATCTTTTTATGGCAGGAACTAGGAAACTAATACAAGGACTTGGGGAGTATCCAGGTGGAAAAAGACAGGAAGGACCCCTGCCACCCTCTTCTGCATCAACTCCTACCATGGCCCCCACCCTCCGGGTTCCTACGCCTCAACTGCATCAGCAAACAACATACCATGTCCCTGTCTCACACCTTGGCTGGCAGCCCCCTTCCCCTCTTTATCTACCTGGATAAACCAAGTCTGCGTATTAATTTCCCAGTCCCCACCACAACAATGTACCACAAACTGGTTGGCTTAGGACAGAAATATATTTTCTCACAGTTCTGGAGACCAGATGTCTGAAATCAAGGTGTCAACATAATCCCTGTCTTCTTGTGGCATTTATCCCTGTGTCTGTCTTCCTGTGCTTGTGTCTAAATCGTCCCCTTTTAGCAGGACACATGCTTCATCAGGGCCTGCCCTAATTGCCTCATTTTAACTTACCTCCTAAAAGACCCTAACTACGGGCGGTTAGGACTCCCACAAAGCTTTTTTGAGGGCACATCTTCTAACTCATAATGGTCCTGAAAGCCACAGTTTGAGCATTGCTTCCTGGACGAGTTGGGCTAGGTGCCCTTTCCCTCTATACATCCCTGGGATCCTGCCTAGTCCTCATCACACTATATTGTAAAGTCCACTTGTCTGTGTCCCCTACTTGACCATGACTCTGGGAGAAAAAAAATAAGACTTTTATCTCTGTAGGCCCAGATTCTACCAGCCTACCAGCCCAGTGCTGGGTACATTGTGGACATCAAATATTTGTTGATGAATGAATGCAGATGGTGATGGATTTTGCAAGCTGTGCAGCTGGCCTCATTACCTGCCTTCACCACAGGATTACAAGAGAACACATGGTCAGCAGGCTTAAGTGACCTCTGTCTAGACTCTAGCCTCAAGGACAGCTAGGTGAGCTGGCAAATTTAGTCCGTTTGTCTCATACCAGCCTGGACCCAACAGCTGGAGACTTCAGCAAAGACAGGGACCCACAGGGTAAAACTTCAGGAGCTCCATGCCTTTATCCTGAATGTCATCTTTCAAGTTCTGCTCATGAATGTTTGCCAAAACAAAGACAAATTTTTTTCTGGTTGTTTTCCTTACTGACCTTTTTCTAAGTCCTGTGAACCCAATCTTCTGGATGAAGATCCTTGAGCTGAAACAGCAACAATAGACTCAGCTATTGCATAATATACCATTCACTTCTCTTCCACCATGTGGGGAAGTCATGAGGTTTGTGGATGCCATCACTTCCTCACATCCACATCACCTGCATGTCAAAGGCCACACACAACTGAAGCAGCCAGAAGCATTGTTTTGGGCCAGGCCCTTTGCTTCTGTCTATATAGTACCTAGTCTTCTCAGAACAAGTTTTGAAACTTGACTTCGTCCCCTTGCATTTCCATAAACTGATCTTAGTGACAAAACTAGAACCTTCGTCAGTTGTCTCCCTCACTCCCTGTTGCCCCCAGTTGTTGACACAGAAGGTAGGATGAGGCAAGAAGGCCACCTGAGTGGAAGCACAGAATGAATACCAAGGAGATGAAAATAGCCTCCCTGTACTCAAGTACAACTCCATCAGATTAGGCCCTATGGGGATCTTTACACAGTTTCATTGTAACAGCTGTGACTTGGGTTCCTATACCCACGCTTTCTACAGACTTTGCAGAATGCCCCAGGTTTCTGTATGCCTCATGGGAAGAATAAGTCAGTTCACACCAGGCAAGCAGAGACAAAAAATATGTCATGGGTTCCTACAGAAGTCACTCCTGTGCTAAGCAGAGTGGTCATGCTAGAAAAGAGTCCAGGACTTAAGTCACAAGAGTTCGCAGGAAATGGGTATATGAAGAGAGGAAGCTGAGACATGGTCTTGGCTGATCCCAGAGATAAGACCAAATACATGAATTTTCTTCATTTTAATACACACCTAAAGGTTAAATAAGTGTGAGACTGGAAACATGCACAAACTTGACTTGTGACATTTAATGAAAGCGTTGTTAACTCTGTGGAGGAGCTGGAGGTATTAAGAGAACAGAGCCTCCATCCTCCTCCATTGCATAAAGCCTTTCAATGGCTTTCATTTCCTTTGGGCAGAAGTCCAGCTTCTCAGATGGGTATGAGGCCTGCACTGCATGGCTCCTGTTTCAGCCCATGGCCACACCTCAGCCTATGTTCCTGGGCTTCCCTAAGTTCTCTAATATTTCTTGCTCTCCTATCTTCAAAGTAGATGTGCCCTCTACCTAGAATAATATTTCTACACCCATGTCCTCCTTACCAGATGGCAACTGCTCATCTTTCATCTCTCTACTTACTCACCACCTTCTCCTGGAGCCACCTCAGGAGCTGCCTAGAAGTGCAGGTCAATACATTTCCTAAGTTCTTTCCTTATACTTCTACTCCCTATAGAAGCATTCATGCTGATGGAAACTGCTCATTACTGGTCAGAAAACTCCTTAGGGGTAGGTCTAGATCGCTATTATTACTGTACATCAGGTGAATAATATCATGCTCAAAACATGAACTCATAAATGAATGGAGTAAGTGAATACAGGGATAAAACTGATTTATTTCCTCTGCCCCTAAGAAGCCTCTTCTATCTGCTCTAAAAATAGGCCCCTCTGGTCTTGCTGACAGGATCTGTCCGAGCAGGGAGTATCAAACCAACAGCCTACCCAGGTCCTTTGAATTTTGACTGTGCTCCATTAAAAATATAATCCATAAACTTGGGCCAAGGCTCCATCCATCAGACACTAAAGGCCAAGACTGCCATCATCAATAACCGGCTGATTTTGCCATCGGCACCTGGAAGTGGTAAGAATAATGCAGGCCCACAACTCAGGGATACCTGCAGCTGCACTGGCTCTTAGGATTACCTTTGGATGCCCAAACTGCATGTCTGAGAAGCAAAGGGGGCTTCTGTGCAACAAGATGGAAATCATGCAGACATGAAGCTTAGCTGGTTTGGAGGAATTAATAAAATGTTACTTCATCTTTTAGATGTATATATATTTTTCATCAGGATTAAAGATACACTATAATTTCATTATGAACAAAAACATGCTGCTAATTAATATTGACCTGCTCAGGGGAAGGAAAGCCAATGTAGATTCCTTTTAATACTATAGCAGGGGAGTAAACCTGTCTCTTTATTACTAAAGTTAATCTGATCAGGCTGGAGGAAGTTTTGGCATTTTTCTACCCTTAGAGTTGCCTGAAGGAGACTTCAGAAAAATGACAATAGCATGCCAGTAAACCTAACTGCAGCACCTGTCCCCATACAACTCTACATAGGAGGACACACATTAAGCATCCTTCCCAACCCTTAGACTCCTAAAAAATAGACCAGGAAAGACACTTTTTAGGCCGCTCACCCAGTTTTCAACAATCTCCTCTGAAGTACATCCCTTGCTAAGCTAGGCCTTCCAGGCATATCTGTCATCTGTGACCCACCCTCCTAAAGTTGAGCCAGCATTGGAAATTTGGAGTTGGGGTCAAGAGGATCCAGTTTCACACCAATTCATAAGAACCTATGCACACCTATGTTCATAGCTATTTACAATAGCCAGTTTCAGTTTGGGTTGGCCTCTTGAACCAAGGAGATATAAATACCCAGGGGCTTTGCAAACAGCTGCTTTTGACCAAATGGACAGAGGAGAGGGAGCCAGCATGAAGAAATGAAGCAGGAAGCAGCTGCGGAAGTAATAGGGACAAGCGAGGGACTTTCTGGGTTGCCTACTCTAGACCTCCACTCTCTCTCCCACCAATGCTTTCCTTCCGACCCTGGGCCTTGTCCATTGTAAATGAATTACTGGGCCCCTCAGATTTCATGGAGCTCTACCTCCACCTGGATTTTCTAAAGTGAGTGAGTGGAATGGCAGTGATATTTCACGTCCTCTTGCTCATTGGTCCTGTTACCTAAACTCTTAAGCTCAAAACTTATATATCATAATTGAATGACAAGAGTATATAAAGCAATCAGGTACATCTTACTTTCCATTTTATTATGTCACATGAATTATGTGCCATTCCATAGCTCCAAAGCAGGTAATTGGCCCATAAAATCCTTAATGTTCAAATTGTTCATCTTAAGAAATATTAACTAAAATAGATATATGCTGCATGAGGTTACCTTTCCAATTCATGTCCTTACCTAGACATTCAACCAATCACATAAGCTTGTCTAAATCTTCACTGCAGCCATGCTGCATGCTGCCTTCAGATGCACCATTATAGGGCCTTCCCTCAATGACCTCTCAGACTTTGTTTCCCTCACTTTCAAACCATATCTCTTGGAGCTTCCATGCTCACTGTACTGCTGATCACCTCACTCCACTCCTCCACCTCATTCCACTCCTCCACACATCTGCCATTAAGAGGACCTGGCCCCCTCTCTTGATGAAAGGTATCCAGCTATCACCAAATTACAATGTCCCTCGTACCAACCAAAACAGAGAATTCAGACCTAAATTATTCCTAAGAAGTTTGAGGTAAACTTATCAGATAGTTGCCAAACTCTATATTTTACTTAGAGGCAGCAACACATGAGTTGATTAAAGGTTCCAGAATGACAATCTGGTTATTCAAAAATCTAACTGATGAGGACTCAATTCAGGCAAGGCTGGATGGGGAAAATGACATAGTTATGGGAGAAAGGAGAAGTGTACAAGAGCAGCAAAGATTTTCCCCCTCATATTGGAGAGTGGGAGACCAGAAACGGGCTTACAGTGGGTGTTTGGAAAGTTTCAGAAGTGTTAGCACTTTTAGAGTTCTGTTTCAAAGCCCTATGTCTTATTCAAAAGTATTTGATGAATTATTTTGATATAAACTGTATCTTCTTAGCTTTCAATTAAAATAACCTGCACAGCAATATTCATGTCTATAATAGTGAAAAACTGGAAGTCTATGTATGAGAGAATATAGTTAAATAAAATAAGGTGAAACCATTCAATGGAATATTATGACAATTAAAACAAGGATTCTGAAAAGAATGTTAAACTATGGAAAATGCTTAAGATATAATGTTAAGTCCAAAAGCAAAGGGAATCCAAGTGTGTATAACATATGTTATAATTTTACATTTTTAAATAGAGCTTATGTAAAGGAAAATATAGTCTGGCTGACAGTTCACCAAAACATAAATAGTGGCTATGTTTAGGTTACGGGATTATAGACTTTTTCTTCTTTTTACATACTTATGTTTCTCAAGTTTAATGAACATATGCAATTTTTCATATTTTATAATAAATATTTACTTGAAAATATAAGAAAACTGTGTCAGAGGCCACAGTATAAAAATCACAGGGAATCAGAAGACATTGGTAAGAGAATCACTATATAATGGAAGATGAGGGAAAGCTGAAGAGACTTAGAAGCTACTAGGCCAAATGCCCTCTGGAGAAAAAAAAAAAAATCATGGGACTTACACTGTGGACACACACAGTCCCAGATTTCTCCTTTCTCTCTTCTACTTTACCACGGGGAAACAAAGGATCAGACAACACTTTTCTTCTGAGAACTAGGAACAAGTCATTGAAAGCCTGCCTTCATCTGGTGAATTTTTAATTTTGACTCCTCTTCTTAAAAGGGCTTTAGCATACTTCCTGTTCTGAAACTGACAGGAACTAAAGTCAGACTCCAGGTACCTTACATATCCCAAAAGAACTGCAATTCCAGGGCAGGATGGGGGAGGGGGCAGGCTTTCAATCCATTAGATTATATTCCGGCTGACTACCATCTCTCTGTGGATACAAATCAACTTTGTCTTATGCGGTATTACAAACCCAATGTCTCAAAGCGTATTTGTTGAGTAAATTTTTTAAAATATTTTTTAGATTCAGGGCTAGTCTAAGCAGAAACTGAAGTGAGGTCAAGGTTAGTAAAAATTACATTTCATCATACTTAGTCACTAGATGTTTTATTTTATTTTTTAATCTTCATTGGAGAATACATTTATTGATTTTAGAGAAAGATAAAGAAACATCAATATGAAAGAGAAACATCAATCAATTGCCTCCCGTATATGCCTTGACCAGGGATCAAACCTGCAACTTAGGTGTGTGGCCTGACTAGGAATCAAACTTTTGGTGTAATGGGACAACACTCCAAACAAATGAGCCACCTGGCCACAGCTAGGTACTAGGTTTTTAATTTGTTATAAATATGTTATTTAGACAAATCACCGTACTGTTTTAAGTAGTTTAAAAATTAGCCAAATAAACACATGGTAGTACCTTTAGCACAGGTATTCATATGTTGGACAAAGAAGCTGAAGCCAGATAACACCATCCACTTGGTGCAACTTATGTGGATCGTCAACAGACTGCAAAGATGGATATCAACAGCCTCTGGAACATTACCCTTGCAAACCCCAATCTATGGAGTGATGGCAATTGTCTAACAAAGGGTTGATCCTAACCACTTCCAGGAAGAGTACCTATAGGACAGCCCTTGGGTATCAACGCTGGGAAGATAACAGCAGTGGCCATCTATGTTGAAACCTCACAGCTAGTGACCAGACCAGGAAAACTGGCACCAGCAAGTCTCCCATGATGCCATGTCTGAGCACTTCTGCCAGATGCCATCTGAAAGCCAAATTCAATCAAAGTTGTTTTTGTGCTATATTTCATATAATTATCCATTTATAACATGTCACTGGCTCTTTTGCTACGCAGAAAGATAAATTCAAAGATTCCACTGGCTCTATCCTATCCTGTCAGTATTTTAGTTGTCTACCATGTCCTTAGTGAAGAGCTCTATAGATTCTTCAGAATGAATATGAATAATAATAATACTAAAATTGTTTTAAATCAATTTCAAGTGCTCTCCCATTTATTTTCGACCCTGCCATTAACCTTCACAGGGTTAGAATAAGGAAATAAAACAGAAAAATTTAAAGGAAATGGAAATTAATGAGTTTAGCAGAAAGAGCAGCATAATATCTTTCAGTATGGCAATGGCTTTCACACATTGAAGATAGACTTTTCACTTACTTTAAATGAAGAACAAGGAGAACCTTGTTTAGTTGAAACTTGAGGAATTTAACTTAGATAATATGTTGTCTTTGATTCTCTGGTATTCCTTCCCCTTTTTTTTTTTTTTTTTTTTTTTTTTTGACTAAGGTAGATTGTCATCTTTCTGAGATATTTTTAAACAATTGAACCTGAATGCAGAAAATGGAGCAGATGATCTTGTAAGGCCTTTCCCTCTTTAAGATTGGACATTCAAAAGCTTCAAGAGGAAACATGCCTTGTCATTTGATGGACAATTCAATTTTAAGCAACATTTCTAAAACAACAGATACATATTTTTCACCCTTGCTCCAACTGTTGTGACCTGTTTTCTCACATCCTTTAATTCTATCCATGTCCCTGCACACTCACACTGTTCCTTGCAATGAAGAGGAGGGCTTTTCCCCATAAATCATGCAATCCTCTAAAAAAGGAAGATTATTAACCACAGCATCTTGGTCAAATTCCAATTTAGAAAATTACATTTTGCCTTCCTACAGTTTATTCTGTCATTTTAATCAGAAAACTATTTAATATTTCACTCAAAATAAAACTTGTTGCAGAGAGGGCTGCCTCAGAGGAAACATTTCAGCATGTATGACTAATACTCATGGGGTAGGAGCTGAGTACATTGGGATCCTTTGGGAGTAAAGATACCTCTAATGGATCAAGTTGATTTTTATTTTATGTCTGCGGTAGAAAACCCATAAGATAGACTTTTCCCTTCAGCATTTTGCAGCATCTGAGATTCAGAATCAAGGCAAGAGCTGCCTAGTAATACTGTGTGGATGACGCATTACACAGAACTGACCCTGTGACATCATGTTGTCTTGTTCTCAGTTAAAGCAACCTGATGTGCCTGTCCTGCACACGCCAGCTCTGTGAGTCACTGCATGATATATTGTCCAGGAAATGCAAAGTGATGCTCTTCTTAAAACTCATGATTAAAAAGTTGAGGCTTCTGGCCAGGGAACATAGAATAAAAAAAAAAGTAAACTCTCAGGAGAGACAGGTTCTCATTGCTGGTTTTCATTTCATTATTGTTTAAGTGTAGAATCCTACAAGGGACTGCATTATAAATAAGCATTGCAAGTTGTTATTGTCTTTGATGTTTAATTGCCTCAAAAATGAAGTTTATATTCTACTAACTAGGATTTTTCATTATGAACAGCTATGCTACTCCATATCCTAAGAAGCTTTTAATATCAGAAATGACTGAAGATTAATGTATGCATATGAATGCTGAATACAATAGGCTAAGTTAGTTCCACTCATGACTAAATATCCTATAACACAAAATAATCTCAATGGAAATAAATAAATTGGGAGAGTGATAGAATAAAATATCAAGAATAACCTACTATAGAGAAAATTAAAATTTAACCTTATATAAATATTCCAATCTCAAAAAAAATCATATGTTGGACTACAAACAATTGGAATTCAAATTTTTTCTTCTTCTGTCTCCAACTTCCAAATTTCAGTAAATAAAAGAATTGGGGAACCAAAGAGCCAATAAACAAAAATTGCAGGAAAAAATAGAGACAACAGAAATTAATCAAGCCAAGGTATTAACAATGACAGAATCTATTTCTGTCAAGGCTGGCCTTTCTAACCCAATATATAATACTTCTCACTCTGGGAGCTTAAGATGCTGGGACAGCTAGACTTATTAGTAAGAGCCCAGATCTCCATGGCTAAAAAGCAATCAGGCAGAAAGTACATGCCAAATAGCCTCCATAGCTTCAAAACCACCGTCCTCCTATTAGAAATGTATGTGCAGTTAATGGGCAGGGCAGCATTATTTTGGAATTTGGATGCTAGAGGCTTGACCTGGACCAACATCTAGTTAAATCCCAAGGAGGTCTGCCCTATGAAGATGACATTGCAGGTTCCATGAAGAAGGGATAACTCTGTGTAGTCACTTCAACAGATGAAGAAATCCCTGGAACAACTATTGGTTTTGGAGGTCAGCCAAACAGACAGAACCTGAAGGACTCTCTGGACCCAGTCACTCTTATACATCCCCAGGAGAATTTTACTTCTCTCTGTGCCACATGCCATTTGTCTAATGGGAGTCACTCAAGTCCTCTTCATTGGGTCTTGGGCTGAGAGTTCAATGGGGCTTCTAGAGATACCTCATGTGACAGATGCATACCATGTGCTCATTCTCTGTGACTTCACAGCTGGAGCACAAGATGCAGGTGGGAACTTGAAAATCAACTTTTCCTTTTTCTCAATGTTACTCAGGACCAGTCATAGAAAAGCTCACTATGGGTTCAAAATGGGATCAAAGTCAATGTCTCAGAGGAAATAATAATTACAACTATAAAAAATGAAAGTTGTCAAAATTTCAGAGTTATGATGTTCATTCAAGAATTTAGAAATAATGGCAATATTATGGCTTAAAACAAATGTTCAAGAAAGAACAAAAGAGACTCAAAGGTACCTGAGACAAGATGGCCCCAGGCTTGGGGGCTTGACCATGGCTTCATTGAAAGTGATTGCTAATTTTTAAACTTTCGGATGTCCTATGCAAAAATATGTTTACTGATACTTCACCAAGGGCAAAGGAAAACAAAGAACGAATCAACAAATGGGACTATATCAAATTGAAAAGTTTCTGTTCAGCTCAAGAAAATATCAGCAAAATTCAAAGGGAACCAACTGTATGGGAAAATATAATTGCCAATGATACCTCAGACAAGGGTCTGATCTCCAAACTATATAAAGAACTAATGTGACTCAACACCAGGGAGACAGACAGCCCAATTAAAAAATGGGCAAAGGACCTGAACAGACAACTCACTGAGGAAGATATACGAAGGGCCCAGAGGCATATGAAAGAATGCTCAACATCGCTAGTCATCAGAGAGATGCAAATTAAAACTGCATTAAGATATCACCTCACACCTGTTAGAATGGCAATCATCAGCAAATCAACAAACAACAAGTGTTGGCGAGGATGCAGAGCAAAGGGAACCCTCATACACTGTTGGTGGGAATGTAGGCTGGTGCAGCCACTGTGGAAAACAGGATGGGGTTTCCTTAAAAAACTAAAAATGGAACTGCCTTTTGATCCAGCAATTCCACTACTTGGACTATACCCAAAGAATCCTGAAACACCAATTCATAAGAACCTATGCATACCTATGTTCATAGCGGTACTATTTACAATAGCCAAGTGCTGGAGACAGCCTAAGTGCCCATCAGTGGATGATTGGATCAAAAAACTTTGGTACATTTACACAATGGAATTCTATATAGCAGAAAGAAAGAAGGAACTTGTACCCTTTGCAACAACAAGGATGGAACTGGAGAGTATTATGCTTAGTGAAATAAGCCAGTCAGTGAAGGACAAATATCATATGATCTCACCCATTATAGGACAATAATGAGCAAAACTAACAACAAGCAAAACAGAACCAAGTATATGAATACAAGGAATAGGCCCTCAGTGGTCAGGGGGAACGGGGTTGGGGGGAGGGGGAAGGTAGAGGCAAAGAAGGGGAGCAGCTTAGACAAGAACCTAGTATAAAGGAACCATGGACATGGACAACAGGTGGGATTGACTTTGGGGGGAATGGGTGGGTGGGGAGGGGACAGAGGGGAGCAAAAAGGGGGATGGATGTAATACAACAATAAAATTAAAAAAAAAAAAGAAAGAAAGAAAGTGACTGCTAATTTTAAAAGATCAACTCAATCAGAACAAAGATCAGTCAGTTGTGGAAGCTCTTATGGCAACTAACTCAACTAACTATTGATATTTCCAGATTCCCAGCATATCAAAAACTAAGTCTGGGATTTCTGAGACAAAAAGAAATCCAGGGCATTAACCATTTTGTTATTCCATGGGTCCTGAGGTTCCTAGTTTTCTGCCTTCTTCTTTCCCTCTTTCAGAATCTCTTATGTTTGTTTTACATATACTGTTCAGGGTTGTACTTAGCAGAAGAAATAGGAAATGTTTAGTCCATTTTCCAGAAGCAGAAGTGCTTCTTCCTTAGCTATTTAATGAAGAATAATTAAAAGAATAGAAAGACTATTGGCACAAATGTTTTGAAAAGACAAAGCACCAGCTATCCATTATATTGTCAGATAAATATATTTCTCATGAGATAATACCACTTATCATAAAATTTAAATTAAACCTGTATTTATTCTGATTCTCATCATCAGAAAATTGGGTTTCTCTTTAAGGTAAATAGGAGTGTTCTTGCAATGTTGAATGGTTTGTTTTAATAATTCAAAACATTGTCCAATTATAATCTTGATATCATAAATGTTATATAAAAGTAAATTTGTATTAACATATTGCTGGTAAATGTTTATATTTGTGGCAGATTATAGATAAAGCAATTCTCAAATAAAATTCATCCGTAACTACAAGCATTAGCAGATAACACAAAAGCAATCTGTTTTCTTAGCTGAAGTCCAAAGCTCTGTAGTCTTTTTATTTATTTTTTTTAATCTCACCTGAAGATATAGCCACTGATTTTAGAGAGAAAGGAAAGGAGAAAAAGAGAAACATTGATGTGATAGAAAAATCTATTGGTTGACTCCTGCATGTGTCCCAACATAAGATCGAACCCACAATTCAGGCACATTCCCTAACTAAAATGAAACCCACAACCTTTTCTTCTTTTTTGGTGTACAGGATGATTCTCCAACCAACTGAGCAACCCACCAGGGCTCAGGCTCTGTATTTTTTTTAATTTTATTTCATTATTTTTTTTTAGAAAGAGGGGAAGGGAGAGAGGCAGAGAGGGAGAGAGACATCAATGTATGGTTGTGTTTCACCTGCCTTCAGGCACAGACCTGTCTGGAGACCATGTTTGCAACCTGGTTATGTGCCCTGGCTGGGGAATCGAACCTGCGACCTTTGGGTTTGCAGGCCGGCGTCTTACCCACTGTGCTACCAGTCAGGGCCTAGGCTCTGTATTCTTAAATGCCCTGACTACAGCTTGCACGTACACACACACACACACACACACGTGTGTGTGTGTGTGTGTGTGTGTGTGTGTGTGTGTAACATAAATTATACAGGCAAAATTCAGTTAACCTCTCAGTCAGCCTTAAGTGACCAGAATCTTCAAAACTGTGGGAATCCAAGATCATATTATATTGAAGCCTCAGTCACCAACCCCATAAGTGAAGGGAAATGGACTTCCTAGCTTCTTATACCTTTTCATGCAGAGTGGGAAAGAGCCTCCAAAATATTTCTAACAATCCATATATCTTAAACACTGATGATTTCAGGAATGAAAAAACAATTTATTTCTAAAAGCCATTTTACAAAAGAGCAAACCATTAATTTCACCAATGAGGACCCATTTGCAACATTAACAAAATGTCTTGTCCCACTTTGATCAGAGATAAAGATGGCTGGTAGGGATGAAGGGCTGCCTGTTTGGTTGAATGTCCAGTGACCATCTCTAGAAACATGCATGCAGCCTAGGTTAACTGATTGCCCAAATTTAAATGGACTCCAAGCAATTCAGGCACACCCACTTACATGTCAATACTCAGTTATTTTTAAAAATTCATAACCACATAATTAACACATTTAAAAATAACATACTTTACCTATTTTCACAACCTACTTGAAAGAAACAACATATTCACATATCATTGTGGGATGACCCCTACACAGCAAAAATGTGAAGCATATTACTACTATATTTTTATGCTACTGCAAAAAGTAAGGAACTATTTCTGTCCTTTTTCTCATTCTTCATGAAAATATCCACTAGTATCATCCTTCACATCATAGAGAATGCCCATTCAATTGCTGGGAGTAAATAATAGGAGGAAGGACAGGAAGAAGGCAGAAGTACAGACAAAGCATTTTATAATTTTTCCAAAAGGGAGCAGCTGGTAACTTCTCATGTTATAGATTCTGAAAGTCTCTATAAGCACTGAAAGTCAGCACTTCTCTGAAGATTATATTAGGGTGGAGCAAGGGCATTTTTTAGTAAGGATGTTTTTAGATTCTTTTTTTAAAAAACTACCATTGTGGTAGAACACAGGGAGTGGTTGTTAAAGCCCACCTATCTACCTTCCACTACCCGGCCCTCTTCTGAGAAGGATGCCTCTCAAAATGTGGACCCAATTCCAGACTTAAGAGTGAGAATCTCTAGAATTAAGTTCCAGAATCAACATATATAACAACCTCCCAGGTAACCTGGGTGGTCAACAATTTGTGCCTTGTGGAACATAGTTTAAAATCAATGTATTACCAAGTTAATTTACCAGTTAACACAGAAAGAAAATCAGATCTCTATGGAGAATATCAAGTGGAAACAGAAGGACAAAAAGCTCCAGTCACTGCGAATAATTAAAGGACAACCAACACAGGCAGTCTTGGGGTTCCAGGCACACCCAAAACCAAACCCAGGCCAGATGACTTCCTGTCACTTTTGTTTCATCTAGCTATGAGGGGAATAGTAATAGAGGAAAAAGTTGGAGACTTTCTTTCAAATTCCTTTCTTTATGAAATAACCTTTAAAATATATATCAATTTATTAAAATAATTCAGAATTTATAACACAAGGTCTTATTGAAACATCTTAATATGGAAAGATGACATTTAAAGAAAACTACATTGGTCAAAGAATGTCATTAGTAAAAGGTTTCTTAAGTTGGCACCAAAAATTTATCTAATCAGCACCATCAGCTAACATCAGTCACGAAGAGGACCTGTGTATCATTCCAGTCAGAAGAAAGAAAGGAGGGGTTTGGAGGAAGTGTGCTGCATAAAGTCAAATATATATTTTAAAAAAACAAATACCTTTGCTGTCAAATGGAAGGTACTTTAAAGGTGACAAGTTTAAACATGTAAGAATAAAGACATAATATTTTATTAATAAATTCCAGGTTTGAGGGGAGCCTCCCCTCATATGATTGCCAGGGGCCTTGCTGAGGTTCCCACTGTCCTGTGGGAAATTATCTTGATGCCATTGCAGGTGACCAAAATGCCAAACATACTACCAGGAGGTCATGGTCATAGAATGATTTGTTAAAAATTGGTTCATACCACATGCTTAATATAGGGTACATACAGAGCGGAAGGACCTCATTGCTTGAATCCTGGGTTAGCAGTGTTCATTTGTGCTCTCTCTCTCACTCTCATTCACACACACACACACACACACACACCTTTCCTACTGATGGCATGGTTATAAAAACCAGAATTGAAATTTAAAAAAGAGGGCCCATGAATGGAAGGTACACAGGGCCCATTATACATTGGCTTCATTGGAGAGATGCAGGGACAAGTACTTCTGGCCACAGCTATAGCTCACTAGTTAGCAAATAAATAACCTTGGGTTTATTTGTATTTCTTGAGGAAAGGACACATGGGGCTAGAATGGATATGAATTAGGGTCTCATGAATAATATGTGCTCATTTAATAAACTGAATACTTTGTGTCTTTTCTGTATTAATATATCTTATGTCCCACATATATTTAGTTTATAATGAGTATTTAATATCCAGGACCTCATGAGTATTATATATCTTTTGGTCCTTTTATTGTTTCCCATCTATGTTTGACACACACATTATTTAGACCTTAAAATGTTTCACCTATGTTTTAAAAATATATTCATCTTCTATATAATAGAATTAAATATTTCAAAAGTGATACACATAACAACCACATTATCCCTAACTGCCAATCTAGTAACCTTAGTAAAAGAAAGAAATTAATCTAAGCCTATGTAACTATTGCTATGGGACATCAGCCTGGCCTCCAGAACAGACTGACTGGGTTTCAACCACTATGAGCTATGAATTTAGTCAAGTCACTTATCCTCCCTGTCCTTCAGTTTCCTCAACTGTGAACCAGGAAGATAATAGTTATCTTCTGCATATGACTATTATGAAGATTAAATGAAATAATCTAATTAAAGTACTTAGAATGGTGCTGGCACATCGTAAATGCCATATAACCAATTTCCCATAGATCCCTCATGCAAATGCATGAGAAAAAATTTTTTTTTTATCTAAGCCATCATCTAGACTTAATGCCATATCTGAGGCCTGGAATTTACTTCCATCCTCTTCAGAAAAAATTGAAATGGCATTTAATCTTATCTCAAGTGATGTTGACAAGGCAAAGAAAATGTAAATATGACATGATTGTAATACAATAAGTCTAATGAGAGTGTAAAGCTTAAAGTTCACTCTCCAATCCTCTCTCATGTGAACAGCCACAATTTACTATCATTTTACCCTTCTTTCAACTCATAATTCCCATTCTCTATAGAATTGACTTTACTGATTTACCTGGCTGTGGTTTTCTCTTCTTCTCCTGCTATTCAGTTCAAAGCACTCTCCATCTGTTAGCTACTTCTGAACAAATGTATTCTGCCCTTCCATTCATTCTCCATACTTAGCCAAGAATGGATCATCCGGTGTCTTAAGTCAGGATTCACATATTCAAACCCCATTTGTCAATACCACCTACATAGCTAGCCATTTCTGTTCAAGATCTTCTTCTCTTATCCAATGCAGAAACAATGAATAGTGATAATAGCCACCATTTGCCCAATATCTGCTATGTGCTAGGGAGTGTGCTCAGGGCTTCTCATTATTGATCTCTAAGGCTGGAACCATAGGCATGATTGTTAGTACCCACAGGCTTCCCTGTGAAGTGTCTCTCACACACCCAGAGACAGAAAATGTCAAAATGCATTCAGAGTTAAATTATAAAATTATAACAATATATAACAGGTCAGAAACACTAGTTGTTTGACCCAAGAGTCATTCTCAATTCCCACTCCCTTATCACTTTTGACTATATAAGATGGAAAAGCCAAATACTTGTTGCCTTCTCAGACTTCTCTTCTGCTGGAGGTATGGGAGGTAGGCATGTAAGGAAGTCATGTGACACAATTCTATCCTGTGAGGAGAAATAAGTAAAATTCTGCTGAGGGAGTCTACAGTGGTTTTTGCTGTCATAATAATGGGGACAGGTAAGAATGGCATCACCCTTCCCCCCATCTCTTACTGTCTTGAATGAGAGATGTAATGACTTTATCCAGAAAAGACATGGCATTTTGATTCAGATAGATCTAGTTCAAATCTCAGTTTACCCACTTACTAGAGATGTGGTATTGGGCAAACTCCTTAACATACCTCATCTATAAAATGATTTAATAATACCTATAGATGTTCCAGTGAGAAGAGAATGACTTATCACTATGGTCAAATGCTTTAGTCATCAGCTAGTATGATATCTCTAAGTGGCAGCTTCACAAAATTACCAAATGTTCTATTCTCTGGGTGATTCTTCATCCCTTGCTGATTTCCTCAGCCCAACTGGTATCTCTGAGAAAATGTCCATTCA
Source organism: Noctilio leporinus (assembly GCA_004026585.1). Lineage (NCBI taxonomy): Eukaryota > Metazoa > Chordata > Mammalia > Chiroptera > Noctilionidae > Noctilio > Noctilio leporinus. Next base: position 248,152 of record PVIW01001186.1, read on the forward strand.
TTAAACTGTCTTCAATGGACCATTTCAATATGCCAACTATTTCCTGCTGGAGTCCCAACAGATGTAACCAGTAATTAAATATATTTGTCTGTGGTAACTTCATTCTGATAAAGAGTAACCAGTCCAATCAGACACCCTTCAATCCAAAGGCTCCCAAGCTTATCTTACCCCAACCAAAGAAAAGGAAATAGCATTCAGGCAGGGTCAATAGCTGAATTAAACATTCAAAGGAATAAGGAAAAAGCAGGAAGGACAAAAATACTTTAAATTCTTTCCAGTTGTATGTTATATCCCTAAAGCCTGCTACAATGCAGCCAGCGAGCTCAATAAATGAATGGTACAAAGGATTGCTTCTATCTACATCCCCAGCCCAGGAGAGAAGAAAAAGGAGAAATGATGGGGAAAAGTTTCTTTCATAACTGTGCTGAAGAACAAAGGCGGGGCAACAATTATTAGGTAATCTCAAGTCTGGAATTACTTTTCTGTTACATGTCATGTGTACACACTCCATTAATTTTGATTAGGCTATCAAAATCTAGAACTTCCTGATTTCTATTTGGTAATACTTCTCTTATATTACCCTAAATCTCTTCAAAATTCTGACACACTGAGGTATTGAGAAGCAACTTTCCTCAAGATTAGCAGCCAACTTCATTGGTTAGCATGAAAATAAACATAGCAGAGTCCCAGTTCCTGCCAGAATTATGCCTTTTTTTCCATACTTCTGATGGCCTTGGGCTCCCAGGCCAGCTTTTCCTTCTAGGCTTTCCTTGCTAAGTGGCTTATTGGGCTGTCTAGGCACCCCAGTGCCATTTACATCATTCCACCCCTATTCCCATTATCCTGGAATATGCCTTCATTACTCTCAGGGCAGTCACTTGCTACTGCCAGCAATCAGAAGCAATTAGCAGCAGCCTGATACACATGTTAGAAACCACTCAGCAAACTCAGGGAATGACTGACCTCTTTCCATCCTCTAGCTCCAGAGAAAATATCACACCTAAATTCCCAGAACTCTTAATAAGGTTGCCTGTGTACACCAGGCCTTATAAATCACAGGAGCCACACCTTCTTTGGGGCTAGCACATCCTTCTGCATCCCCCTCCTTGGAACATAGTTTGGCATGCTCAGATAAGCCAAATAGCAAACTACTGGCCTTACGCTATCCTTAATGGTGAAAGTTCAAAAGTCACTCACCTTGACCTCCTTCCATCAGCAAAGCGATATCAAGGGGCTTCAGAGGAACAATATGTTGAGGTGGCACACGGAAAATGAATCTTAATGCCCTCATTATTCAATCCAAGACACAAACTGGCTGTGCCCACCAATCAATGCCAAGATGTCAAAGTCTATGGAAAGATAAGATATGGACATAAGTGTGAAACTGCTGGTCACCTCTTAAAGCTAACCAATTGGCAATCTATCTAAATAACATTTAGCAAACATTTATTGAACCTCCCCTATGTTTCTGGCATGAAGTGGGCATGATGTGGGCATGATGTAGGCATGATATGGGCACTGTTATTCAGAGCTGAGGAGCTCACAACCTAGAAAGGGAGAGAGAGGGGGATCTAAATAAATAGTTACAATACAAATGATACACATTGTGATAACAAGAGCTTTTGGGTGCTGGGGAAGCTTATAAGAAGATATCAAGAAAGGCTTCCTGAGAAGTTGATGCTCAAACTGAACCTTAAAGAACAAATAGGATTTAGCAGGGTGAAGATGGCAGAGGGCACATCATGTACAGATGCTTTGAGACAAGAAAACCTGGGGCACTTGGGGAATGATAGTTTTAGTTCTGTTGATGGCGGAGATGGGATGGGCACAAAGTGGCAAGAGATGAGTCTGAAGAAGGAAAGAATTCTAAGGTTCTTTAAACAACTATCCCTATTTTCCTTTGTTGTGTGTTTTTTTTTTTAAGAACCATGAAAGAATGAAATTTTAGAAATAGAAACAAACTTGGATATCATCCAAGTATCTCCCCACTGCCATTTTATACACAAAAAAGCTAAGGCCCAGAGAAGTCAAATTATGAGAAGAGGCAACATGCTGAGATTATAGGATGACAGTATTATAGTTCACCAAACTGCTGTTATCACATATTCATAATGGAGGGGAATGTGAGCAAGTCCAAAAACCTATATAACAAGCATGCCTCGATCACTACCTGGCTGTTTTACCTTCAGCAAATCCTTTTATGGCTCTGGTTCTCTTTATCACATAGGATGAAGAGGCTGGACTACTAATGTTCTTTCCAGTTCTAACACTCCATGTTTCTAGAATCTGATACTACAGAGTGTTTTCTGTCATGTTGGAAAAAGGTAATTTCTCCTATGAGGACCTATAGCTATAATTTTCTGAAGGCTTTTGGCACAGCTTTCAATCATATTTTTAATCATAATCTATTTCCCATTAAATCAACTGGTCACAAATAATCTATTACCCTTACTGAAACTACCTACAATTAAACCAAAAAACAAGGTGCCTCTATAATCTCTTGAAATCTCTCTGACTCCAAAGAATTTATCTCATTCTAAACTTAAGTTCTTCCATGATATGCAACCAAAGGCCCAAAAGGATAGCTTTCTTTCTTTTTTAGTTTAAAGTTGGACTTGGAAAATCTACATAAATGTTCCATAATAAAAAATAAAAAAAATATTGCATCTTATGCCTTTATCATGATTTATGACTAGAGGCATGTTCAGGAGAGCAGGCTCATATTATTGAGGAATCTTCCAGGCCTGCTGGTAATTCTCATCATGAGATCAGGAACACAGTCCAAGACACCCTTCATCTTAACCATGAGTAAAACAATGTGGCTATCATCACAAGGATTGAAGATGCAGGTGGAACTACTCAGTAGGAGCAAAAGGACCATGTTTCATGCAAATGGCTTAGGAAATTAAGGAGAAAACAGAAAAAATGATTAGATACGTTTTTCAAAAATGGCATTTATTTAAAAGATAAGGGTTATGTGCTTCAAGGCAGTGTGCTCTAATGTGGGATCCAAATATAAAAGAACTCAGCCCCTGTCCTCAAGAAACTTACAATCATATAGGGAGGAGGCGGAGGGAGAAGAGAAGAGGAAGGATGGGGAGTGACACACACACACAGTTCCTAAAACTGAATAGGCAACTCACAGATTAGGGAAAAATCATCATAAAAATACATGGAATATTATTGCACATCTACCAGGTGGGAAATTTTTAAAAATTTTATGTTAATAAGTGTTTTCAAGAATATGGTTCATTGGGAACTCTCATACATTTCTGGTAGAAGTATAAATTTTCAACTACAGTTGATTCTGTTATTTGCAGAAGTTATACTCTATAAAGTTGCCACAGACACTGAATTAGCAAATATTGAACTACTGCTCCTAGGGGAACAAATCTCTAATAACAATGTTTTCATCAACCAAACAATACATAATTTGTCTTGTGTTTGTTTCTATTCAAAGATACCTTATTTAATATATATGGTAGATTTATTAACACTGAACTCTTGGTCCACAACACTATAACTCATACCTAAAGGAAACATCTAACACATATTTTCTCCTTAAGGTACATCAACAGGCTTCTGTGCTTAACAACACTAGACAGTATTTCAGCACTAAACGTGGGAGCCATTTTAAACAGTAAAATCAACAAAAAATACAAAAATGTAAAAAATTTGACACTAATAGACACAGAAAGGATACTTGTCACCTTATTCAACCTCAGCTGGGGATATGCACATTGGCAACTCAATTATTTTGCCACTCTGGGCATGTCCATGGTTTACTACACACACACAAAAAATGGGTATAATTTTTAAATTAAACAATCTATTAAATAGGAGAAATCACAAATATAGGATCTGAAAACAATGAGGACAAGCTGTATTTTGGAAAAGTGGCCTCTACAATAATGATTACAAGTACATTTGATGATGAGTATATGCTGTGACCCAGAAATTTGCTCCTAGGTGTAAACCATACAGAAATTCTGTACATGTTTAGCAGAAAGCACGTACAGGTTTGTTGTAACACCTCACATGTATTAGCCCCAAACTGGAAGCAACCTGAATATCTATCCTCAAAAGAATGTCTAAATATATTTTAGAATACTTTCACAATTAGAATAGTATACAGCAACAAATATTTTAAAGCTGCACTGCATGCAAATTTGAATGAATTTCACTAACATGAATGAAAAATTACATATAAAGTAGTATTGAACAGGAGTACTCAATGATCCCATTTTATAAAACATTATAAATTTTTATAATATTTTGTTTTTGTTGAATACATACAGGTGGTAGTGCTATAAAGGAAAAGCAAAGGAATTATTACAATGAAAAATAAAATGTTTTTAAAAAGAGTAAGAACGCCCTCCCTCAAGTAAAATTGTTAAATGAAATATGGGATGGGGAGTACACAAGACCTTCTTGTAAGGAAGCTTTTTAGCTTTTCCCAGTGTTTAAAATGACTACCTTAATAAGAGCATACACATATTCAGTAGCTTATTCTTAGTATTATACTTGGGCTGAAGGACTTCACTTAATTGTAGTTAAGGGGGGAAAAATGTAATGAATACAGAGCACTTACACCATCCATGAAGTGAAAGAATCAAATGAGATTATATTGGTCAATCCAAAGACTAATCCTGAGTCCTTTGGTTGAAACTGGCATATGGGAATCACAGCATTCACTAAGTTAGCCACAAATACATATCTCAACTGCAGAAGTTAAAGTTGGAAAACAAATATAGAAGTTGAGCTCTCTGAACAACATCAGAGACACAAAACTTTAAACAAAACAGTCCTCACATTAACCAATTTTTCTATAGGCTGAGTGATGGGAGTATAACTTCTTTTCTGTTAATGATATTCAGTGAAGACAACTTTCATCTATTAATTCAGAGTTCAACTTTGCCATTATACAGATGAGAGACCTTGAACTAATAATGTAACTTCCCCAGCCTCTAGTTTTTCATCTTTAATACACAGGGCATGGGCTAGATACTCTAAAATCTAGAGTAAGATGTTTTTAAAGGAGAAGAGCCCTTCACCTTAACTCTCAAACTGAAAATTATTCTGCCCTTAAATGATAAATTACTTGATAACCAAAGGAAATATTAGAATCAAAGGCAATCAGAATCTCAAAGGATTTTTTATAATCATAATCATAATATAATACTTCTTACATAAGTCAACCTTAAATGGAGATTGTTACTGAAATATCTATCTTAGCATGTAAAGCAAGAACCCAGATCTCAGGGAACCAAAAGGGGGACACAAATGAAAGGAAAACCATACATTTGATACTACAATCACTTCAGTTTCTGAAAGGCCCTTTCCCAAGTTGCCGCTCACTTCCCTTCTGATGTTTTGCAGAGGAATTCATTAGGCTTAAGAAGCACAGGTTGACATTTGTTACATGTGTTTCAGGTTATAATGTGTTGCTAAATGTGAAGAAATAAAATCAATGCTATGACCTTTGATTAAATAGGTGGATAAGCATGCCCAATTACCCATTCTGTCTGCTAAAACGGCTAGAGATTACAAAATTTTCACCTTACCCTTAAGCATTAATACAGCAATTAGGTCCAAACCCTTGAACAGCCAGATGGTTAACTCATCACTTCCCTAATGGCACATGCTATGGGTCCTGGTCTTCAGTGTTGGATCTGGGTGAAGAGCTAAAGATTTTAAAATGCAATCTCTGTCCTCCACTGCCTGTGCAACTAGAAAGTATGGAAAAACTTATTTTTTTAAGCATCTGAGTGGGAATTGATATTAAATCTACTTTGTTGTTTTTAATAAACTGGTAAAATTGAGGACTGAATGATCTAATGACTATTTTGGACTTACTGAAATCATGCTTCTCCAAGTTTGAATTATTCATCACACTAAGTCCTACTCTCTCCTAGAAATTTAATATTTCAAAAGAATTCTGGTGATATTTTTTAATTTAACAAAAGTAAAAAAATATTCTAAATGAAACTTTCTCATCTTTTATTGGAAGAATGATGTTAATCTGATTTCTATTGAGTGCTTACAATGCTAGGAACTGCTCAATGTTTTACATGTATTATCTCTTTTAAAACTCATATCAAGTCTAAGTGGTTATTACTGGCATGATCCTCACTTTGTACATGAGGACACTAAAGCACTGAGAATTAAGTAATTTGCCCAGGATCATGTAAAAAGTAAGTGTTGTATCTGGGACTTGAAGTTGGGCGTCCAGACACTGTGCAAAACATATGTATACATTATGTCACATTCTTCCTTCCAGGCTTGTATGATAATGAACACTATTTAGGTTTTCTTCCCAGTCCCCAGCAAAATTGTTATATGAAACCCTCTTTCTCTTGAGAACTGCCTTGCCCATTACCCTCAAGAGAGGAATCCTGTAAACACTCACCTGCTATGTGACTCTGCCCTTTTGGTCATAACTGATTGAATCATCATGAATGGGGAACTGACGCAGGCTGGATCAATCAGAATCTCTCTCTAGACTTTAAACTGAAAGCCATAGCATAGAAGCATTGGAAGATGTCAAATTAATGAACAACCTCTGTAGTGGTCAAGTAGCCCTGCTTAGCCACTTCCTATATACTGGTTATTCGGGTTTTCCTAGAATTCCATGAGGTTTCTTCTCTTGAATCTAGGTTCCACAATAGTCATACCTAAGACACAGTCATTCATTCATTCAGCAAACTTTTCTCACATCAGCTATGTGCCAGGCACATAGTTGGAAAGTTAAGGGGTAGAGGCAGATGTTATATAAATAAATATATAGTTACCAGCTGTGAATGGTGCCAGAGCAGAAAAATATCTATGTTCTTAAGGGAAATTACTTTTGTCATATGAAGTAATGTATGTAAAGCATTTAGCACAGGGTTTGGCTCATAATAGGCTTTTGATATATGTATATTCTTTAGTCAAATTCTCTCTAAATAATAATTCTGGCATAATTTCTTCCTAGTTGAGGCACATATCCTGCAAAACTGTTCTAATTGGCTGCTAATTTACTGCATGCCTTTACTTTCTACTACCAAATTGTTAGTCCCAAAATATTACTTTTATTATTCTATTTGTATCCCATGCCAAAGAATTCGGACTTTTTCCTATAAGCCAGCCAGCACAGGGTCTCAACTGGGAAAAATGTAGGTAAGCAGGATTCTTGGTCACCTGTTTCCCTCTTACTACAAAGAAAAACAAAGGTGTTGCTAATATGGAAGAAAACAAAGAAAAAGAAACAGATTCCAGTCAGGCCCTATAGAATTCTATTGAGTTTAGTTAAGTAGTCCAGTAACCCAAGCTACCCAAATAAATTCTGACCAATGACGGAGGTGAAGGGGGAAGCAGAGAGCAGCTCTGAGGTAGGCCCTTCGATCTTCCGCAATGGAAAGAGCACTTTGATGGCTGAGAGCAAACTTCTAGGGAAATGGGCAGTTTAATAAGAAAGTTTAACCATCAGCTCCATATTTCTCCCCAGAACACTGATAGATAGCTGGGTGTTGGAAATAATTCTCTTTGGTGAGTTGGGGGAGATTCAGCCCCACCTATTCTCCCCTCCTTCTCTTTCATCTCTCCTTCTAAAGAATTTTGTGACATCTAATGCAGCTATATAAGATAACAATCAATTGCACAGTATTACACACAAGGATCTAGCTGGTTTACAATAGGAATTATAGCTTTGGGAAATAGGGGTTATTCATGGAATGGATAATTAAAGCATAAGAACTATATTTTATGAATCATACCACCGTGCATTAAGTAAAGTGCACCTTATGAAAAAATCATTATTCTTCATAAAACCAAATCCAGTCTGCCCCTGAAGTAGTAGTGAGTTTAACGGAATACATTCCTCTCTACAGGGAAACACTGATACCCATTAATCGGCAACTTTGTAATAACTGAGGGATTATGAAAATTGTTTATAAACTAGTACTTAAATATGAACTTCATTGACTGTCAGCTTTTCTCTCCCACTAGTTTTAAAATATAAGTTAAAAGAGATCCTTAGAGAAAGTTCAGCAGATAAGGCAGAATTAAAACAGGATTTTCTATCTCCATGTAGCCTGTCAATTCAATCAATTTGATATGTGTTGGGCACCTCTCACCCTGAGTCCAGAAACTGCTAGTTTCCCCTTTGTCACTAATGTGAATCTTGGCAGGGATGGAAAGCACTTGTCCATGGGATCAATGGGTTTAGATCGCAGTTGCCTGACCTACCTCCCATCACTGACCTTTACTTTTTAGCATCATTTTCTTGAAAGGCCAAACGGAAAGAAGCTGATTTAGAGATTGATTCTCAAAGACATTTTTTTGGTTGATAATAATTCCAAAAGACATGTGCAATTTCTTTTTCCATCCTTAAAGTACAGGGGTCCTAACAGAATAGAGTGAAAAAACTTTGGAAAAGATAATGTCAACTAGAACAAACTTCAGAATAAACCCATGTCTTTAAAACTGATGTTCAGTATCCATTCCCCTTTCTGATTTTGTCCCTTTCACTGAATTCAATCTGGGTGGAGTGATTCAGTCATGGCACTCTGCCCAAGACCCAAACTAAGTCAACTGGACAACAATCATTGAGAACCATGCACAAAGTGCTTTGGAAATATAAGGAAGGATTCATAACTCTGCCAGAAAAGATTAAGTAAGGCTCCTGAAGTGATGCTATGTTTGAGTAATAGAAGCCAATTAAGTTAGAAAAACAGGGTTAAAAATAAAAACATTCTAAGAGTATCATGCAAAAAGAAAAGAAACAAGGGGGAAAAAAAGAACAGCACATCTGAATATTAGCCAGTTGCCACATATGAATGGAGTAGAGTTGAATATGCATGTATATTTTACTCCAAAAATATTGTTTGAAAGTAATAATGATGCTCAGATATGACCCCAAACCTATTGAATCAGAATCTTTGGGACTGTGACAAAGCCCTGGCTTTTTATAAAAGTTCTCTAAGATAATTCTAATTGCAGCTAGAAAATCAGTATTCTGGGTCACAAAAGGCAAACATCTTCACCTACACAGTAAAATCTTCATGGTCTGGTCCCAGGCCTCACCTTCTATTTATTTTTCTAGTTCTTGTCCCTCTTACTTTTTTTGTGTGCCAACAATACTAAGCTTCTTGTAGATCTGCAACCATATGCTTCCTAGACCATTTACACAGGCTTGTCTTTTCAGCAAGGCTGTTCTCATGGTTGGACATCTGAAAAGTTGTCATTCTTCATGGCCAGTTCAAAGCCTAGCTTCCCTGGAAACCCTCTCCTTGACTCCACTGCAGGTGCAGGAATTTCTTTCCCCACATTCCCCCAACACCTTATCCCTACGTCCATGGAAGTGATCATCTTACTGTTTTATAACAGTTTTCACATCTCTCTCCACACTAGGCTAAGGATTTTATCTTATTTTTATATCTCTAGCCTAGTGCACATAATTGCTACCCAACAGATATTTGTGGAAATACACACAGGAAGAAGATAAACAATGGATGTACTGGTCACTGTTTTATCCACTCAACTAAGAAGCCTAAGGTCTGTACAAGTCCTTTTCAGAGTAATCAAACAAGAAGAACCTTGCTTAAATCTGGAAAGAACTAGCTACCCCTATTTCATTTTTATTTCTCTGCTTAAATCTGAAGCTTGAGGAGGTAAATCAGACTGCTGTAGGCCAGATAACCTTTTCAGTGTTATCTGAAACTCCCTCACCTTTGCCAGTTTTGGAAAGCACACAGATCAGTGGTTCTGTCTCTTCACCTAAATCACCAGTCCCCTGAGATGGGGGAGGGCTTCATTTTACTCACTTTGAATTCATAGGCCATAGAAGAGTGACTGGCTCAGAAGATGAATGCAATAACTTTGCAGAAAAAAAAAATAGTTAATAAATCTTAGCCTTATTGCCCGAATAGACCATGTATTTTAATAACTAAGTCTGCTCTTAACTCCTTCTCACAGCTGTAACCATCTTTTCTATCTTTGGTACTTCTTTCCCTCAGCTAATATTTATTGCTATTCTATTTGTCTAGGTGCTGGAATGCATCAGTAAATTAAAAACAGCAGCAACAATAATATACTCTGCCTTTACAATGCTACATTCTAAGGTAAAAGACAGATAATAAAAAATAAATCAATAAATAAAATTTTGGATAAAGAATGTTATGAAGGAGGATAAATGTAATACAGTGACAATAAAATAAAACAAGATAAAAGTGCTATGAAGGAAATATTCAGGGGGTTGAGATATAAAACTTCCTGTATTGAACAAGCCCAGTAGAACCAGCAAGAAGAATCTATCTGGAGCTCATTGACATTAAGTGGCCAGTGGAAGGGCTTTTCTTCCATCTTGGGCCTAAGACAGCCCTCTCTGAAAAATACAAGGCAGTTGGGAAACACAGTTTTCTGATACAACAAGTGCTTGACCTAGCAAGTGCTCCTTGTCCCTACCAGCCTGCATGCTGGCTTAGAGAAACTTCTTTTACCCCTTCAAGAAGTACCAGCTTGGATCTATTAAAGCCATAAGGGCACCAGAAAATCCAAGAAGACCAAAATAGTACCACACAGATTCTGAAAATTAAATCATCATTGAAATCACAGTCTACAGTAGGAGGCCAAGACTTACTTGCTAAACCTAAATAAGGTGACTACCTACTAAAATAAAATATTAAATAGGATCCAGAGTCTTCTAATATAATAGCCAAGGTATCCAGGATTCAATCAAAATCACCCATCATTTTAAGAAACCAGAAAACCACAACTTGAGTGAGAAGCGACAATCAACTGACACCAAAACCTAGATGAATCAGATATTGGAATTATCTAACAAGAATTTAAAAGCAGTAATAATAAATCTGCCATTAAAAATGTTTTTGAAACAAATGAAAAACTAGAAACCTCAGCAAAGAAATGGAAGTCATAAGAAAGAACTAAATGGCAATTATAGAACTGACAAATATAATACCAAAAGTTCAAAATTGAACTGAATGAAGTCAATAGCAAAATGGAGGTAACAAGAGGTAATCAGTGAATTTGAGAATAAACTAATAGAATCCATCCAATATAAACAACAGAAGGGAAATAGACCAAAGAAAGACAACAGTCTCAGCCACTTGTGGAATAACAAAAGAACTAATATTGAATCACTGGAGCCCTCGAAGAGGATGAACACACAAAAAGACTATAAACTGACAAGTTTATCATTTACAAACCACTCCTGCTTCTCAGAAACACAATGTTCTAACACCTTGCTGTTAATTTATGAACTTTTACTAATAATCAAATGTTTGTTGTTTGACTCAAGCTTTACAATGTATTATAGTCTACTGACAATATATAAATTACAAGATGACCCACTTGACATTTTTTCCTGGGATGTGTTTAAAAGTATTTTCTTTATCTTATATGTGACTTTATGATACTTTTTTGGCAACATAGATGAAATTACTATATATGTAACAGACAAGAAAACCTTTGTCCCTTTATTGTAATAAAATTAACCACTGAGGAAATAGACATTCTCAGATGAAAGAAAACAAAGAATTTATTGCTAGAAAACTTACCCTTAAATAATGGCTAAAGCAAGTTCTTCAAACAGAAAGAAAATGATAAAAGAAGGAAACCTGCAGCATTAAAAAGGAAGGAAAACAACAGAAAGAGCAGAAGTATGGGGAAATATAGCAGACTACATTTCTCATGAGTTTTCTAAATTATATTTGATAATTGAAAGAAATACAGTAATACTATCAGATCTAAAATGTCAACTACTTAGATGACTATAATTTTCATCCTATGGGAATTCCAAGTATTCTTATCTCCCAATCTAGTATCTAGTTCTGATTTCTCCTTGAAAATTCACCTTAGTTATTCGTAGAAGATGAAAAATACTGTGGATAGTAATTCCAAAGTATCTTCCATGTGTTAAATTGTTCTGTGGTCAAATAAAGTTCATAAATATTTTGTCAAACAAGGATGTATAGGTTCCACTTAAACAGGATTTCTTGGAGCCTAAGTCAATAGCAATTGCTATGGCTACAGAGCAGAAAGTAGCATCAAGCACTAAAGCAAGAACTTTTTAAGTGACTACCAAAGAGGTAAACAAGGAGACTGGAATCTAGCAATTCTAGTAGAGCTAGAACCAAATGTCATTGCTGTTACTCAGATCCATTGATTATCCTCACCTAGCCACCTAGCTGGGGAAAGCTAGGGACACATAAATAATAATGCCAGGATCAGGAAATACATAAGTAAGAAGTTAAGTGTAGTATTAGTTTCCAAGGGCTGCCATAACAGAGTACCACCAACTGGTAGGCTTACACAGAATAAATGTACTGTCTCACACATTGAAGCTAGATGGTCAAAATATTTTGGCAAGGTTGGTTCCTCCTGAGGTCAATGAGAGAAGGGTCTTATCCAGGTCTTTCTACCAAGCTTATGTATGGCTATTTTTTCCCTGTATCTCCTTACATTGTATTGCCTCTACGTATATTTATTTCAGTGTCCCAATTTTCTTTTTTAAAGGGCACCAGTCATATTGGATAAAAACCTCATTTTAATTTGACTAACTCTGTAAAGATCTTATCTCCCAATAATATCACACTCTAAACTACTGGAGGTTAGAGCTCTTTTATGGGGACACAATGCAACCCATAAGTCCAAACTCTTCATTTGAGCCAATGGTTGTAGTTTCCCAGCCCCAATCCTCCTACCAGGGCTATTAATTAGTAAGCTGGACATATTTAATTTGATGCCTTTTTATGTGTGAGCTACTCAGTATAGAAACTGTCAAAATCCAGACAGCAGGAAGGAGAACGGAAGCCACATGTTGAATAATTGGGGGCTAATTATGGACATTGTGCTACCCAAGGTAGATGAACTGAGCTATCACAAATGTCAGCATTTACTTTCAGACTTAGTATGACAAGTTGTTCTTCCTGCTGTCAGAAAACAATCCCAAAGTCTATTAGACCCTGGACACAAAGCTTGCATCTGTGGAGAGGCCACCTGTGTGACCCCTTCAAATCTCCCCTATCCCCTACACTTGCTGCCATTTATTCATGTTTAATGACATTGCAAATTGCAGCAATCATGTGGATCCCAACCTGAAAGTCATTAATGCTCATGTATCCCCTTCACAGACATTGTACTTTCTGTTAGGAAGTTTGGGTTTCTTGAAAACTATTTGGTGGCAGGTGTGAACAGCTGATAAATGAGCCACTAAAGTTGGCTTGCTTTGGAGTTTGATTGGGAGCCATAACCCAAGGAGTCTTTTCACATCAACTGTAACTGGTAGTTACATGGTGCCAAATGTCTGCACACCATCATTCCTCCTCTCTCTATTTTAAAATTTTTATTTAAAAACATTTACAATGTCCTTACTATGTGCCAGGAATACGACCCTGAAATAGATAGAACTTCAATTTCCATTGTAGAGATGGGTAAACCAGCAGGCACTGAGTAGTTCTATAAGTTGCCCAAGCTCACATAGATGAGTGGAAGAAGATATTTGAACCAGTTAACCTGGGTTCAGACTCCATATTTTAATCATTGATTTCTATTGTTTCTTTATTGGCTTTGAGAACTGGGGTGGGAGGTTTCTAAAGTTACATGACAAAAATTGTTTAGACATGATTATTGAGGCAATCCCTTAGTGTTCAACCTGCCAAAGAAAAAACCCACAGGGCCAAAATGGCATCACTTATACTAAAAGGCCACAATACCAAACCTAGAGTTAATACCTGATCTGTTGTTTCAACCTCTCCCAAAAATGTAATCTTAACACTGTTGATTGGTTACGAAAAAAGCCGTGTTTTCAAGCCCCAAAATTATTGATCGATAATGAGTTAACTCATGCACTGGCATTAGCTTTCGTTATAAAATTGCCAGTCAACAATGTATTAACCAACCAGTATGGAATTTCCTGGTCAAGCACTAGTAAGGTAATTATCTGTCATAAGGGCCTTCTCCATGCCCTATAGAAAGAGGAGGCAATTTTCATGATAAAAACTCTTCCCCTATTCTTCCCCCAAAGAAAAGGTGCCCTGACCCTCAGATGATCCTTTCTTTTCTTTTGTCATTAGCACCCTTGCCCCACCTTTCTTCCTGTAAAAACCTTCCATTTTGTACAAACCCGCAGGGCTCCCTTCTAGTTGCTGTGTGGTGCTGCTCAATTCATCAACGGCTTAATAAAGCCAATTAGATCTTCAAATTTACTCAGTTGAATTTTATTTTTTTTAACATCACTCAAGAGGCTATTTAAACACTAATTACTTCCCATAATTGCCTGTGAAGGAGCACACCCCTCTGAGACCAGAGAGGAGTCATTTTGGCTGTAAAAGAAAATACCATGGGAATAGAGAAATTTGAGCCTCTCCTCCCTGCCTGGGGCTGTAGTAGCCACTTCGTGAACTTTTTATGTGATCCTGCCTGGGATTTCCATCTTTTTCTTCTTATGTTTCCTCATGCGCATTTGCTTTTGGGATATTTGGGTTGAAACTATAAAATTAAAATTCTTTGTACTTCGTTTTCTTCCTTCTCCTCCACTTCCCATTCCATCATCTCAACTGAAGCAATTCCCAAAAACATTCCAAAAAGATCTTAACGAACATTTTCCTAATGCTTCGAACCCAGATAGGTTAGTATTATCATTGGAATGTGATTGATCTTTGTATCTAAGCCAACAACCACCTTCTACCTGTATCACAGGTAATATGATTAGCAGCACAGGTTTTAAAAAAAAAATGTTTATTTTTATATGTACATATTTATGGATTTAAAGGTAAAATGATGTGATATCTATAATTTGTTTAAGTAATTCTAATTATTCAGTATTTGTCTTCCCTTCTGGATTATATACTTCACAGAGGAGAATGGATCTGTTTTACTTTCTACAATATGCCGGATTCATAAAAGATGCTCAATAAATATTTCTTGACTAAGTGGGTAAATTAATCTGGGGAACCATACAGAGAAAAAGGGCACCAGGGAGAGAAGCCAGATCACTCAGAGGTAGTAAGGAGTGGGCCACTATATGAGTGTTGGTTTGCCATGAGCGGGTGAAAAATTTTGAATAATACTAATCCTATAAAATGAACAGAATTTCAATAGATATTCTTAATCTCTTTACAGAACTATTTCCATCAAATGTTTTCCTGATTTTCCATGCATTTCAGTGAGGAAAAAAATTCTAATATAGACATTATAACAAAAGACAATGATACCCTTTCTTTTCTCTTTTGCAGAAGTGCAGATACATTTTCCAATGTGTTTTTGCTGCAACTTCCCAAAGGAGATTCAAAGCTTGCCAAACTCAAATATTGTTAGAACTCAATTCCAAAACTTAAAAGAAAGCAAGTTTTTCATTATCTCTGGGATGTTCATAGCAGCATTATTTATCATAGCCAAGTGCTGAAAACAGCCTAAGTGCTCATCAGTAAATGAGTGGATCAAAAAACTGTGGTACATTTACACAATGGAATACTACACAGCAGAGAGAAAGTAGGAACCCCTACCCTTCATGACAGCATGGATGGAATTGGAGAGTATTATGCTTAGTGAAATAAGCTGGGAGGTGATAGATAAATACCATATGATCTCACCTATAAGTGGAACCTAATGAACAAAACAAACAAATGATGAGCAAAACAGAACCAGAGACATGGAAATAAGGAACCAACAGACAGCAACCAGAGAGGAGAGGGGAAGGTGATAATGGGAAAAAGAAAGAGAAGGGTCTAGTCAAGGAACAAGTATAAAGAACCCATGGACATGGACTATAGGGTGGGAATGGACTGTGAGAGTCGGGGTTGAGCAGGGCAGGGGAGAGAATGGGGGAAAAATTGGGACAACTATAATTGAACAACAATAAAATTAAATTCTTTTTAAATAAAAAAAGAAATGCCCAACTGAGTTTTTAAGATCAGAAAGAAAATGGAGATGCGACGCTATTGGGCTGGCTCTGCCTCCTTCCTGCACCTTGGGAGCCAAAGAGCCTCTCTCTTGTAAAGAAGGCTCCACCCTGGTGTACTGAGCAGTCTTGTGATTGCTGCCCCTATCCTGACTGATAAGAAAGCCTTCCTAGAGCCCCAGACTTTGGTAAAGGCTTTCCTCCTCTGTAGCACTGATCCAGGGGTGTGAGTTAATCAACCAACAAACAGGGTTTGCTTACTTGTACCTTTTGCTGATAATCAGTTGATGCAAGAATTTGGGAACTAAAAATGTCTCTTTTAAGTCACAGGGAACCAAAGCTGTTCTAGTTCAGTGAATCAATCATAGTGTTCAACAGGAGTGAAGACAAGAATGATAACATGGGCAGTTACCTAACTTTGATTTAGAAACTGATTTTTAAATCATTTGAGATAATTCAGTAACTTTCAAAAAAAAAAAAAAACAAATTGAATTTATATAATTAGTTTCAATAGACTAGTGAAACCCCTTTCTGATAATTTTATTCTTTTGCTCTGAATACTGGCTCTTTAGGTGAATGGATGTGGGTGGAGGGCATAGAAAGAAATCAGACAGCCTCAAATAGCAGGTTATCTTGAACTTAAAAAAGGCAAGCACCTAACCCTGGCTGGGTAGCTTAGTTGGTTAGAGTGTCATCTGTTATGCCAAGGTTGCAGGTTCAATCCTTGGTCAGGTCACATATAAGAATCAACCAATGAATGCTCTCTCTCTTTTCCTCTCTCTCTTTCCAAAATCAATAAAAAGTAAAATAAAAAAAGGCAAAGACATAAAACCTTAAGGAACTCTTGTCAAGAAAACATCTGTAAGAAGCACAGGGACTTATTGATTGTAAAATGTATTGAAGTGGATCCAAAAAATGCCACTTTAGCATAGGATTATTTTAAACTGAAGACAACTGAGATAAAAGACAAAGGAGGTGCTCTCCTCCTATCTGACTAAAAGCACAGCATACATTTTCTTTTGTAAAGGAAATATCCACTTGTAAATATACCCCCTCTTCTATCTCAGGAAGAGAAGAAATGACTCATTACTGGAAATGACACAAAGATGAGTCTGCGTAAATAACCTGTGGGTGAAAAATGGGGCACATACTAAACCTGACAAGCTCAGGGGAGGCCTGCATGGCAGGCCCTACAAACTCAGAGACCAAAAGTAACTATATCAGATGACCTGAACATAAAAATCCTTAACTAAAAGCAAGTCATGGCAGGTAATTAAGTCCTAGGCTTGTAGCTTCCTTGATGAAGGTCAATCTTTATTTTAAGTGAGGCTGTCTTTTACCCTTATGCATCTAAGATAACGTACCTTTGAAATGTCAGAGTAATCTTCTATTCCAGGCTTCTCAAGTGACAGCTGCCAACCAAAGCATGAGACTAAAGAACCTTCATTGTTACCTTGCTTCCCTCCTACCATCTCTATGTGTTGTGTATTAGTTTCCCCCATATATTTCCTAGTCACCTTCCTATAAACTTTCTTTCCTATGTCTAGTCACTTCTCCACAATTTATCACCCTTTGTTAAAATGGTAATAGAAGCCCCCAAGACTAACCACCTTTTGGTTTTTCACTTCTTTTCTACAAAGTCCCTAATGCACATAAAAATATTAATATCAAGTTTCTATGCCTTTTATCTTGTTAATATGTCTTTGTCAGCTTAATTCATAGGCCCCTGGTCACTTAATATAAGGGGTTAGAGCAAAATTTTTTCCTCCTCTACAGTTTCAATAGCATAATAAATAAATATCACTTATCTTTTTTGCCCCTTACATTCTCTTTGACACAGATTTTACTTAAGATTTCATAGGAAAGCCTAACAAAGGAGGTTACATTATATATCCTATGGGATTCAACTTAAATATGCTTGATTTGATATTTTAGTTCTCCCAAAGTCCCTCTTTTCAGTCAGCTAAATCTGGGACATCACTCTCGGACCGTGGACAATTATGAAAAGCAATTCAGCAGAACTCCAGCTTCTATCACCAGGTCTGCATGCTTCATTATCTTAGGTTCTGATAAACAACAGAATCCCCTTCCTTAGAAAGTAATTCCTCACCATTTTTTATCATCTGTACAAGTCTTTTGGGTTAAAATAAGAAAAGCCAAGTTTCTTCTGCATGTGGCTGGTGAGGAGAATGAGAAGCAGAGTGTAGAGATGGGAAGGAGGCAAAGTTCTTCCCCAAAAATGGGCTTGATAATCTAAATCTTATACTTTGAGTTATCTCAAAATTTTAAAACTTTTTAAAAACTCATCTAGTTTGGAAAATTAGGAAAATAATACACTATTTCTATGATAACAGAGAAATATCTAAATCTATATGTTGACTTCACTAAGAGCGTCCTTCTATAATTGTCCAAAATCTCATTTTACTAATTAAATAAAAACTTAAATGTATAAAAATGAAAGTAACCTGCTTCAATATGCTGAATTTTTATAGGCTACTATACCTCTGCCCCAAAATCAGTTCTGAAATTAAAAAATAAAGGGTGAAACAAAGGTTTATAGAAAAGTGACTACTAGTCTTTTCTTTCAATGTTTAGAATATTAACAGAAATTGAGTATGATAGGCTACAAAAAATAATTTCAAATACTCAATATTTTAGAGACTAAGCTTTCTAATTATAGTCCAATAAAATTTTAAATCAATAAAAAATATTCATTTCAAAAAACCTCATATGCTTAGAGTACTTAACTGTAATTTTAAAATGGTTAAAATGGCAGATTTTGTGTTATATACATTTTACCACAATTAAATAAAAATTAAATATCCTTCTCCCATACCCCTTCAACAAATTATATATGACAGAGATGGCACTGCAGGTTGTTGGGGGAAAGGATGGACTTTAAATAAATAGTGCTAGAACTAATTATAATAAAATTGGATCCCTATCTTACACCAAACCAAAAAAAAAAAAAAAAATCAGTTTAAGATAGATTCATGTGTAAAGGGCAAATCTTAAAACATTTTAAATATATATGTATAGGATAATATATCCGTAACCATTGAATAGAAAAGATTTATTGTTAAAATGGATAGTAGTAATGATGGCCCAACAATGTGAAGGTACTAAATGCCACTGAATTGTACATTGAAATTGGTTAAGATGGTAAGCTTTATGTTATGTGTATATTCACTACATTTTTAAGAAATATAAAGAATCTGAATAAGTTCAACATGTTTATTTAAAATTCTTATTAACATTAGAAATCAAATAGAACTTTCTTTTTTTTTAATTTATTGAGTTTTTTAGAGAGAGGGGAAAAGGCAGGGGAAAAGAAAAACATCAATGTTATTCCACTTATCTATGCATTCATTAGTTGCTTTTTGTATATGCCCTGACTGAAGATCAAACCTGTTTCCTTGGTATTGGGACAAGGGTCTCACCCAATGAGTTATCTGGCCAGGCTATAACTTTCTTAACATGGCAAAGATTATTCCAAAACTGGAACAAAATAATATACATTCCTATAAAAATAAGAAATAAAAGCAGAGTGAATTTAACTTGGTCTTAGAGGTTGTGGTTAACTTTAAAAGGAAGTAAAAAGAAATAAGAGGTATAAGGATGGTATAGAAAGAAATGAAAATGTTATTTACAGATGATATGTCATCCATCTAGAAAATGCAAGTATATTAACAGACAGTAAATGAGTGTATTAGGACTAAATGAAGAGTATGTTAAAAATATAAAATTATCAATAAAAACCAATAGTATTTCTCACATCAGCAATGACCAACTAGAAAATACAATAAAAGATAAGAAACCATTTAGCAGAGCAACAAAACTCTAAAGTATCTAGTATTTTACTACAAGGATATATAAAAACTCTGTAGAGAAAACCTTAAAATTCTAATAGAAAAACAAAATAGAAGATCTACTGTATTAGTGAAAAGTCACTTGACAATACTTGAACAGGAGAACTTAAAATTATAATGATACCATTGTAAGCAAAGATACAAATTTAATGCAATTCTAATGAAAATTCCAATTGTATTTTTGTTGTTGTTGACGAACTTCTTTTTAAAAATTTTTTTAAAAGATTATACTTATTATTTTCAGAGAGAGGAGAAGGGAGAAAGGCAGAGAGGGAGAGACAGACATCATTGAATAGTTGCCTTTCACCTGCCTCCAGGTATGGATCTGGCTAGAGACCTGGCTTGCAACCTGGTTATATGCCCTGGCTGGGAAAGGAACCAGTGGCCTTTGGGTTCTCAGGCCAGCACCTTATCCACTGTGCCACCAGCCAGGGCAAACTTCTTAAACTTACTCCAAGTTTATATGAAAAATTTAAAGGCCAAAAATAGATGACAACATAAACACAGAATGATAAATAGGGGAGCTTATCAGATAGTAAAACTTTTTATATAGCCATATTAATTAAAATATGTTGGTTCTAGCATAAGAAAAACATACAAAAATCAATGGAACAAAATAGGAAACTCAGAGCCAGAAACCTAATAACCTACAATTACAGTAGCATTGAGAAAGGACAGATTATTTAGCTCCCCATTTAAGAAAATAGCTAATTATGTGGAGAAGGATAAAAGTAGATTCCTACCCAACTCCTTAGTCAAAGATAGACTCCAAATGGATCACACATCAAAATATGAAATATAAAATAAAGTTAATAGAACATAAGAAAATACCTTCATGATCTAACAAAATGAATAATAGCTTTTATTATATTATTCAAATTAATTACTATTTTTCAACAGAGGATAACAGATAATGATAAATTACAAATAAGATATTTTCAGTTTCTTAACAAGTAATTAATGTACAGAGGGGGCAAACATAGGTTTACAGTTGTGAGTACGCAAAATAGTTTATTCTTGTATTATTTTTATTATTCTATTAGTTTCCATATGCACAACTATAAATCTACTTTTACCTCACCTTGTATAGAATAAATGATAACTTCTACAAATAAATAATAAGAAGAAAAAATAACATGGCCAATAGGAAAAATGTAGAGAGGATATGAATAGGTGCTTTACAAAAGAGAAAATTGAAAAGGTTAATGGGCTGAGAAGAGATTGCCAGTTCATTGACAATCTAAAAATGAAAAATCAAAAAATGAGTTTTTAATTTACCCTTGTATATTGGTACCAGGTTGAAAACTGAATAACGCAAAATGTAGCAATAGGTACTCCTAGTAGGAGTACAGAGACTACTTCCATTCTGGAGAGTAATCTGGAATTACTCAGTCAAATTATATACACATATATCCTAGAATCCAGAAATTCCTAGAGAATAATGAAAACACTTGGGAAAATATTTATAATATACATACCCAACAAAGGACTAATAGCCAGAATACTTTTAAACTGCTTATAAATTAATAGCAAAAGACAAAAGAATTATTTTTTTAAAGGCAAAATACTTGAATAAACACAAAAAAAACACAGTTTCTACAGTTTTACAGTCACTAAGTCATGAAAAAATATTCTTATCTTTTTAAATACTAGGGAATTACAAATTAAACCACAATGAGTTACCATTTCATATCTACTAGAATGGCTAAAATTAAACAGTGGCAAATATTGACAAGAGTATGGAACCATTTAAATACTATATATTGTTAGTAGAAAATGATGCAAGCATTTTGGAAAATAGTTGTATCAGGTTTTCCCTGGCTAGTGTGGCTTAGTTGGTTAGAGTGTTATCCCATAAACTGAAGGGTTATGGGTTTGATTCCAGGTCCAGGCACATGCCTGGGTTGTGGGGTCCAATCCCTAGTCAGGGCATGTGCAAGAGGTAACTAATTAATATTTTTCATTCACAACAATGTATCTCTCCTTCCTCCTCCTCCTCACTCTCTTCCTTCTCTCCTTTCTTCTCTTCCCTCTCTCCCCACTCTTCTTCCTCCTCCTCCTCTCCCTCTCCCCACTCTTCCTCCTCTTCCCTTCCCCTCTTTCTTAAATTCAATATTCATGTCCTCAGCTGAGGGTAAATAAGAAAAGTTAAACATACACCTATTTTTTGACTTAGCAATTCCACTCCTAGATATTTACTTTAATAAAACAAGCTGAAATGTATCTCCTCAAAAAGTCTAGTACCAGAATGTTTATAGCAATGTTATGCATAATAGGCAATAAACTGCAAACAATACAAATGCCTATCAACAGATGAGTGGATAAAATTCTAGTTAGCAATTTAAAAGTATAAATTACTGATACACACAACAACCGAATGAGTCTCAAAAATATGTCGAGCAAAAGACACCAAATGCACAGAAACACATACTGAATGATTCCATGTATACAAAATTCAAACACAGAAAAATAGTACATGGTGGGGTTGGGAGTTAATTTGCTGAGTGCATGAAAGAACTTTCTAGGGTGATGAAAATGTCCTTTATTTTCATTGGGATGACAGTTATATAGGTGCATTCATTTGTTAAAACCATTGAATTATGCACTTAAAATGCATAAATTTCACTTTTTCACGAATACTGATATTTGTAAAAATCACCTCAATAAAAAATATTATGGTGATATCACTAAGAGAAATAAGAATGGATGCAGTCAAGTAAAAGGTGTGAAAGTTCACTTTGAATGGAAAAAATTCATTTATGAAAAGAATAAAAAATCACGTATTTTATTAATTGAAGCAATGTTCCTCAAGACTGACTAAAACTAAACTTTTCTATTTCATTTAGCTCCAAAAAATATTTTGTGAATCTTATAGGATGAATCTTGACCACAATTAATTTGTTGAAATAAACATGTGTTCAGGGACTTCATTTCTTGTTTTGTATATGGGACTCCTAAAATTTTCATAAATGTCCAGAGCAAAAATGAAACCAAAAATAGAATTTTATTATTCTGGTTTTTTATGAAGAACTAACATGGTGCTTTTAAATAAATTTTGAATTAAAATTCAGGCCCTATTCTGACAAGCATTGGGTCTAATGTTTCCTTTCACTGCATCTACAAAACTGGGAACAAATTTCTTCCCTCAAAAAAGATTGTTTGGTGGATGAATCTAGCTGAGAAAATTCCTGAAAGCCAGTATGACATTGTGGATGGCCGTATTGGGAAAGTGACCCTACCCAATGTGAATGCCACCAGACCTCGAGGCTCCTTCGCCTATGATGCAGTGTACTGCTGCAGTGAGCACGAGTGCCACCATCGCTATGCAGAGCTGTATGTGCTTGATGTCAATATCAATATATTATGTGAAACTGATGGGTACTTAACTAAAATGACTTGCAGATGGTCAGCCAACGCAATCCCATCACTCGTGGGGAGTACTTTGCAGTTGAGGTATCATAGGAGGAGCCTTTACTGTCCGGATGTTCCATCTATTTATCCCACATCTGAACCCAAAGATTGCCATTTGCGGAGAGATGGTTATTATGAATGCATATTTCAGCCAATCTTTCTATTATCTGGCTACACAATGTGGATAAGGGTTAATCACTCTTTGGGTTCACTTGATTCTCCTCCAACCTGTGTCATTCCTGATTCCATGGTGAAACCACTGCCTCCATCCAACGTGAAAGCAGAAATTACTGTAAAAATTGGATTATTGAAAATATCTTGGAAAAAGCCAATTTTTCCAGAGGCTAATCTTCAATTTCAGATTCGTTATGGTTTAAATGGAAAAGAAACACAATGGAAGATGTATGAGGTATATGATGCAAAATCAAAATCCGCCAGTCTCCCCGTGCCAGACCTGTGTGCAGTCTATGCTGCTCAAGTACGCTGCAAGAGGCTGGATGGACTGGGATATTGGAGTAATTGGAGTACTCCAGCCTACACAGTTGTCATGGATATAAAAGTTCCCATCAGAGGACCTGAATTTTGGAGAATAATTAATGAAGACATCACTAAAAAAGAGAGAAATGTCACTCTACTTTGGAAACCCCTGCTGAAACATGACTCATTGTGCAGCGTGAGAAGATATGTGGTAAAACATCACACTTCCCGCAATGGAACATGGTCAAAAGATGTGGGAAATCACACCAAATTTACTTTCCAATGGACAGAGCAAACACATACTGTTACAGTTCTGGCTGTCAATTCGATTGGTGCCTCCCTTGCAAATTTTAATTTAACATTCTCACAGCCTATGAGCAAAGTAAATGTTGTGCAGTCTCTCAAAGCTTATCCTTTAAATAGCAGTTGTGTGATTCTTTCCTGGATGCTATCCCATAGTAATTACAATCTAATGTATTTTATCCTTGAGTGGAAAGTTCTTGATGCAGACAATGAAATTAAATGGCATAGAATCCCTTCATCTGCTATGAGATATTATATCCATGATCATTTTATCCCCATTGACAAGTATCAATTCAGTCTTTATCCAGTATTTATGGAAGGAGTGGGGAAACTGAAGATAATTAATAGTTTTATCCAAGGTGATATTGAAAAATACCGGGCTGATGCAGGTGTATATATAATTCTGCTAATAATTATTTCTTCTTTAACCTTGTTGCTTGGAACATTGCTAATACTACATCAAAGAATGAAAAAGCTGTTTTGGGAAGATGTTCCAAACCCCAAGAATTGTTCCTGGGCACAAGGACTTAATTTTCAAAAGCATATGGACATTCTTTGAAGTCTAATCATGATCACTACAGATGAACCACATATACCAACTTCCCAATAGAGTCTTAGAAGATTTTTGCGCTTTGAAGAAGGGGAGAGCTAAAATATGATGGATTATGTTGATTTAGAACTAAAATATGATGGATTATGTTGATTTATAACTAAAAAGAGATGGGTAAATTTGGTACCAAGATAAAGGTCTGAATCAAATTCAGTTTGGATATATAATTACTTTTCAGGTCATCTAAAGTTTAAAAACCAGTATTCATGTTATCTGGCTTTTGATTTATCATTTTGACATAAAGCATTGAAAAATTATAACTGTTACTTTTATTATATATCTATTAGATATAATCAAATATGGGGTATATAATGCTATAACTAGGTGAAAACAGCAGCTTCTGATACATAGCTTTGCAAATACACTGACTCTTAATTATAGAATGTAGTAAAAGTACTTAGTTTATTAAAAAAAAAAAAAAAATTCAGGCCCTAGCTGGTAGCACAGTGGATAAGGTGCTGGCCTGCGAACACAAAGGTCGCAGGTTCGATTCCCCAGTCAGGGCACATAACAAGGTTGCAAACCAGGTCTCCAGTCAGGTCCCTAGCTGGAGGGAGGTCAAAGGCAACCATACATTGATGTTTCTCTCCCTCTCTGCCTCTCTCCCTTCCCCTCTCTCTCTGGAAATAATAAATAAAGTCCTTTTGAAAAAAATTATTTTAAAACTATTTATTTTGACATACTTTTAGATTTAAGAATACCCTTCATCCAGTTTATCTTAATTTTAACATCTTGCATAACTGTGGTACATTTACAAACTAAGAAATTAACATTGGTACAATACTATTAACTAAACTACAAGATTATTTGTATTTCACTGGTTTTTCCACTAATGTCCTTTTTCTGTTCCAGATTCCATTCCAGTATTGCATTAAGCCTTCATACCTTCTTAAATTTCTTCAGTTTATGACATTTACTCAGTTTTTCCTCATTTCTTTTTCATGATCTTGGCACTTTTGAAGAATACAGATTAAGTATCTTGTAGATCATCCCCCAATTTGGGTTTGTCTGATGTTCTCTCACAATTAGGCTGAAGTGACATATTTGGGGGAAGAATACCTCAGAAGTGATATGTCCTTCTCATCATATAATATCATAGGTACATGGTTTCAGTATCACTTATTACTGGTGATGTTAACCTTGATCATTTGAGTAAGACAGTACCTGCCAGGTCTCTTCACTGTAAAGTTACTATTTTTCCCTTTCCATACTCTAGTCCTTAAAAGAAGTTTCTAAATCAAGCTCACAATCAAGGGGAGGATAATTAAGTTCTACCACCTGGCAGAAGCATTTGTGGACATATGTCAAAAATGCCATAGTAATAAATAAATATTTTTTGAAAAATACTTTCAAACTATAAAAATATCCTATTTTTCCTGAAAGTTTTACCCACTCTTATGAATGTGTTATTATCAATGTAAACTAGCATGCTTTCTGAACTTACTTAGTAATCTCATCTAGCCTTTGGTCAAATGACTATAAGCAGTACCGAATACCCTTTTAAAAGTCAAATTACAATTGTTATCTTTATTTCCCTTCAAAAGTATTACTTTTTGAAGCCTTAGTAGCTTTTAAAAATATGTTAAATGCTCACCACTGGTCAGTTCATATCATGGCTTTTCTATTCTTAATTTTTTTAATTGTGTATATTCTAACTGTACATATTTTATTACCAATTTTTTCCAAGCAGGGTCCATTAATACCCTAAGGCAATGCATATTGAAAATGTCTTTCTGTTATACCTACTTGTGAAAATAACTTGCCTGAGTAGAAAAATCTTACCTTTGAACTCTAGCTAAGAGAGACTTTTTTTTATCTTAAAATTTAATAACTTCACCAGGATATTACCAGTGTTAATCATTACATATTCAATTTTTCCTGTATCTCGGACATTTTTTAATTTCAGGAAATATTTCTGCTATTATAACTTTTAATATTTTTTTCTATCTCCATTTTTTCCACTTATTAATTCAAATAAATTATGTTGGACTTCTGTTGGGTCACTTTTTCTTCTTCCATAGCTATCATCTTCTATGATATTTCTTTGGGTTTTTATTTTCTTTTTTGTGTCAAATTTTTTCTAAGACTGTTCTATATGTTCTTGACCCATTTTTCTCCAGCAGTATTCTATTTCTTGTTCAACAGTTATGTCTGTTTTATTCAATAAAGAGAAAATTTCAGGCAAATATCTTCTCTTGGCTTTCAGTGGAATGAATGGGAAAATAAACTCTTTGTAAAGAGAAGGTTAAGGAAGAGATAATTTCTCACAGACAACACAAATGAATAGTCAAATCTCCTGATTATTCATGGTTCTGTATTTGAAAATTAGCCTACTCACTAAAACAACCTATAATCCAAAAATATATATTCAGTAGCACTTTCATAGTCACTTGTAGACATGTGTAGAACGGCAAAAGTTTTGAGTCCCTGATGTACATATATTGCCAGTTAAGGTGGCACTCTTCCTTCTTATTCCAGCGTGCACGTTGTAAATAAGTGTCCTTTTTAGAGTCTATTTTGTACCACATGATTTTGCATTTTTATGCTTTTTGCTAGTGATTGTTTAAAATGATCCCCAAGTGTAGTGCTGGGTAGTGTTGCCAAGTATATGAAGGCTATGATGTGCCTTAGGGAGAAAATATGTGTTAGAAAAGCTTCAGTCAAGAATGGCTGTGCCATTGGCCGTGAGTTCAATGTAAGTGAATCTAAAATATATACTTAAAAAGTATGTCTAAAAATAAAAATATACATAAAAAAGATTATATTAATTGCTCAGAGGAACCTAACTCTGTATTTCCCCAAGGAATAATGGTTCAATATGTGCTAATTCAGTGTTATGGCAGCTTTATTGAACATAACTATCACAAACAAGAATTAACCATCTTATCCAGTCCCATAACCTTTAAAACCACATATACACTGAAAACTCCCAAATTTATATTTTGACCCTAGCAAACTCCCTGATCAACAGGTTCATGTACACAACTGCCTTTTGATATCTTTACTTAGATGTAGTATAATAAGCACCTCAAACTCAACAGGTTCAAAACAGAACACTGATTTTTTCTTTCCATAAACCTGTTTTCTCCCACAAACCATTCTTCCCAAATTGTTAAATGTCAGCCCCTTCCACCCAGTTGCTCAGTCACCCTCAATTGTTATATTTCCCTCACCTCATATCCCTTTCCACAAGTCCTGGTAGCTTGACTTCTCTCCCAACTCCTTGCACTTACCTCTGCCTCCACTGAAGCCATCTCAGCTCCAGCCCACATCATCCCTCTGCTAGGCTTCTGTAACCATCACCTGCCTGACTGACTGGTTCCACTCTGGCTCTCCACAGTTTGTTCACACAGGAGCAAAAGTAGTGCCATGAAAATGTAGACCTGACTATATTATTCCCATGTTTACATTCTCCAGCGGCTCCTCCCTCATTGTGCTAAGGATAAATCCAAAACTTTTTACTTTAGCTGATAAGGCGCCAAACAATCCAGTCCTTCTCCATACCTCCAAACTTATCACTCACTTATCTTTTTCTAGCAAAATTGGTTTCTTTTCTGCTGCTTGGATACCCGAAGCTAGTGTTGTCAGATTTAGCAAATATAAATACAAGATGCTCAGTTAAATACTAATTTCAGATGAAAATGAATAATTTTTGTATAAGTACAACTCATACAACATTGAGGACATAGTTATACTAAAAATAGTATTCATTGCTTAACTGAAATTCAAATTTAGCTGGGCATCCCATAATTTATCTTTCAAGGTTCATCCCTATCCTAGTACTTTTGCACAAGCTGTTGCTTCTTTCCTGAAGCCTTCCAGATCATTGTCATATGACTGATTTTCTTTGTCATTCAAATCACAGAGCAAATATCAACCCCTCAGGTAGTCTTTTATCTGGTTACTCAATATGGGTGGTTCCCAGCATACACATCTTTCTCTAATCCAGTCATTCTTTATCTAATCATCTTATTATTTTCTGTCTTGACACTTTAACTCTGTTAAGACAGGCACCCTGTCCATCTTGCTTGTGCTTATATCCCATTACCTATTGTGTCTGGTATATAGCAAATGTTGAATAAAATATTTGCTGAATGAATGAATGAATGTTCTCCCAATACCCTAGTTTGGATAACACCTGCACATTTGCAAAGACAACAAGTGAATCTGCTACTTGAACTATAGCCCCAATCAAATTAACTTATTAACTTTCTCATCAGAAATATATTAAGGAAAAAAGGAAACAGCAATTCTAATTTTTGGAAATGACTTGTCTCATTCAAATTGCTCCCGTCTTAAAGAAAAGCAAGCTTAGAATTTTTAGAAAACTAAGAAAAATTGGCACTAATTAGATGTTTTAAATTGTTTAAGTAGCATATTAACAGTAGGTCAAATGTTTAACATAATACAGCTCTATTTTGTGTAGGCTTTATGAAACAATCTCTTGAATATTAATATACCCTTATTTCCATGTGTAACAATAAAAGCTAGAATGTATGTAGTATATAGATGCTCTAATCTGTACCTCAATTTTTCCATATTCAATTATTGTAGAGGATATAAATTCAGTATTTACATTGTTTTTATGATACTGTTATGAAACCCCAAGGTACAACATTGTTCCCTTTAGAAAACATTATATGATTTATAACAATCTATCTGAAAAGTCATTTTTAAGAATGTTTTGCTGCAAAAAATAGTAACTGCCTTCAAATGATTAGCTTTTTAAAATTTAAAGTCCTATTGATTTTTATTCACCTGGTCAAAATGGTATTAATGCATTTTAGCCTGAATTTCCTAATTTTCCCTTTGTGCATTCATTGCAGCAAGGGAACCATTAGTTCTTCAGGGGACGGCCAGTGAAAGAGAATGCCAGAATGGGTATTGGACGACATACATATGGATTACTTAAAAGTATGTCACTACATTCATAGACTTTAAACCCACATTACTTGGTTCCAAGCTTTAAAGCTGAATAGCCTTTAATTCCTCTTCAAAGCAATTACAGAAGAGGCTATGGTTGAGTTGCTCCCCTTGGTGGTTAAGAGAGTGTTTAATATCTCTTTGGCAGAGGGATAATTTCACCAGGGATGTGGCAGCAGTCCCTTTTGCTTCCTCACCCTGAATCTTTAGTTCTTTCTCCCTGCCATGCCTAACTTCTTCAGTACAGTGTGCTGGAAGTGAGTCACAGAGTGTGCCTTAGCTCCAAGCACACCAGCCAAACTTGCAACACACAGACTCACAGGACTCCAAATTGGATCATTCAGACATCAGCCTTTTGTGGTGGATGTCCAAAGTAAAATGACTGGAAAAGACCATGGTCTCAATTTATTCTTGATCTTTTTGACTTTCCTATAACACACTAATCATAATATGTCTTTTCTCTGTGCCAAATAACACAACTACATAGCCCAGAGTGCTAATTATTCCAATTTATGTTAACTAAGGGATTGGAAGTTTTTTCCTAACACCTTCAGACAATCATTGTACAGATTGCATCTCAGTTCTAAGCCTACTTCTACACTACTTCTACATCTTTCTATCTTTTATCTGTGAAAAATGAAACAAGGCTGCCTTCTTTTTTCACCTGGTTATTCTCCTCCATAATACCCATGTGTTATCAGTCCTCCCCTGAATTGGATAGGCAAGGAGACTCCTAGCAGTTATCATCCTGCTGGTTCAGATCAACAAACTTGAAGACTCATCTATTCATTAGCTTATTTATTCAATATATATTTATGAAATGTCTACAAGTCATTGTGCTAAGTACTGTGAGAAAATAAAGATGATTCAGCTCCATGGCTTATCCTGGAGGGATTTATTGTATCAGAAGAGATAAAACATGCACATAAATAACTGCTATAATGCCGAGAGAGTGTAACACAATCCATAGAGGAAAAGAACCGCCATAAGAAAGGTAAAGCAAAGAACTGTTGAGTGCTAGATGATAGGGTCTGAGAAAGTTTCGCAGAGACAGCGGCATGTGAGGATGAGCAGGGTTTGAACCTTGAAGGGAGAGGGAAGGATATTTAAGCTCAGTTGCAAGCCTGAGCAAAAGTGTAAGAGTGAGACAATACCAGAGCATAAAGCATCTCCTGACAATTCAGTACAGAGCAAAGAATCCTAGACTTGGAATCAGAGCCAAGGGTCAAGCCCCCGATTTGCTAGCTATTAGTCCTGTAACCTCAGTCACTTCATTTCAATGAGCTTCTGTTTGTTTCTGTGAAGTGGAAATGGTAATTAGTGTTCACACTTGCCTTCTATTGAGCAAATAAAATATGATAATGAGAAGTTAACGCACATGATTATAATTAACAAACCCACATCCCCTTTGCTCAAGACTCTTCTCCCCATTTGGCCCATGTTTTTGCCTCCTGATCTCTCCCTACAGTTTTCCCCCACCTTCCCTGTAATACCCCACTCTCTTCCAACAGAAAAATAAGAAGAATTTTATTCAATAGCCATCCCTGCTTCTCCCAAGGCTGAGTGTAGGTGGTATTGTTTCACTTTTGAAGATGGCTCCTGATTGACACCATTGCTAAAAACTATCCACAGAATTTAAACCCAGTGAGAAGCAGCCTTCCAAATTCATTGGCCTGCACTGGAGTTGATACTTTTTGGCTTTCCTTCTGATGCCATTTCACTGTGATAGATATGTGGATGAGATGACCTAATGATAGGTCAATATGAATCAAATCTGAAATTCCTTGAACCCTAGGTTATAAATTATAAGCAATTATGTTATATGATAAAACTCCTTCTAATACAAGCTTATAATCATAGCAGAGCTGAAAATATAAACACTTATGCACATAATAATAGTTATATATTTTTATCTTGATCATTTAAAATTATATATCAATAAAGGAATTTCCTTCTTTTGATCCCAGGCCAATAAACTAGATGCTGCAAGAGGAAAAACCCAGGGGCATGGTTTATGCTTTTCATCTCTGTATTTCTAATGATTGATAGAAAACCTGGAATATGCTAGATGCTCAATACATATGTGAAGAAATAAATGAATAACTGAAAGCATCTCTAATCCTGCCTGTAGTTCCAAATTCCTACAAATACTGCATGTCCTTTTGGTACCTTAAACACAAGAGTTTACAAACCAAACTCATCATCTTCCCCCTCAAAAAAAATATCCTTTTTGCATCAATGATACCACCATTCTTTGAATGACCCAAGCTCAAATCTGCATTGGTTCCTCATTTCATATTCATTCCCTTTTTATCAGTGATTAATTCATATTGATTTTTCTTTAGGATAATCCTCACATTTCTTCTTTTTTATTTTATCTCCACTGTCAACCACCTGAGATCATGGACCAATTTACCTTCCAATGGCCATGAGCATTTTGTTCCCTGGAAGGTAGGGGTAATGTTCCCTTTGCCAGATGACCTTTCTAAACACCTGGCACTACAGGTCCTTCATAATCACATCTAGAATTACCTCCCCAGCCCTTACTTGTACAGGTCCATTACATATGCTTTATGTCCTAATTCAACAAGATCACTAGCTGTCATCCCCTTTGTTTCTATTCCTTTTCTCTACTCTGGACAATTTACTGTATCCTTGATGTCAGCTCAAGCATAAGTTCTCAGTGACTTCCTCTGTCAAAATAAGTAGTTCCTGCATGGCCTTTCAGACCACTTAGTTCAAACTTACCTTATTTGGCTTGATATTTTAGAAGCTTATGCATTTGTTTTTATCATCCTCACTAGATCATAAATTCATCTGCTTGTTTCAAAATGTATATAAAGGACCTATTATGCTTAAGAAGCTGGAATAGATGCTGAGGAGTTGTCAATAAAGAAGGCATTCGTGGTCTCTTCTCAGGTAAGCCTTTCTTTGCAGCAAATAAATAAATAAATAAATAAATAAATAAATAAATAAAAGTCTGCAAGGCCTAGGAAAAAGCCAAAGTGGCTAAAGGGACAAAGCAGGTAAGGCAAGGTCAGGAATGTAGACAGGACAGGGCCAGCCTACACGGGTCCTTTTGAGCCATAATAAGAAATGCAGTATTCTAAATGTAAAGAAGTCATTCAAGGCTTTATGCAGAGGAAAGAGATATTGGATTTAGATTTGCCAGAAGTCTCACTGGCTGCTGTGTAGAAAATGTGTTGTAGAAAGACTAGTTAAAGAAGCAAAATAATAGTGCTTTGCTCTAGAGTGGTAACAGTGAAAATGGAGAAAAGTAGATGAATCAGGGGTACATTTTGGAGATAAACTCCACAGGACTTGTTAATGGGTTGAAAGTGGAGGAGATAAGAATGATTCCTCGCTATTGGACATAAGCAACTGTGTAGATGCCATTTTCTGAAATGGAAAATGATGAAGGCAAAGCAGATTTCGGAGGGCGATAGGTAGATGAGAGAGGCTTGAACATGTTTTAATGCAAACCGAAATGATCCAGAGGAAATGATAAAAGATACAGGACAAAGGAGTCAATCCTAAGGGATCCCAGGGTCATAAAGTCTACTGTCCTGCCCATCTAGTTGTTGGGGGCTCAGTAAATAAATAAGACTTCAGACCATGGACACTGGCTAGTCAGAAGAGAGAAACACTAGGTTACACATGCATAAGTAAATGAATAAGTTTTTTCAATGACCATAATTCTCTATCCTAATTTATACATCTTTCAAAAGCAACACTGAAAGAAGAAATCTTGGAATATTTTTTTGTGATTACTTCCTGTCCAGTCCTCACTGAATCATTTCCATCAGCATTCAAACATGTTCAGAGCAGGTTACAAAGCCAAAAGCATTGTATAATCTACTACATGCACATACATACACATGCATTTTATACATAATTGAGAACTAACATTAAAATGCAAATAGTGAGTCTTTTTAGAATTTAATTACAAATAACTTTTTCATTGTCTTCACTTCATAAATTTTCTATAATAAACATGTACATTTTTATCTTTAAAAATAGTAATTTAGCCTTGACTGATAGTTCAGTGGAATGGTGCTGGCCTGCGAACCCAAAAATCACTGGTTCGATTCTCAATCAGGGCATATAATCAGGTTGCAAGCCAGGTCTCCAGCCAGCTCTGTAGCTGGAGGCGGGTGAAAGGCAACCATACATTGATGTTTCTTTCCTTCTCTTTCTCCCTCCCTTCACCTCTTTCTAAAAATAAATAAATAAAACTTTTTAAAAACAATAATGGCCCTGGCTGGTGTGGCTTAGTGGACTGGCACCCTCCTGAGAACCCAAAGGTCACTGGTTCATCTCCCTAGTCAGGGCACATACCCAAGTTGGCAAGCCAGGTCTCCAGCCAGGTCCTTAGCTGGAGGCAGGTGAAAAGCAACCAAACATCGATGTTTCACTCCCTTTCCTCCTCCCTCCCTGCCTTCTCTCTGAAAATAATGAATAAAAAAATCTTAAAAAAAAAATAATGTATTAGATAAATATCTTGGGCTCTCAGAGACATCCAAGTTCTAGATGATTCTTCAGGGAGAAAGAAGATAGTAGCACAGTCAGCAGCATAGTTTTAGTCAAGGAATTTGCTCTGTTGCCTGGTCTCTCCTTCTACAAGGAGCAGGTGGGCCTCCCCTACTGATCTGCTGAGGTCGCAGCCACCATTTCACACCTGCAGGAGCTGCAGCTCATTTGAGAAAGCTCATTTACCTACAGTCAAAGTGCCCACTGCCACTTCTCAGGCCATCAACAATAAATTTAAAAAATCATTTTCCAATAGGTATTACATTCATATATTTTAAAATTCATAAGTACAGACAGTGTATAGTGAAAGCTCCTTATTGCCCTGTTCCCCAGAGGCCCAGCTCCCCTCCCTTGATAAAAAGAATGCTACCAGTTTCTCATAAAAACCTCCCAAAGAAATGTAATGGGAAATAATTTTTTTAAATTTATTGCATAATGAAGAAAAGTTAGTTTAGAAAAATTAGAAAATACAAATAACCACTAAGGAGAAAATAGAATCATTCCTCCAAAACTGTTAACATTTGGGTGTATATCATTCTAGATTTCCATGTGTTTAAATTAATACCCATGTGTATCCAAAAATTATAATTAAATAAAATAATTACAATGTTAAAAATTTTTAAATATTTCTGTGTATCAATTATTTCTATAAATAGCTGTTCAAAATTTAGATCATACTATAAAAATTTTTAAATAACTATATTATGAATATATTTCCATATCAATAAAGATACTTCCATATTTAATGGCCAAATAGTACTCCAGTATTTGAAAACATTATTTAAATAAGCCCTTTCTGCAAGACTTTTAGATTGGTTTAAATTTTTTTAATGTTGTGATGAATATTCATGAGTGGGTAGGTGTGTATCTTTGTATGTATCATTAATGATCTAGGTCATTTTAAGCCTTCCAGAAAGGGCTCCAACAGCCGCCCATGAGCACTGGCACTTCAGTTCTGAAAAGCTGCTGATCTCTGATTGGCTGTGAAAGGAAGCCATTCTCACCTTTTTCATTACCTCCATATTTGGCATAGTGTCAAGAACATAATCAAGAACTCACTACATAGGCTTTGGATGCATGAACTGAAATTACTTTAAAATAGCTACCATTTCCTAATATCTACTGGCTATTCAAGACTCTTTATACCCCTTTTTCTTACCCAGGGGTAAGAAGTCAAATTTTTAAAAATCAATGAGCTCAAACACAAAATTGAAGAAAACTTTGTGCTCTCTTTACAAAATACTTGAGCTAGAATGACTGACAATCACTCATACATAATCCAGTTATCATTTATTGAGGACCTATGGAGTGCTGTGCCAGGTACACTATTTATGGTCTTTTATCCTATTTTATGAGGTATATGTTTTATTATCACCAATGTATAGATAGTAGCTAATGACTTTTAAAAAAGGCTTTATTCATTATTTTTTAGAGGGGGGGAAGCAAGAGAGGCAGAGAGGGAGAGAGACATCAATGTATGGTTGCTTTTCACCTGCCTCCAGCCACCGACCTGG
Source organism: Noctilio leporinus (assembly GCA_004026585.1). Lineage (NCBI taxonomy): Eukaryota > Metazoa > Chordata > Mammalia > Chiroptera > Noctilionidae > Noctilio > Noctilio leporinus. The sequence goes on from PVIW01001186.1 coordinate 283,687, forward strand.
CTGGAGACCTGGCTTGCAACCTGGTTATGTGTGCCCTGGCTGGGAATTGAACCAACGACCTTTGGGTTCTCAGGCCAGTGCCTTATCCACTGTGCCACCAGCCAGGGCTGAGCTAACGACTTTTTAAAGGGATTCGCATTGCCCTGGTCAGTGTGGCTCACTTGGCTAGAGCATTGTCCCACACACCAAAAGGTCGCAAGTTCAAGTCCCAATGTGAGCCCATGCCTGGGTTGTGGGTTCAGGTTCTGTCAGGAAAGGTGGACACTTATAAAGATAAACAAGGAAACCTGAAAGGTACTTGAATGGAAAAATAAAGCAGGCAATATTGACATGAAGTTTTCATTAATCCTCAGAGCAATTATATGCAGTAGAAACAGTTATCTTCTTTTTACAACTAAAATAACTTGAGAGGAAAGGGTTTATTAACTTGACCAAATTTTTATGGAACTAAAGTTGGTGAGAAATGGATACACCAAAGGGGTCTGTAGAAGCTTTAGAGCCTCCTCCCCACAGAATCTCTGAGTAACCACCCCAAGTTTTGAAATGAGGAATTTGTTTTCTCCATCTTATTTAAAGGGCCCCAGAGAGCAGCCTCAAATCCCCAATTCTCTAAAAGAGAATTACCCCTCATTCTAAAAACAACCCTGGGAGACAGGTATTATCCCAATAAGGACACCAAGGCTTTATAGATGTACAAACTAAAAACTGTCTTTTGCCCAATGTCATAGAGGTAACATTGGCTGAAAAAAAATTTCAACCCACCTCTCTCCAGTTCCTAAAGCTAAGGGAGATGATGACCCCAGTGGGGGCTACTGCTCCAAACTTCAAGATGCAGTCTCAGAGTCCCATCTTCTGAGGGCAGATGCATCATATGGGGCCCAGGGCACAGCTGCCTGTCTCCAGCAATCTCCTGAGAAAGCAAGAGGTGTGTTTTGAAAGAAGGTACTTATGAAATCATTTCTGAGAAAAAAACTCTTCACACCACAAAAATTAAAAAACAGCTTCAAAGCGGCAGTATGAAAAGGCTGGCTAAAAGGAGATGTGGTGGTCTTGAATCTTAAGTATTATTCCACTCCCTGAACAACTTATTGGGGCCCCCCCATCCTGCCCCTCCCCTGTTATGATTAATAGAGCTTCAAGAGCTATTCAGTCTTATTCAGTCACCAGGCCATTTTGCTTTAGGAAGCTTTGATCTGAAAAATGAGACAAGTAGTTTCAGTGCTGTCATCATTAGAGAATAAAAAGAAATCTATTTAAATGATTTTAAAATATTCACAAGAGAGCCATAGGGTCTCAGGCATGCTCTACATTCCTCTCCTCTGTTCCCCTTGCCCAGATAACCAATTGCATCAGAATAATGAACACAAACTGTGCCACTGTCAGTAGATGCTGAAGATAGTCACAGGGACTGAGCTCAGTTGCTGGCCTGAGCTCTTGTCCCTCAGGAACATGTGTCTTTATGGATGTGATTAATAAAGGATCTTTGACATGGCTTGCTCTCAAGCAGGGTGCAAGACAAGGTGGTTGGAAAGCTATAGGCAGAGGAAAATAACAATCTGATTTTTTAAGCCTTTAAAATTAGTTCTGTGTAATTGATTGCTTCCCTTCCCCCCTTTTTTAGCATCCAAGAAGATAAAAAACTACCCCTATTTTCACTGCAGTATTATTTAACGATCACCAAGATACGGAAGCAGGCCAAGTTTCCATCAACAGATGAATGGATAAAACAACTATGGGACATTTATACAATGAAATTCTGTTCCACCATAAAAAAGAAGAAAAATTTACCTTTTGCAACAGTATGGATGGACATGGAGAACACTATGCTAAGTGAAATAAGCCAGTCAGAGAAATACGAATACCATATGATTTCACTCAAATGTGGAATCTAATGAACAAATGAACTAACAAGCAAAACAGAGATAGACTCATAGATGGAGAGCAGATGATAGCTTTCAGGGGTGGGGTGGGTGGGGTTGGTGGGTGGAGGGATTGAGCAAAAAGGAAAAAGGACTCATAGGTATGGACAACAGTATGGTGATTGCTGGGGGGGGAGGGTATAAAGGCACTAAATTGTAATAGAAAAAATACAATAAAAATTAAATCTAAAAAAATAAAAAGATCAAAACCAAATCTGTGGCTCAAGTGTAGCACTTTAGAGGCCACTGTAGTCTGCAGATTTGTGGTCTTTTGTCCCTTAGAAAGGCAAGACAGTGGTTATTGGCATGAATTCCAATATCAAACAGTTAAAATACTGGCTCTCTACTGCTCACTACCTACATAACTTTAGGCATCATATTTAATCTCTCTGGCCTCAGCTTCTTATACCTCTAAATGAAGATAATAATAGCACCTACCCCAAAGGACTCTTTCAAGGATTAAGTGAAATAATGTATGTACACAAATTCATTGCATGCAGGGAGAAAATAAAAATCAGCTATAATTATTGAAGAAAAAGAAGCCTTTAAAAGGATATATAAATTGGTAGAACCCTTTGGATATATTTTGTCAAATGCATTGAAATTTAAAATGTGGATATCCTTTAGTGATTCTATTTCTAGGACACTTAGAACAAGTGTACAGATGTATATGCATGATGTTTGCAGACACACTTTGTAATTTGAAAAACAGCAATGTAAATATGTATCCATAAAGGAGTGGTTAAATGAATTGTAATTTATCTATACAAAAGTATTATGCAGTGGATAAAAAGAATATATTTGTTTCAACAAGCAAAAATGTCCACATTATATTATTCCCTGCAAAGAAAAATGTGGGAAGAAAAGCAGTATAAACTCACTTATATAAAATACACAGGTAAAATATAAAATATGCACACTGATGATGCTGCACAGCTGTGCTCAGCAAGAAGTTTCCTCCTTCTTGTCATGTCTTCCTTCAGATTCAGATCTTTACCCTTCCTGCACTAGAGACAGGTGGGTCCAGGAATGGCCAACTAAGGAAGCAAAGAAATATTGGCTCTTGTGACCAAGGCCTTGCTACCACAGAAAGAGGGGATGCCCATGCTTGGGAAAGGCTGTCTAAATCCACCACCTCACTCCAGCCCTGTTCAGAGATACACTTGTATATAAATGTGGTCACGGTGCAATGCGGCCTGGGTAACTGGATTTGTTGAAAGGTAAGTGCTGGACTATAAAGCACCCCATTTTTTCCATCATAAATGCCTTGGCATTAAAAAAAAAAATTTAAAGACCAGAATGATCCACACCAAACGCTAGCAGTTATTAGCTCTAGGGAGTAGGGTGGGTTGGGACTCGGGATAGCGGCCTGGCATGCAGTTCTCCATTAGTTGAACTTTGACAAGCAGCTAATATTTATATTTTTAAAAAGATCAGTAGGCCTCATACGTTTGAGCTTAGTCACTCTTAGAGAAAAAACTAAATCAAATACAGACACACTAACAAATGGAGCTTTAAGCATATAACTATGCAGTTTGTCTCAGCCATTTTAACTGAATAAAACTCAATATAATAAATAATAGAATTATGAAAATGTTACTTTGGGTTTCACAATACATATTTGATCTCAAACTGCTTAACTCAATAAATGTATACTTTGTTTTCACCTTAGTTTTATTTTCTTTTCTGATCCACAAATTTCCTCACAAACCTGCATACCTGCTTGAATGTTCCAGTGTAGTTCAAATTAATGTGTCTAAAACAAAATCCATCATCTTCCCAAAATATCTTGCTTTCCCTAAGGATATTTCCTTCCTCCCACTTGTTTTTTCTTTAAGATTTTATTTATTTTACTTTTTAGAAAGCAGGGAAGGGAGGGAGAAGAGAGAGAGAGAAACATTGGTTTTGATTGCCTCTTGCACACCCCAACCAGGGACCTGGCTTGTATGTGCCCTAAATGGGAACCGAACCAGTGAAACCCTAGTTTGCAGGTCAATGCTCAGTCCACTGAGCCACACCAGCCAGGGCTCTCTAACACTTGTTTAGTAATCCTCTGTCTTGCCTCAGGAAGTTGATGCTCAAGCACTTAGTCTTCATCTGCAGCATCTCCGACATCACTTCCCTCTGCCATTCCCAAGGCTTGTCTCCAAATGCAGGCCTCCCAACTCAATGTCACCTTGTATCTTTATTACAATATCTATAATATTGTGTGCATGCCCCCCATCCCCTCATCTGCAACCCCTAATAGACTATAAGCTCCCTAAAAGAAGGATTCATGTTCTAGTCATCCAAACATTATGCCTACAACACAGTGGGTGCTAGATTAATATTTTTCAATGAACAAATGTATGGAAAGAAATAATTGGTCTTTAATTCTAGCAGATTCCCCTTTTCCTGTTTCAATATCCTCCACCCATTTTTTTTCAATAGTAAGTACTCCCTAACTGATAATTCAATGTATCATCATCATTGGTAATTTGCCACTTCTCCGATGAGAGCATAATTCTTTCAAATTCAATCATGAATGGGATTTAAAGGGCTTTATTTGATATAGTCAGTGCTTTTCAAAGAAAATTTGAAAAATTCAAAGCTATAGAAATTAGAACATTCTAATAGGTCTTAAACTTCTATTGAGACTCTTGAAAACAATAGAAATGAGCATTTATGAATCATTAGAGGGTTAAAGACAAATTCACTTAATTATTAATCCTGAAATATTATTTTATAAGGGGAATGCATACACATTAAGAATGAAACCATGTAATTTACAAATCACTCCTAAATAGCTCTCTGACTATGATGTTCAGCTTATTACAAGTTGTTAATATTCTATTACTCAGAGGTCATTAGCACATTCTGCTAGCAGTAAAGATCACATAATATCAAGTGACAAGGAAAGAACATGAAGTATCCCAATTATGATTTCTTTCAAAAAGAGCTGTCGTGACCTTCTTAGGGTGTGAACTGTATCTTACCAAGTATGAAAATGCTACAAACCTTCTCCAATAAATGGGCTACAATCAGGAGGAGAAGATTACCTAAATAGAATAATAGCAAACATTTATGCCTATGCTCATTATGTGCCAGGCAAAATTCTAAGGGTTTTACAATAATTCACTAAATCCTCACAAAAACTTTATGAGATAGGTACTGTTATTATCCCCATTTTACAGATAGAGACTGAGTACCCACTGAGGTTTTAAGTAATATGCCTAAGGTTACGTAGCTTCTAAAAAGGGAGCCAGGTGTGACACTCACTGAGATGTGCCACCCAGACTCCCTTCACAGAAAGACTTGTCCCTCCTGGCTGCTTGGAATGCTATCAGCAACAGCTACAAGCTGTCAGCTCCTTTAAAGTCTTCCTTAATTAGATAGAACACTTCATCCAAGAATACACCCTTCTCAGGGCAGCCCAACCCAATGGCTGATTATCACTGAGGTTTAATGTCTAACCCGTTTTGGGTTCCCTGAGGGACAACTGTAATGGATCTTACACATTCCAGGGTTCCCCTTGGGGTGGGCTAAGGTTTTGCTGGACTTGCATTGTAGTTCCACTCCTCCCTCTACCCAAGCCTGCTTGCTCCCTCTCCTGTCCAGAGGATCAATTCCTATAAATACCCTGCATGCCAAACTCAGAAGACCCCAGCCCTTGATGCCAGGATTGGAACCAAGTCATCTGACTCCCCAGCACTCAATCTTAACTCTTTACTGTCCTCTCAGGTAGAATAACAGGCAAAAAGAAACTTGCAAATCATTTTATAGCCTCATGCTAGCTATTTATTTCTGCCTCTTCTTATACCAAACATTTTTTAGAACTATTAAGCATAAGCAACACTGTGCAAATTGGTTCAAATTCTGGAAGGAGAAAAAAGTGGGATATTGGCTATCTGCACCAATAGCAGGCCTCAAATTACAGTATTCTGCATTTTTCATATGCTGAATATACCTACATGATATCCTTAACTCTATAACCTACTCACCAAGTCATATGCTTTTTCTCCTCTGTTCATCTACACTATTCGGTGCTTAAAGTGTGGGCTAAATGTAGGCACACTGACGAATTTTAAGGTTTCCTCACAAAGAAAACAACAGGAACCAATATCTCCCTCTCCCTGTCTCTTTTCCCTTCTCTCCCTCTCTTTCCTCTCCCTCCCACTGCTTCCTTGCAATATATTAATAGCACAACTTAGAAATACTTAGAAATGAATGAAAGCTAAAATAAGTGGAGACCCAAATGCTCCCAGAGAGTTTTCCCAGTATCACAAACTCCTGGGTGAAGCCCCGACATGCCTCCCAAATTCTAATGGAACCATCAGTTGCACACTGATTCATGTTTAAGGTACAGCACATTGGTGAGATCCTCAATAATACTTATCCTTTAATATATATCAATTTTTATGATTCCACATTTCTAATATTTATACTGACAATTCCAAAAGGAAAATAACTGCTGGTAGTGCTTATATCTGATTCACTAGATGAATTTAAACAAGGCATTTCTTATTTTTGTCTCCTCATTGACAAGGAGTTCACAAATGGCTCTGTTCACCATCAGGGAAGAATGAGTCCATATTCACAGAGATTCTTTGATGAGAAACAGGCCAATCCTTCATGTCTTGATTTCAAGGATCAAATATTAGCACCACAGATAATGCATAAAGATGAAGGGCATGGATAATATACAGGTTCTGATTTTTTTGACTTTTATCGTCGATTTTAAGAAATGTGTCTGTGCTCTCCATTCCACAATGTATAATCTTGAGGAAATCCATCAACTTCCCATAGTTTCCTTTTTTCCTCTGAAAATTGAGGTATTGTAGATTTCCAGTGAAACATGAAGGGTTGTCATTTATTTCTGTTTCCTCTCAAAACCCATAAAAACAATGTTTATTTATCTATTTTGATTTAATTTTTTATCTTCACCCAAGGAATATTCATTGATTTTAGAGAAAGAGAGAAAGAGAGAGACATGGATGTGAGAAACATTGATCAGTTGCCTCTCCCATGCACCCTGACCAGGGATGGAACCTGCAACCTAGGTATGTGTTCTGACCAGGGGCTCAGGACATTGGTTCAACAAACTGACCCACCTAGCCAGGGCTAAAAATAATTTTTTAAAGAACTATAATAGTATCCAACCAGAGGGAAAAAGAATGGGAGAGAAGACAACAGCAGATGAGAGATTTCAACATATTTATGGAAGATGGAAATCCGGTGAAAAGTAACTCATGAAAGAGTGGATCATGTTCCAACTTTCAAGCCTTCAAAAAGGGAATATAGCTAGAAGAGAGCTGTGAGTCTTGCAGTGATGGCCCCTGAGAAGCTCAGCACTTGAAAACAAGGGTAAGGGTGAGGGTGGCGGTAGGAGGTAGGGTGAGGCTAAAAGCAGGCAGAGATCTTAAAAACCTATACTGGGTGTTTAATAATCAGTCTCCTTTACTGCACAGCCAAATCAGTGATTATCCTTTCTCCACAGAAAACAGGAAAAATTGCGCCAAAGAAGCTCTAATCTTGGATACACCAAACACAATAGTATGACAGAAAAAAAACATGGTGGGAAGGAAAGCAGAAAATAAATGTCCCTTTTCCCCACCCACTTCAAGAGTGCCTACAGACAAGTATATATATATAAACACACACGCTCTCTCAAGAAGAAGAGATTGCAGTATTTTTTCATAGCAAGCTGAAGGTCCCCTTCTAAAATACTTTAACACACTGGTATTTGGAGATCCCTTTCCAAATGAAACCTACCAACTAACAAGTCCTTCACAAACACCCAGAGCTTCTGGTCAATATTACACTGCTTCTTTTTAAAGCAAGAGTGAACAGCCAAAGATTAAAAACACTTAAGAAAAGTGTGCAACATGAAAGAAAGCCCAAAGCAAACAAAAGGGAGAATGATGAAAACACAGCAATATAGGAAAATAAAACAAATGCTTTTAAAATCTATAATTTTCAAAACAATAAGAGAATCTATCATATTCATAAAGCAAAACTGAAATGCTGTAATAAAGCATGAGATAATAAGAAAGTTCACCTAGAAACCAATGTTATAACCAGAAATTTTAATTCAAGTGGCAAAAAAAGAGAAAATCTCCAAAACTAATTAAAAATGGGCCAAAAAAGAATGAGCTGTAAATAAAGAGAGAAGAAGGAGGAGGAGGAGGAGGAGGAGAAGGAGGAGAAGAAGAAGAAGGAGGAGGAGGAAGAGGAGAAGAAGAAACAAAGATCAGTTCAGAAGGTCCGCAACCAATAGATGTCCCCCGCTACCAAAAAAAAAAAAAAAATGATGGGGAGGAAATTATCAATGAAAGAATACAAGAAAATGTCCAGCATTGGCTATAAATTTCCCAGAGAGTATGTAGCACAATGAAGTCTTTAAATCTATACTACAGCTCATCAACATGAAATTTTCAAAATATTAAGGATAAAAGTTCCATACAAAGTCACATTCAAGGCAATCAAATTATCAAAATTTCATTAGAATCTCAACATCAACACTGGATTTTAAAGGAAAATGGGGGGGGTGCCTTCAGAGTTCTGAGAGACAATCATTTCTAAACTGTAGGAAAATTGCAATGGAAGTCATAGGCTTGACTGGTAGACTAGATCTAGAGAAAATCAGCCCTACTCAGAGCAAGAAGCCAGGGGACTGAGCCACCTGGCCAGAGCTAAAAATAATTTTTCAAAGAACTAGAATGGTATCCAACCAGAGGAAAAGAAAAGAATGGGAGAGAAGACAACAACAGATGATAGATTTCCAACATATTTTTGGAAGATGGAAAACACGTGAAAAGTAACTCTTAAAAGAGTGGATAATGAGGCCTTGTGGGAGAGGTGGAGCTAATATTTTGTCTGATATGTTGGAGATTTTAGAAAAATCTATTTCCCAGCCAGACATATGTGATATTGGGAGGAAGAGAAAGCAGGAATAGTCATAAGAAAACTAAGCAAATGAAAGACTTTTAAAATACATATTAGAGAAAAAAAAAAAAACAACCATCATTGTTTTAGAGAAGAAAACCAATTGGAGAGCATTTCTTAGATTAACAGTAAATAATTTTAAATAATAATAATATAAAATTGATTCTTTCATCCAAAAATATGATATTGGGAGATTAGGAGCAGGGAAATTAAGTGATCATTGTATAAGAGAGCTAAGTCCTCCACCACCACAAGATAAATCAATAAATAACATGATAAATGTATTATTTTAAAACATGAAGAAATAACCCAGATATAGCAAAGTAAAATATTGAAAATGACTGACTCTGGGAAGCAGATGAGGGGATTAGAAAAGAAAGAACAAAAGACTTTATAAAGAAGTATGTCTTTAAACACTATTTAATATTTTAATTAATCATGGACTACTTTAATAAAGTAAAATTTAACATTATACAAATAAATATTATGATGTCAGTCAAAATAGACTTGTTTTATGATTTGTGATTTAAAATTACATTTGCCCATTCTATATGTCCTCTGTCAATTTGGGATTTTGACTGATAAGGCAACCATCATCTTGAATGTTTCTGATCCCCATACCAGAAGCAAAGAGAGAGCCCTGAGGGTGTAGTATCACCAATGAAATGTTCCTGGTTTAAAGTGGCACAGATCATTTCTGCTCACAGCTTACTGGCCAGAGCCACATAAAGGCCAAGGATGGCAAGTCTATCATACGTTCAGAAAGGAGGAAGAACTGAAAAGTTTTGATGAATTGTACTAATCTCAGTCACATAGAGTGATGGAAATGGTTGAAGTCAGTGGTTCCCAATTTTGGTTACCCATTAAATCACTTGGGGAGTTCTGGTTCTAGTGAAAATTCCTAGACCCCATCCCATATCTACAGAATTGAAATATCCAGATCAAAGGTTGGGAATAGGTAGCCCCACTGCAGCCAGCCTGAACGCAACCTAAAGCTGTATGTATACCTGCAAATCACAACACTAGAATACCTCAGGATTCCTTTAAAAAAAAAAAAAAAAATGTATGCTCTAAAACAGGACACAGATTGTGGTAGACCAAATTGCTTTGCATATAAGAATTTTATTTTATTAATAAAACTTTAAATATTCTAGTCCCTTTTTTAAAAATAGAGAGAGGGAGAGAGAGAAATCAATGTATGGTTGTCTCTTGTGCCCCCAACTGAGAACTGACCTGCAACCTAGGCATGTGACCTGACCGGAAATTAAACTGGTGACCCTTTGGTTCACAGGCTGGCATTCAATCCACTGAGCCACACCAGCCAGGGCTTTAGCCCCTTTTAGTGGATCTTTCTAAAACATATTCTGTCTAACTTATATAGAATAAACCTTTCCTTGCTGACCCTGCATGATCATTCAGTTAGCCAAAAATTCCTACCTTCACTACAGCACTTTGCTAATGGTATTGGGATGCCAGAATTTAGATCTTAAATGATGAGCCAAGAATAACAAGAGATGAAAGTTTATAAATATAACTATAAATTTCTACACTCTTACCTAAAAAATAAATCATATAAGTATAATTGGGAAGGCATATCCTGATAAGAGTACATATTTTAGGAACCAAGGGTTTAGTTGATTGTCAACAGCATGATGTTCTTGCCAAAGAACTAATGAAATCTTGGCTACATTCTCAGAAACAAATTCTCCAAAATAAATGGTGTTTTGCTCTGTTCCATGCATGTGGGATCATACCTAGAGTCATGTATTTGAGTCCAGATAGAGCCCTTTAATAGCCTCATTAATAAATTAGAACCAATCTATTACGCTGCATTTAGAATTCAAAAGATGAGAACTGAAATATTAGCCCCAGCAACAGCTTTAGTTTCCTTATCTGCCAAATGCTGATATAATAGTGCATATAACAGGATTGTTCTGAATATTAAATGAGAAAATACCTAGTAATATTTACTGTACTCTAAAGGTAAAATGTTAAACACAATCCCTAGCAAAGATAAGATTCTCAAAATATGGTTTAAACATTTTTAAGTATAATGAAGTACACAAGGCAATTAATTTTCTTTGAATTAATTTCATATGAAAATTTTTAATGGAACTGAAAAGATTTGCTGGGAGAAGGGTCACCTTGAGAACAAAATGGGGTTACTATATTCACACAGATAAAAGAACTAGGACCAATAAGTCCAAATTACAGGGAGATAAATGTTTTTTTTAACTCAACACAGGAGGAACCAGTTGAAAAGTTAAGCTGGTGCCACACAAAGTGGCAATTCTCACAGAAATGAGAAGTTCTATAAACACATTGAAAATCTATAACTCCTAAAAATCCCTTACTGCTCCTCTACTGTGTGAAGCCTCTCTCTGGACATCTCATCAACTTACCACCCACTTAAAGCTTGCAAAAATCTAAAGACCAAAATCCTATATGTGTTCCCAGATCCTAGGGTCAACTCAGCTTTGATCGCTTGCCTTATGTTCTCTACCAATTGCCTTTTCTCTCACAAAACTGAAATAACCACAGATACTCCTAATTTGTGGAAAGACTGAGAAGAAGCCATAAGTACAAAATAAGGTGATCATCTCCTTCAATGTCTAGCCCAAACAAAGCGCAATTTCCTTCCAGATGATTTCATCCCATTCTGCACAACTCTTTAACCTCTGGCCCAGTGGCACTTAAATAATCCATAGGAAGTTTAAGATTTTTGCTGTTGTCAACATATTACACTTCTATTTATCCAAAAAGTGAAGCAGGGATCAGAAAATGGAAATATTGTGGTACCAATTTTTTAAAAGATTTTATTCATTATTTTCAGAGAGAAGGGCAAGGAGGGAGCAAGAAAGGGAGAGAATCATCTCTTTCAACTGCCTCCAGCTAAGGACCTGGCTGGAGACCTGGCTTGCAACCTGGTTATGTGCCCTGGCTGGGGAATTGAACCAGTGACTCTTGGGTTCGAAGGCCAGCACCAATCCACTGAGCCACACCATCCAGGGCAGGTATCAATTTTTTATTTAACAAAAGAACCTTTTAGCCATTATTGCTCCAAAGTAATGAGGTGGTTGTCTCTAGGGACAGTGATGGTCCTGTCAGTCAAATTGTTAGAACTGAGGTTAAGTAAGTACAGGTGAGGGTGGAAAGGGATCAAACTAGATTACCTTAAAAGTTCATTTCAAACATAATAATCTATAGAACTAAGAATATAATGTTGTGGAAATTTCAAGTGGAATCAAAGAAGAAAAATCACCTGAGTGTACAAATAAATGAATCCAGGTTGAACTGACACATTGACATACCTTCACTTGCTATAACTACTTTAATTTAAAAAAAAAAAAAAAAAAAAAAAACCTAAATTTCAAACACTTCTGTTGCTATTTTTTCACCAAAAGTTAGTGTGTTCTAGTGATTAATGCTTGCAGTACATTACAAAGAAATAAGGAGTTTACTAAGTATACATAAATGACAAACAAAAACTTAGTCCATAAAACTTGAAGTAATACCCCAGGATGGGAATTATATAAGGTTCTCTGAAAATGTGTAACAAGTTTTGATTTTGGTTCCTGATTCCCCTTTGAGATCATGAAAAGACATTACTCAGTAGAGTATGAAGTTAAATGCAAAGAACATAGGTGAACACAAAAAACATATGTAGAAAAGAAGCTACCACCAGATCATCCCAAAACTGTTCCTATAGTTGAAACTCTGCCTTTCTGGTTCTCACAAGGCCCTTGAAGAATTTTATTCTTTCAGTGTCCTCAGACACTTATGTGAAGATGAATGTGGAGGCTTTTGACACACTTCCTTCATATTGCTAAGAGCATACACCCCCTCCAGAGAATATTTATTCTCTTTCTTAACAAAGAGCTTAAGAGTCTTAACCCTTGGCAATTCCTCTTAAATTAACCAGAAACTGGTACATGGGCTGAAAAACATCATTAAACACAATCCCTTTACTCATGCAGCAATTTAGTTGCCATGGTAATCTTTGGTAACTTGAAAAGAGTACTTTGGAGTGGTCATTTCTAATGCTTATTTTAAAAACTTCTTGAACTTTTAAAAGTCCTAGATGATACTGAAGCTGAAAATGCTCTTTTCCTCAGAGTCTAACCATGGACTCATTAAATGGAGCACAGCTATTCACAATGTGACATCCATTACACCTCTGACAATGGCCACTTCATCATTTTCTACCTCAAGACATACTTATAGACTACCCATATCTTCCCAACTGAATGAAAAGCATTAACTTGGGTCTCCGTGGCAGTGGAGAATTAATTCATGAAATAAGCACTTTCCCATAATAGTCTTCAAAGCTCACAATTGAGCACTGTCATCTTGGCCTTCCATCAATAATAGAGTGGGAAAGTACATTTTGAAGCAGTTTAACAAAGAAACATCAGATAACTTGGGACTTGAACACATCCAGTCTGCTATCCAAGGAAACATTATCGGACAGGAGGCTCTGATGATTCACATCTCTAACCCATTCTGTTCATCAACTATGTCAGGGCTAAAAAGGTTTCAGGAAACACTGTCTAGAAGACTTTTTTTTGGCTAATAGCTACATTTGACAACTGACCTTTAATCTTTATTTCACATTATCGTCCTATCATTAACCAAGGATAATACATGAACATTTTTCAAATATGATTTCATGGACTGAAGATGTTCTAAAGACTTTTCATCCAAAGAAAGAGACTATTAATAGTTTTACCAGACTCTGGCTACATCCTGGATTTTCAAAAGAACTTTAAAAAAGTAAAAATAATGGTTTCAAAGAGTCACACAATTTGTTTCCTTCTTTTCTGCAGGGCTCTCTCTTGGTCGCATTAGAATAGGATAACACTCATGAACTAAAGCAGTGTAGGCTATGTGGTAAAAGGAGTAGAGTGACCTGGAAGACAAGAGTCTGTTTCAGTCTTAAGCAAATCTATTTACTATCCCTGAGTCTGTTTCCTCATCTATAATCTATGAGGATTGAGCTAAATCAGAAAGCATGTGGTTCCGTTCAATGTAGCTAGAACACAGAGAGAAAAGTAAAGCATACATAAGGAAAGATGAGGTTTGGCCAGGTTGGCAGGGGCCAGGTCATGCCATGTAGGTCTTCTCAAAGAATCTGGTATTTACCCTAAGAGCAGTAGGATATAATCCACTGGATTTATACAAATGGGTGATCAGAGATGTATTTTGGTCACTGCAGAGTCTGGATTGGAGACCTGAGAAAAGACATGGAAACCAGTTAGTAAACTACTTCAGTAGCTCAGGTGATTGATCATGGGTGCTTAGAGTGATGTCAATGAACATGAAAATAAGGGGATAAATTTGGGAGATGCTTAGAAGGTAAAATCAACTGGATTTTTGTGGTAGATGGTAGGGAAAAGCACTTCTCAAGAAAGGCCTGTGGGTAGGGATGGGGGGCCTGGCCCAAGTGGTTCAGTTGGCTGGAGCATCTTCCCAAGCACCAACATGTTGCAGGTTTGATTCCTGTTCAGGGCACATATCAAGGTTGCAGTTTGGTTCCCTGTAGGGGTGCATTTGAGAAGCAAACTATTGATCTCTCCTATGTTAATGTTTTTCTCTCTCTTTCAAATCAACAAATGAAAAAAAAAAAAAAAAAAAGAATGGCTCAAGAAGAACACTTTGTCAAGTATTCAATATATGATTGGCTAACCACTATGCTATAAAACTGAAACTAATACAAAATAATATTAAATATTAACTGTAGCCCTGACTAGTGTGGCCCAGTGGGTTAAGTGCTAGCCAAAGGGAACCAAAGTGTCACCAGTTCAATTCTCACTCAGGGCACATGCCTGTGTTTCAGGCTAGGTCTTCAGTTGGGGGCACGTTAGACGCAACCACATATTGATGTTTCTCTCCCTGTCTTTCTCCCTCTCTCCCCACTCTATGAATAAATAAAATATCTTTAATTAACTGTAATTTAATTTTTTAATTAAAAATTGTGTTATAATTTATTGAATTAATGAATTAAAAAATAGCTTGGAAGTTGATGGCTCATACAACTAGTTGGTTGGTGATGCCATTGGCTAGAATAAAAAATACATGAAGAGAACCAATTTAGGAGAAACTACTCAATTTTTACAAGCTCAGTTTTGGACAAATTGAGTTAGAGGTGCTTTAAAATATCCAAATGGAGAAGCCAAGGCAGTAGATGGAGCTTAGAGAAGGGACCTGAGCTAAAGGTATGCATCTGAAAATCATTACCATATGAAAGTCAATTGAAGCCATTGTATGGAGTAAATACAGAGTTAGGAAAGAAGAGACTCTAGAGCCAAACTTTCGAAATCTCCAACAACTTGACTTCAAGAGTATAGAAGTAAGATTTATGAACAAGGCTAGGAAGGGAGAAACCATGTAACTAAGAGGAAAACCAGAATGTAGCACAACAGAAGACAAGGTAAAAAGTAACTTTTAGAAGGACTGTTCAATACTAAATTTAGTGACTAGAGATCAACTAATCACAGTGAAATTGTGATGAATGCAGGAGTAAATTACAATTAGGTTTTAAGTCTTTAAAACTCTATTTACACATAATTTATCCTAAAAGAATGTTAGATAAAGAAGAATTACAAAAAGAAACTTGAATGAGTCATGTTCAAAAAGAAAAATATTGGATTTTGAACAGGGTTATTCTGTTAAAGACCCAAAATACTCTGTAAACAAAGCTGCAGTGTATTTCTGCACCACCAGGTATAGTACTCTCAAATGACATATGATCTCACCCATTACAGGACAAAAATGGACAAAACTAACAACGAGCAAAACAGAACCAAATATATGAATACAGTGAATAGGCCTTCAGTGGTCAAGGGGAAAGGGGTTGGGGGGAGGGGGGAGGCAGAGGCAAGGAAGGGGAGCAGCTTAGACAAGAACCTAGTATAAAGGAACCATGGACATGGACAACAGGTGGGATTGACTTTGGGGGGGATGGGTGGGTGGGGATGGGAACAGAGGGGAGCAAAAAGGGGATGGATGTAATACAACAATAAAATTTAAAAAAAAAGAAAATTTATACTCCATTTGAGTCCTGGACAAGCCTCATGACTTACTGTCCCAACAAACCCTAGAGGCTTACTATATTAGGTTCTCAGTCTAGGTAATGAAAACACTAATTACATGAAATTGCCTTACTGCAAGAACTGTTGGCACTTAGTCACCGTCACAGACATTTGTAGAGCATATTCTATGTCCAAAGGACTATGTTGGATATTAAAGCACAAAGTTAAAATCTATAGAGGGACTACCCTGGAGGCCTTTCCTAGATATGACTATACAATTATTTCCTCCCAATTCATGATATGTGCTGAATGGGAGATGTTTTTTTTTTTTTTTTTTTTTGAGACATTGAATTTTGGTTCAATCAGCTCTTTGAATAGGATTAAATGATCTTGGAGATAACACCACCTTCCTTTCTCAAGTCTTCTTTGGCAACTGTGTTCATTTGCTCATTCATTCATTCATTTATTCATTCATCACTCTTCAGTCATTCAACTACACATTATATTATAGAACTGACACTGGTAACTCAATAGCAAACAAGATGGCCATGGTCCTTGGCCCTGTGAAACTTACTGGACAGAGGATATCCCTGTTCTGGAAGTACTGGCCTGAACAAAGCTGAGTAGTCAGTAGCCAGGACTGATGGGATAAGGCTATCAGCCTTTTATAGATTGCTATGTTTAGGATCAGGGTCCACCTTCAACTGTTATGGAAATTGTTTGGGAGAAGAGTGAGAGAACCTCCAAGGATCCATTGAGTGATTGGGGGTGGAGAGGGAGTGGTGAGGGTTATGGTGAAGTACAATACCTGTAGGTGTCCAATGAACCCCTGATAAAGAAAGATCTTACCTGTAGTGCTTTATTTATAGACTTAGGTGGTGTGGTTTGGAAGGGACCTTTGATGTCATATAATCTAAAATTTCCCCAACACAGGGCTCCCTGCTTCTTTGTACCCTGTGACTAGTTTGTTTTACAAGGCAGCAGGTGTCATGCTGAGCATTGGTGTTAGGATATCTAACACCCACTCACACCACTCTCCTTGGTCCTGGGATAATCTGCTTATGTCCCTGCCCCTGTGGCAGAAGCCACCTACCTCATCCACAGTAGATCCAGCCCTGCCTGCCCCCAATGCTCAACTAATTCTTCTAAATGAAAATCATAATCCCACCTTTGCTGAATTGTTAAAAAGTGACCAGAAGAACGCTTTATCAAACTGACTGCTATCTTGTTCCCCATTCTCTGCCTTGGCACCAGGACTGTCTGGTTATGGGATCTTGAGATGTTTGTTTGCTACCAGGGGTCCTTCTGAAGACTCAAGACCTATCACCAAATGTTAGTTTCATAGCTGAGCCTCTGCTTCCTAGCGTTTAAACTTCTGCCCCACCCTGCCCCTCAAAGCAGTGCAATTCTCTGCACCCCTGTTAGAATGTGCACTTGTTTGGCATTAGAGTCAGGAGTCTAAAATCCCCAGTCCCCATTTGGTTACTCCTAATTCTGTGAGCTCTAACTGGTTGCTTACTGTTTTGCCCTCATTTGTCAAAAGTGGGGTAATAACACCTATCTCATGTTGGGTCAGGATGATCAAAGTGTTTATTGAAAACACTTTGGAAACTCACAAAGCACTCTGCATATCTTAGACTGCCTTCTCCATTCCTGAGCTGATCATACTGCAGGCTCTGGACCTTCTGGCCTATTCTACTGTGGATGGACCTTGGCGTGGGGGATTTTGTTCTACCCTTAGGGGCACACTGAATAAATCGTCCCCTTCTGATACATGAAACCATCATATCATCATCAGATGCTAGCCCCACATTAAGGCCCTCCTTTTTCCCCATTCCTATTTAGTAATACCCCTCTTTGAAATACTCTTCTTTTTTCTCCAGTGATGTCACTCTCTCTCAATATGAACTTCAGTTTTCATCAGATTGCTCCCTTGAATCCTTCTCTACAATTTTTCAGTTAACTATATTAGTCTAGACTTCAAAGAAATGTGAGGGTAGGGATGTGGGAGAAGCCTGGAGAGTTCCATAACAGTTCCTTAAACACATGTGCCATGAGGAGAGTGGCTGCTGCTTGACCAAATCAGTTTTCCAGATGCTTCTATGTGTATACCTTTCTATTGACAGTGATTATGCAAGTGTGACATTTGTTTTAATGAGCATGCCAGGTTGTTTTGCTGTAATGTAATATATGATAGCCTATGGTATTAAGGTAACAACTTGGTGATACCTGCATAAGAATATGTGGAGCTATAAAAACAGAGGACTAGCAGACTTCTCTTCTGACAACAGCACAATCTCTGCAGGACAATAGGAGCTTAAATTTTCTGTAAATCTATTCCCACTCTATGATAAAATTTTGAATATTCAGGATCCTTATCTAGTGATCATTTCTGCCAAAATCCTTTGGGGTCATAAATGTAGCCTGGGACTAGAGTCAGCCAGTCAGTAACCTTAGTTTTTAGACCATATTCAGACTTTTTCAAGAGCTTTCCAGGGTTAGAGAAAGGGCGTACTTTATTCTGGAGATGCACAATGGCAAAGTGCTTTTAGAATCAGATCACATCAGACTGGTTTCTGACCTTGTTTGCCATATAATCTTAGTGAAATAACCCTCTGTGGATCTTGGTTTTCTTACCTGTAGTGTAGATACAGGATAATGCCTACTTCATGGGGTGTTGTAAGAATTTAATGAGGTGCTAGCTGCAAAGCACTTAACATAGTATATGAGCCTGCAATAATATTTTTAGAGGATAAGACTGCCAAGGCATTAGCTTTCTGTTCCCTGTCTTAGATATTGGTGGAAATACTTGACCCTAGATTTGTCCTCCCGTATTTCCTTCCCACCTCTAACCCAGTTCTCCCAGTCCTGACTGTCTCTGTCCACCTTGTTCAGAGAGACACATGTAAGTGACCAGAACAATGGGAACTATTGACCTCTCCTCTCACTAGGCTCTGACAGTTGTCTCGCAGGATCAGAAGAAGAGCTCTTTGACAAGAAGGTTCTACTTCAGCTTCTGCTCTTTCATTACACATCATTGGATAGGGGAAAAAGGTGGCCTGCTGGAGGAAGAAACCCCATCATTCACTGAGATGCAAACAGGGTAGCACCAAGGAAATCAGCACATCAAAATTGAGTCAGTCATCAAGACAACTTTTGACCAAAATCCATTGTCAATTCTTTGATTTCTCCAAATTACCTATAGCTATTGCTCTGGTCTTTCTATCACAACAAACACTTGAGCATATTTCATCCAAATCAGATAAGGTTGGTAGTGAAGGGTCAAACATCATGGGCCACAACTTGGTTATTTTATCTTCATACTCCTGACTCTAGAATAAAGTGTGTGATCAAGAAACACCCAAACGAAAACAAAACTGATGAAATATTTGCATAATTGTGACAAAGTGTAGTAATTATGGAGGCCTCTGAGTATTTCCTCTTATCATGAATGCAAAAACATATTTCATCATCTAGAAAATCTGCACATCAACAAGGACAACAACCACTTATCTGATATGTGGTTTGCAAACAGTTTCTCCCATTCCACAAGTTTTCTTTTCATTTTGTGGATGGTTTCCTTTACTGTGCAGAAGTTTTTTAGTTTAATGTAGTTCCACTTGTTTATTTTTGCTTTTGTTGCTTATGTTTTTGGTGTCATATTCAAAAACATCATTGCAAAAATGAATGTCAAGGAGCTTCTTCTCTGTTTTTTCTAGGAGTTAGGAAAATAGGATATTGAAGAAATATGTACACTCCCATGGTGATAGCAGTATTATTCACAATAGCCAAGATATGGAAACAACTTAAGTGTCCATCAGCAGATGAATGGATAAAGAAGAGTTGATGTGTACATACATAATGAAATATTATGCAAGCATGAGAAGGGAGAAAATCCTGCCATTTGCTACAATATAGATGGACTTTAAGGACACTATGCTAGGAGAAATAGGCCAGACAGAGAATGGTAAATACTTCATTATACCACATCTATTTGGAATCTAAAAAAGGCTAAACTTGAAAAAACAGAGAATAGAACAGTGGTAAACAGGGGCTGGGAGCTGGAGTAATTGGGATCATGTTTTTAAATGTAAAACTTACAACTCGTAGATAAATAAATCCTGGACATTTAATGCATGACATATGTGATTATAGTCAACAATACTGTATTATAAAATTCAAAGTTGTAAAAATATTAGATCTTAATTGTTGTCACCATAAAAAATAACAATATAAAAAACAAGGACAACAACAAGTATGACCTTTAGGCTTATTCTCTTTCTGACTATACCCAAGTCCTTTTTAACTTTAGGACAGCACTGGTAGCACTCTATTCTCTTCAACTTCTAGATAATTTCTGCTTAATTAATTATTTTTAAAATGTCAAATTATTTACACACACACACATACAGCTCTCTTGTACCAACAGTGAACCTATGAGAGTTTCAGGACTTACTCAACTAAAGCTGGGTATGAAATTAATCTGTATTCTCCATGGGTGTCCAAACCCTATTCTTAAATTTTATTATAAAACAAAATACTCATTTCAAATATTAGAGGCCTTTGGGATATTGAAATAGCTGAAATTTTTAGCATAACTTGGCTTTAAGATCCACAAATAATCCAAAAACTTTTTAATAATTAAAGACCTCAACCTTCTTCCTTATGAAAAATTTAGCCAGAATTCCTAATAAAATAAAGTGATTTGAACATTAACTCATAACTTAGGGTTAAATGTTTCCAAACCAGGTTGCTCGAAAAGACCTAAAAGGCCTAAATAATTCATTAATAGTCAAGAATTGAATATCATTTCCAAACTCCAAGAAGGGGGTCAAGCTGAATGAACAGAGAAATAATATATAAAGTTAGGTAGCTTTGTAAGGCCTTCCCAAACAGACAACACAGTAACACTTCACACCTCACACAGCAAACAGCAATTCATCATCATATGCTACTATCTTTTTAATTTAAGAATAAGTTAACAAGCTCATTTTAGAATATGATTCATTTATTATTTTAGGAAATTTAAAGGCCTTAAATCTTCTCCACACTGTATGTGATTACATCTAATTAAAGTCCACATCTTTCGCAGAAAGGTGGAATATCAGTTCTAATTTTATACACTAGTGTGATCAAGAGCATAAAACATCAGATTGCAAGTCAGGAAATCCACATTCTATTTCTGATTTGGTTGCTGGTTTTCTTAAATGCCTGTTTCTTCCATTCATAATACATAGGCAGAGTTCATCAGTACTTGTCATAGTTCATTAGAACAAATTATGTCATCAATATTCAATTTTCAACTATTGAGCTCATACTATGGGTTGGATACCATGCTATTTCCCGATATCCATGTGAACAAGAAAGGCATGATTCCTAATTTCAGAGAGTTTCCATTTGTTCCAAATATTTTTACTGCTATTGAATCCCCAACATGCCACTCTGAGGACATGGATCCGCTGAGGATACATGAAGTCAGTAAGTCACAAGTCAACAAGTATTTGTTGAATATTTACAATGTGTAAGGCATTGTTCTAGATGAGTTTTTTTAAATGTCCCTCATTAGACCTATACTGATAACAAGAGGGTAGAGGTCATGTTCATCATTATACTCTGTGTCCCCAAAGTCTATCATAGTGTCTCTCTGGTACTCAGTAGGTGCTCAATATATAGTAGTTGTATGACCAAATGAGTGAGTTTTTGAGTGAGAAAATTATGATCCCTGCTGTCAAGGGATTAGAATCTAACAAGAAATTTAAAGCACCTGCATATCTATGCATCAACTACAATAAATCAGTTTGTTATAAAAAGACATAGAGGATACGAAAGAATTAGAAGTAGGAACTCAGATACTTACACTATATCAAAGGTCACAGCAACATTATTCACAACAGCAGAAAGGTGGAAACAACCCAAATGTTCAACAAATGATGAAAAAACTAAATGTAGTATATTCATACAATAGAATATTATTCAGCCTTAAAAAGGAAGAAGATTTTGACACATGCCAAAATATGGATGACTCTTGAAGACTTTATGTTAAGTGAAATAAGCAAGACACAGAAGGACGGATATTGTATGAGCCCACTGACATGAGGAACTTAGAATAGGCAAACTCATAAGAAAGTCGAGTGGTTGTTACCAGAGGCTAGGGGAACAAGAAAAGAGGAGCTAGTGTTTAATGGGGACAGAGCTTCTGTTTAGGATGAGAAAGAAATTCTGGAAATAGATAGCAGTGATGGTTGCACAACAATGTGAATACCTAGTGCCACTGACCTGTGTACCCTTAAAAATGATTAAAATGGCAAATACTATGTTATATATTATTTGCCACAATAAAACTGATATTTATTAAAATATGAGAGTTTGGAAGTCAGTAACAACATCTGCCTGGCTTAATCTAGGTGGGGGAATCCCAGAAGTGGGATCATTTGAGCTTGTACTTGTTTTAATGCCTAAAAACAAAGTTTTCATTGTTAACAATGAGGAGCACACATTTGTTTCCATATAGTTCACCAGTTTTATATGACTCCTTCTACAAGGAACTAATAAAAGTGATTGCTTCTGGGGAAAGGCACAAGAATTCTACAGGTCTGTGGATCTAATAGCCTGGGAATGGAAATGACTTTCTTTTCACTGCACGTTTTTCCTTTTCATTTAAAATACTAACACCAAAATAAATTTAGAATCAAATGACTCCTGATTCTCTTTATAAAGATTTTCTAAATATGATCTGAAAGACAGATCAATTGTCTTAGTTCCTATACTCCTTTTATTCAAAGGACATAAAAATGGTAACTATTCCATGTCAGAAGCTAATCAGATAACTACCAAAGCACCTTTTCAATTTGAAACTCTAACCATCCCTTCTAGGGACATAATTTTGAAATCTCCCTTCCTGCTAATCACCCCTGAACACACAAATATAAAGAACTAATGATATCAAAGTACAGTTTTAACCTCCAACTCTTCCTCTCAAGCATCTTAACTCAGGGTCTTGGTCTGACTCTGTAATGCTCTATGTTTTCATCTTGGGCCCTTTTCTAATAAATCTAAATTTGTCCATTTATTTCTATGGGAGAGTTATTTGCAGTGGCAAAGCCCTGGGTTAAAAGACCAGTTTCCTTATAATACTTTGCAGCTAGGTATGGCCAGACAACTAAGTTCCAGCCCATGAGAAGTATTGTGTCCTTTTCTAGAAGATTCCTCAGCCAGGTGATGCACTCCTTTTGCCCTTCCCTGTGTGTTCTTCCTGGAAATGATTTTTAAGGATGGAAAGCATACACTGAAGATAATGGAACAGAGAGATGGGATGCTGAGTAGTCTCTGCTGGGATCCTGAACACTCTATCCAATCCCTGGCTCCTATTGTGGATTTCTTTCATTTGGGAGAATAAACCACTGTGTGAATAAGCTACTATTATTTGGAGCTGCTATTATATGCTGTTTATATAACTTTCTCTCCCCACCCACACACATCTATTCTTTTTTCTTCATGCCATTTTCTGCAACTCTTGTATTTCTGTACATTTTAATACATGCTTTATTTTCTGGAACCTTTAGCTTCCTGCACACCACTCTATCTATTGCTTAGAGCCACTTCCAGGGGTTCTCCTTTATCAGCCCCCTCATGCTCCTCCACACAAAATGCTGCTCACTCTGCAATTCTGCTATTTTGCAGTTAGTCCTCACTAGGAATGTCAGCTTCAAGAAGGAGAGGCTGTCCTGTCTATTCACAACAGTATTCCTAGAACTTAAAACAGCACTTGACTTAAGGAATAACTACTCCAGAAATATGTTTATTGAATTTACTGAGCACCTTTCTAAGCACTGGGACACCTCAGTGACCAAAATAGATAAAAATAAAAATAATAAAAATAAAACCTTCTCTGTGACACTCAAACTAAACAATAAACATTAAATTATGACTCGCTTGATGAAAAGATGGAAAACTAATCTAGTACATTATCATGGGAGAGGGGCTATGGAAAACCAGAGCAGGGAGAGTCTAAGAAGCAGAAACAAACAAGAAGAGTCACCTAACATGGGGAGACAAAGAAACAACCCCTCTGCACCACCAAAAGGAAAGGAGGAATCCCCAGAAAAAGTGCTAAATGAAATAGAGGCAAGCAAACTATCAGACATGGAATTCAAAATAATGATGATAGAGAAGCTCAATGAGCTCGGTGAGCTCAAACAAAACTACATACAATTCCAGGGGAACTATAAGCAACTCCAGGAGAACTGCAAAGAACTCCAAGGAAGCTACAAGAAACTTACTGAGAACTATACCAGCATTAAAAAGGACATAGAAACTATCAATAAGAGCCAGAAGAAAAGGAAGAATATAATTTCTGAATTGAAGAACACAGTAGAAGAAATCAAAAACAGACTAGAAGCAGAGGATCAGTAAGCTGGAGGACAACAATGAAAAAAATTCCCAGACAGTACAACAAAATGAAAAAAAGACTGAAAAAGAATGAAGAGGTTTTTAAGAGATCTGCAGGACAACATGAAATATAATGTGTGTATCATAGTGATACCAAAAGGAGAAGAAAAGGAGAAAGGGATAGAAAACCTGATTGAAAAAGTAATGACAGAAAACTTCCCTAACTTGAAAAGAGAAAATGTCATACAAGTGCAGGAAGCACAGAGGGTCCCAAGAAATATGAACACAAACAGGACCACTCCAAGACACATCATAATGAAAATGGCAAATTTTAAAGACAAAGAGAGAATCCTAAAAGCAGCAAGAGAGAAACAGCTAATAACATACAAGGAGGCTCCAATAAGGTTATCAGCTGATTAATCAACTGAAACACTACAAAACAGAAGGGACTGGCAAAAATATTCCAAGCA
This sequence comes from Noctilio leporinus, assembly GCA_004026585.1. NCBI lineage: Eukaryota > Metazoa > Chordata > Mammalia > Chiroptera > Noctilionidae > Noctilio > Noctilio leporinus. The sequence continues at coordinate 308,419 of PVIW01001186.1, forward strand.
ATGAAAAACAAAGGCCTGCAACCAAGAATATTCTACCCAGCAAGGCTCTCTTTAAAATGGAAGGTAAAATAAGGAGTTTCCCAGACAAAAGGCGGCTAAAAGAATACATCTCCACCATGCAAGCACTGCAAGAGATGCTAAAGGGTCTGCTTTAAGAATGTGAAGAAACAAACAGGAAGACAGACAGAAACACAGGTATAAAGGGAAAATATGACAATGAATACATATCTATCAATAATAATCTTAAATGTAAATAGGTTAAATGCACCAATCAAGAGACATAGGGTAAAAAAAAAAAAAAAAAAAAAAGACATAGGGTAGCTGAATGGATAAGAACCAACTTTAACTTATGAATGCTTTAAAATAATCTTGTTAAAGTAGATTTTTCTAAATAATGTATAACTTTGTATTTTTGTTGTATCTGTGATACTGCAGGTTAAGTTTTCTTAGGTTGGAATTAAACCCTAAATTGGAAAAATCAAATTACTTGCAATAACTTGTAGAAAAATCAAATGCAGTTAAGGAAAAAGAGTAAGAAAATGTGGAGGTATATTACATAGAATACATACTGTCACAAAATGTGTGCTTGTTTGTGGGTGTATAATATATAGATATTATTAGCAATTTATGTTTTAAATAGTAATCAACTGGTAGTTGGTATTTTGAGAAATTAGTCAATCTTTAGGTTAGAAAAGATGCTGAGAGTGAAGACTAATTTGGGATGGAAGTTAACAACTACTAAACTATATGATTCATGTACATAGGCAATATCATGTTTTCTCATATTAGTATTTAAATTAGATGAGATTCCTTTCAAATAGATAGTGGAAATAGGCATTTCTAGCAATGAAGTCCCCCAAACTGAGGATGCTTAGGAAAATGTATTAATGCTATAGTAAACTTCATTATTCAAATGTGAATATACCTAATATCTCCTTCAACAGACTCTTAAACAGTTCAGTGGTTAGTTTAGGACCACATAGGAAGTCAACCACAAGTTCAAAAAATAGCTAGAATACTATTATACAAAATTATTTAAACCCTGGGGGTTTCTTTACCTCAAATTAATAGATATCATAGTTTGTACTCAATGGGGACCAGCTGAGCACTGAAAGTGCCACTATTTCTGATGGTTTCAACTTGTAAAAGATAGGTAGAGGAAAAACAGAGGGTATTAAAAGAAATAAGACCTCTGCATGACAAAAAAAAAATCAATCTACTATCTAAGATGGAAAACTCCAAAAAGAATAAATTGTAGTTCCAGAAGCTTAAAATAAAGTGGAGTTGCATTTTTGGAGGAGGTGGGATCTGACTCAGAAACCAAATTCATTTTTTCTGTGGGTTTAGCACTATCTCTAGGACAGCTTTCACAAAAGTAAGTTCAGCAATACACCATTTTTGTAATATATTTCACAAAAATAGCATTCCAGAGTAAAAATAAGTTTTAAAGAAATAAAAAATAAAAATGCTTAATTTACTACAGTATATCTAAAATTATCAGTTAACATGTCATAATTATATAAGCTATTGACATTTTAAACTTTTGTATTAACTCTTCAAAATCCAGTATGTGCTTTATTTTTTTTATTTTTTATTTTTAAAGATTTTTTTTTATATTTATTATTTTTTAGAGAAAGGGTAAGGGAGGGAGGCAGTGAGGGATAGAAACATCAGTGTATGGTTCCTTTTCACCTGCCTCCAGCTACAGACCTGGCTTGCAACCTGGTTACGTGCCCTGACTGGGAATCGAACCAGCAACCGTTGGGTTCGCAAGCTGGCACCTATCCACTGAGCCACCAGCCAGGGCTACAGTATGTGCTTTATAGTGTATCAATCACAATTTGAACTAGCCACATTTTAAGTGGCTACCATATTGAACACTACAGATTTAAAGAATAAAGAAAACTTTTTTGGGAATGAAAATAAAGTTTGTTTATTTATATTTTTTAACTTAGGGGAAGTCTGCTTAAAACCAAGAAAATACATGCAGGACCTGGGAAGGATAATTATGAGGTAAGATCTTTTTCCAGGGGCAAGAAATAAAAGAAACTAGATCAGCATATGAAAGAATGCTCAACATCACTAGTCATCAGAGAGATGCAAATTAAAACTGCAATAAGATACCACCTCACACCTGTCAGAATGGCAATCATCAGCAAATCAACAAACAACAAGTGTTGGCGAGGATGCAGAGCAAAGGGAACCCTCATACACTGTTGGTGGGAATGTAGGCTGGTGCAGCCACTGTGGAAAACAGGATGGGGTTTCCTTAAAAACCTAAAAATGGAACTGCCTTTTGATCCAGCAATTCCACTCCTTGGACTATACCCAAAGAATCCTGAAACACCAATTCATAAGAACCTATGTACACCTATGTTCATAGCAGCACTATTTACAATAGCCAAGTGCTGGAAACAGCCTAAGTGCCCATCAGTGGATGATTGGATCAAAAAACTTTGGTACATTTACACAATGGAATACTATACTATACAGCAGAAAGAAGGAACTCGTACCCTTTATAACAACATGGATGGAACTGGAGAGTATTATGCTTAGTGAAATAAGCCAGTCAGTGAAGGACAAGTACCATATGATCTCACCCATTACGGGACAATAATGAACAAAACTAACAACAAGCAAAACAGAACCAAATATATGACTATAGTGAATAGACCTTCAGTGGTCAGGGGGAGGGGGAATGGGGGGAGGGGGGAGGAAGAGGCAAGGAAGGGGAGCAGTTTAGACAAGAACCTAATATAAAGGAACCTTGGACATGGACAATAATAGGTGGGATTGACTTTGGGGGAATGGGTGGGTGGGGAGGGGGACAGAGAGGACGGAGCAAAAAGGGGATGGATGTAATACAACAACAATAAAACTATAAAAGAAAAAAAAAGAAACTAGATCAAAATATTTCTAATAGAAGAATTTTGAATGCATTAATTGTTATTAGATACTGTCACAGGAGTAGAACTATTTTTTTCTAGTGTAATATCTGTAAAAATTTGTGTATGTGTTTGGTAACATTGCAATTGATATTACTTTAAAAAGTAATTTTTTAAACAAATGATTTAACATAAGCACTTTGAAATAATAAAAAATTTGAATTAATATGATTTGAGAGGCTGACAGAAGGTAGTAATTAAATGGTGAATTGTCTGGATATGAAAAAAGAAGAAAAACAAGTACACATTGGTAGTTACTGAATAGACAGGGGGATATTAAGAATAATAAAGGCACTATGGCTGGTGTGGCTTGGTGAATTGGTGCCGGCCTGCAAACTCAAGGGTCACTGGTTCAATTCCCCAGCCAGGGCACATAACCAGGTTGCAAGCCAGGTCTCTAGCCAGGTCCTTAGCTGGAGGCAGGTGAAAGGTGAAAGGCAACCATACACTGATGCTTCTCTACCTTTCCTCCTCCCTCCCTGCCCTTCTTTCTGAAAATAATAAATAAATCTTTAAAAAGAAGAAGAAGAAGAAAGGCAACAGAGAAGTCAAAGAACTTATATGCATGATACATGAACATGAACTAAGGGGGCATTGCCAGAGGGAATGGGGGGTACCTGGTGAAGGGGTACAGTGGGAGAAAAATTGGAATAACTATAATAGCAAAATCAATAAAGTATATTTTTAAAAATAAAATGAAAACAAAAGAAAACAGAGCAGAGCAAAGCAGGTTGGGGGATCATGGTAGAGAAATGTGCAGAAGGGCAAAATGGTCACAGTGTCAGTTAAATAAATAATAGTTGGCCCTTGGTGAAGATAATATTGAGTTAAAATCTAAAGTAAGGAAGGGAGACATTCAGATATCTCAGGGAAGAGCATCCTAAGAAACTAGTACAATGAGGGAACAGCTAATACAAAGGCCCTATGGCTTCAAAGAATAGTGGTGTAGATACTCAGCCCAGGGAAAAGTGAGCAGGTGGGAGAGAAGTATAAAAAGAGGTCAGAGATCTCATACCTTGTAGATCAATCTTAGTTCTTTGGCTATTACTCTGAGTGACAGGGGGAGCCATGTCAGAAGAGGGGCAGGACGTGGTTTTAATTTTAGAAGAACAGTCTGGCTGTTGTGTTGAGAACAGGTTATAAAGGAAAAAAGAATGGAAGCAGGGAGACCAGTAAAGAGACCTGAAATAATTGAGGTGAGAGATGGTTAAAAGCTTGGACCAGGATGTAGCAAGAAGTAGGGAGAAATGATCAGAATCTAAATGTACTTTTAATGTCTCTAGAGCCAAAGGGATTTGTCATGCAATTGAATATGGGGAATGACAAAAATAAGAGAAGAATTCCTTGGATGACTCCAGGATTTTTGGCCAAGGCAACTAGAAGAATGAAGTTGCATTAACTGAAATGGAACTATTTGTGAAGCGGGCTCAGAGGGAGGATTTGAGTACGGCTGAGTGAGGTGGGAGAAGTCTATCAGACATTCAAGTAGAGGTGTCCACCAGGCAGTTGGATATGCTCACTTGGAGTTCAAAGAAAAGATCTGGGCTAGGGGTATAAACTTTGGAGTAACCATGAGTATATTAAAAACAGACCCTGAACAATGATAAAACATATTTACCTTTACTCAAGGAAGCTTAACATTTTGTAGTTGAAGGAATGGCTTCCATAGAATGAAGACGACCAAAATCTCTATTATGTTTCAGAAACTGTCTCAAAAACATGGCCTGAAGATCCCCTAAATCAGAATAAAACCCTCTTTGGTCACAGTACTATTAGTGATTCTCACATGTATTCAAATCTGAAAATCATCCACTCTGTGAGTGTAACTTTGTGGCACAAAGGGTCATTTGGGAGTTTCTACTTTCATAGTTACAATGGCATCTAAGTATGAGTTACACATTATTGGCACAGCCTGAGGGCAGAGCCACTAGAAATCACTAACATCCAACTTGTTTTATAATTGCCACAGACTGACACATGTTGCATGGGGTTTATCAATCTTAAAGGAAATCTATTTCTGGGCAATCTTCTGAACAACTGACTGCATCATTTCCATAGCAACCCTGATGGTCTGACTCAAAGATGGGTCTCCCTTGCTCTGAGTAGTAACAACTTGGGTTCAGATGGGCATGATGTTTTAGGAAACATGCTAATGTTTCTCATCCATATATGATTCTCTGGGGTCAACATTTAAAAACCTTGACACTTTTTCAGTTCTTTATAATTTTGAGGGTGTTTTTTCCTTTTACTACTTTTTGCTTGCTGATGAAGTTTAAGAGAACATGAGATTACACTATTGTCTGATGAAGTGGAAAGTCCTTACAAAGTAATTGGTTACTTGGAAAAACAAACATAGCAGACACATGAAAGGATTACCTAGGTAGGTACCCTTTCAGATAAATGCTAGTTTCAGAAGACTATACAAACATACTTAACAGATTTCTTGAATTAATCATTTTTAACCCCATATTAAATCTATAGTAACTAAGTAACATTTTTAAATGATCTAGACCATGGAAGCCATAAACCTAATACCTCTTTAAATAGTTTGTCAGAATGTGTGGTAGTTGCGGACTTCATTCATACATTTCCTTCCTGGTCCTTTTGGGTACTGGTGTTACCATGCTTAACATAGATATTGCTCTCATGGGGTCAAGATCCTGAAGCTACCTTTTTAATCTACTATATCAAAAAGAAACAGAAAAAGCCACTTGGTTCAGTATGCTATGGAGAATATGGTATTAGAGAATCTTTAGAAAGCACTTGGGCCATTTTTAAATCATAAAACACTAATTCATGATATCTCTAAATTTTCCAAAATTCTAGATACTTCAGGTATGCTGGACAAGAGCTTTACAATTTAATTATAGTGGTCACTTTAATTTATATCAATTTTAAAATGTTTATTATTTTGTTGCACAAAACAGCAATAAGTTTGACTGGTAGGTTGCACCTAAATTCAGTAACAGTGCCCAAAAACTGAGTCTGGAACATAATTTAGAGATCATAAGGAACCACAATCATGTGGTTCTGAGAAAGCCTATGTTGGAGGTTGCTGGCCCACAGCATCACAGAACTGGTATTTGTAAACCAAGGAAGACAGAACCAAGGAGGGAGGGAGGGCAAATGGTACAGTTGAGAAGTGTCGACTCTGGTGACTCTCTGGTAGCATCCCAAACACTCATTCTGGTCTGGACTCTGGTAGTGGTGGGAGGACAGCACGGTGGAGGCCCCACTCCAAAGACAGTAGTGGGAGGACAAAGTTACCTGAGGAAGTCATTCCACCTGTCTGAACGTAAACCAGAAGGAGCAGCAGTGTCCAATAAAGAAACATTGCCTTTTCCTCATTAAACTCATGAGCTATGACTCTTGGCAGATAATAATTTTGTAAGTTATATTATTTTGTTTTCATTTCCCACTGCTTGCTACTAACAGCTCAGGAAGGACTTCATAAATATTGAGCTATCCCTTCAAACTTTTATCCTCCACTTCATTCCAATGATCCTTCAACCAAATCTTGTTTCCTCCTTGGACACACCAGATCTTACTCCAAAATATTAAACTACATGATTTCCCTTCTCTTTTTACACCTGGTGTGAGTAGGATGCACATGACTATGAAAAGCACTGGGACTGGGACTGAGGTCTGATGGGAAGGGAGCCAACGCCTGTGCCAGGGTACATTACAATGTCTGGGAAGTTGGGCCACACTTCCTATATGCCTTCCCATGATGGCATTTTCTCTTCAGTTACACTAACAGGCCCTGCAACACAGGCATCCTGTTGTCTTTCTATAGCAGTTGGAGTCCTGTTGCATCAGGCATTCACCAAGTATTTGTTGACATATAATCCACACAAACTAAAAGGAAAAAATTCAGATATTCTACCATGTGTCCATTTTCAAGACTGCAAATAGCATGAGGTGCTGTCATGAAGGCTTAGTAACAAAGCTGTGGTGTACTTAGGTATATAACTAACCTGGGAGTTGTAAACAGGAAGAAAAATATAATGTAACAAAATGTTCTCAACACTTACTTGCTTAGAGGAAATTACAATTTGGAGGGTATCAATAGTGCCTGCTAAATCATCTGTTATTAAATATATTGTCAAGAGGATAAATCCTTTTGTTATGTATTATAAGAAAACAGCTTTATACAAGATTCCAATAGGAAATAAAGAAAAAGAAAAGAATATTTGGTCAAATATCCTTTGTTAAATTAGCAGTTCCCATTTCCCCTTTATTTTTTTTTTTTTAGCTCTTAAAGATGATGACAACAAAAACTGATAGTCTCTGAATATTTCAAATTATATACATAATGTATATACATATACATAAAATTATACAACATCATCTTACCTAGCAATTATTTTTACAACAGTTATATGAGATAACTCACAGAATTGTCTCAAAGGGATCTCTAAAAGCTCTAGTAAAAACTTAAAAATAATTGAATTCCTCCATAGGAGCATTTCCAATAAGTCAATTATGATGAACTAGGATGTTAATGAAACTTAGTATGGTCACCATTTCATAATATACACAAATATCACATCATTATGTTTTATACCTGAAATTAATATGTTATATGTCAATTATATCTCAATTTAAACATAAAAAGAAAGAAAACTCAATCAAGCTAATAAAATTCAGGAGCAAGGAAAAAAAGGTATTGAAAAGGCCAGGTAAATAAAATAAAATAGAACTCAGTATATCAGTAATAAAATAACTATCTGTAGTCTAAATATATTAATTAACACCCATAAATTATCATAGTTGATTTTTACAAAGACAAGCTATCAACAAATCTAGCTGTACACTCTTATAAGAGGCAAATCTAAAGCAAAAGGACAGATGCAATTTGGAAATGGAAAATGAAAAAATATGAATCAGACAAATACTAATAGCAATATAGCTATAGTAGTATGAAAGCATGATTAAGGATAAAGATGATCACTATGTCATAATAAAAAGATAAAAAGAAATTCACCAGGAGGATTTGGTAAATCTAAACATTCATTTTCTTTAATAACATAACATCCAAATATAGAATGAAAATGTGGTAGAATTACATATTGATAGATTAATTCTCAAAGTAGAAGATTTCAACATACCTCTCAGTAACTGACAGACTAAAAAGATAAAATATTAGTAAGAACATGGAAGGTGTAAATAATACAATCAAGAAAATACCATTTTGGTTAGATCTTCACTTCCTCTGGCATCAAATCTTAAAAGTACTCCACACTTGGTGCTATCTTACTTATCTGGCCAAGCTTATGTCATACCTTTCAAAACAAATCATGTATTGCAGGCAAACCAAACCACTAATGAACCAGAGAGTTCATTATATAGTATTTATATAGTATTTACGTTGGTCGATGACAAAGGTTCAAATCCTGTTTCTACCATTTACTGACTTCATGACCTTAGACATGTTACTTAACCCTTGTGGTCTCAGTCTTCTCATCTATAAAATGAAAATAATGGTAATATCTGCCTCCTTTTTTGAGGATTTATAAAGAAATCTTGTGCCTGATACATTGTATTTGCTCCATAAATACTGGCTACCTGTCTTTATTCATATTGTTACTATTGTGAAACACCTCTCTTCCTCATCCCATCTACTCAAACCCTATACAAGTTCAAAGGCCAACTCACATTCTTTTTTTTACCGAAAGCCTTTCCCAATTACTCCCCGTTAGCCTTCATCTCCCTCTTCTACAGTACACTAAGTCTTAACTTTGTGGGGGAGAGGTAGAAAGTCAGAGATGCCTTAGAGAATCTTATGGGGGGAAATACCTTTTATCCATAAAATACACATGCATAACCACACGTGATGTTTTCATAAAATATAAGGGGATTCATGTCTCTCAGAAGCTCACCCATGGAACCCAATTAAAGAACTTCTGTCCTCAAGTCTATGTTTCACCATCCACCCTTTTCTCCTGAGGCCATCTTAACAAAAGTACAGAATGCTACATGCAGCTAGAAGAGGCAGAGAAAGAGACTAAGGAAACTCACTTCAAGATAAGGAAACTGACTCACAGAAAGGTGAAGTGACTTATTAAAGCCACACACAACTACACAGTGGCAGAGATGGAGCCAGAAATGTCTCCTGACTACCTCCCTAGCGTTCTTTGCAAAAGTGTGTTTGAATAATTCATCTCCAACTCACAGAACTCTAAAATCGAGAAATAGGTAGCCTTGGGGAATTTTCTGCAGGTAATCAGGCCAGAAATCACCAAGACTGATTCTCACAATAATAATTACTAAACATACCAGAAATGTTATTACATTTCATTCTACTTTACCTTCCATGTTTTGAAATTCTGGCATTAGTTTCCTCTGAAGCAACATCAAACTGGGGAAATGAAAAACTGCCCCAATTTTATGAGTATTATTTGAGTGAGTTAACTTTCTGAATAGACCTTCAGTGAGCAGGGGGAAGGGGGGAGGAGGGAGGAAGAGGCAAAGAGGGGAGCAGTTTAGTCAAGGAACTAGTATGGAAGAACCATGGACATGGACAACAAGTGGGATTGACTTTGTGGGGAGTGGGTGGGTGGGGAAGGAGACAGAGGGGAGTAAAAAGGGGATGGATGTAATACAACAACAATAAAATTAAATTTAAAAAATCAAACTATCTTTAAAACTTTATTATAACTAATAATCAAAGAATATCATCAGTTTTACATTCTGAGCCATGAAAGACACAGATAAAGCCAATCCACAATCTTTCATTCTCAAACCTTGGAAAATATATTTTATAAGTATTTCATAAATATCTCCTATCTCCTATAAGACATTTTTCCAGAACTACTAACAAATAGAAAATGAACTACACCTTGCTCATTCTCTACCCTACCTTCCAATTCTCAAAGGAGTTTAATAGTTAAGAAAAAAGAAAAGCATCATGAATAACCCACAAAACACAACAATCTGAGCTATTAAACACTGATTAGCACAGTGTAGTCACAGCTTCCTTGTGCAGGCAAGGAGCTATTTCACGATGTGGAGTCAGTCTAAGAATAAGATAAATGACTCAGAAAGAGGGAAAGGTTTGTAAAGTGTGATATATCAGCCAAAAACTTTCAATAACCAGGGTCCCTGACTGGGTAGCTCAGCTGGTTAGAATGTCATCTCAGTACACCAAGATTGTCGGTTTGATCCCCAGCCAAGGCATATACAAGAACAAACTAATGAATGCATCAATAAGTGGAACAACAAATTAATGTTTCTCTCTTTTTTCCTCTGTCTCAAATCAATACATTTTTAAAAACAGGAAAGAAAGAACTTGATAAGAAAATAATATTGAAACACCTGAAGATCATAGATTTTGAATAAAAGGATCACAGAACCCTGGTTGGTGGTTCAGTGGCTAGACACCAGCCTGCCAACCCAAAGGTCGCTGGTTCAATTCCCAGCCAGGGCACATAACCAGGTTGCAAGCCACGTCTCCAGCCAGGTCCGTAGAGGGAGACAGGTGAAAGGCAATCATACATTGATGTTTCTCTCCCTTTCTTTCTCCCTTTCTGTCCTTCTCTAAAAATAATGAATAAAATCTAAAAGAGAAAAAAAAAAAAAAAAAGGGGGGGGGGGTCACAGAGATGTATCAGAAAGGCCACCTAGTCAAAGCCTTTTTATTTTCCAGGTAATAAACTGAAGCCTGAGACCTAAACTGTATCCTCTCTCAAATCCACAGGCTTTCCAGAGAAGGGAACCCAAGATCTATCATAATAAGCCAGCTTCCCCAACTGAAATTCAACACCATCTTAGATAATGAGGCAAGTGGAATAAATACTGGAAAATACCAGAAACATTATTTATACATTCTAAATAACAAATTCTATTTAGAAATTTAGTGTGTACTTTTCTTGCAGAAAAGTACACACTCTGCAAGCCACTGGATCTATTCATTACCAGGCGGCTCAGGGAGCTAGATGGGACTGCAGTGCACTCCTGGATGCTAACGGCACAATGACAAGCCTCCTTGCCACTACGAGGCTCTTTTCTTTGTTGTCTTCCTTTGGCAAGTAAAAACACCTAGAAAAAGAAAAGTGTTTGCTACAGAATTTACCACATATGTAATCATATTTTAATATTCTAGTCATATTGTTCATAGATGTGTCCTAAAAAATAATGGGTCAATAATATTTAGAATCAATTTTTGGTTAAGAGAGGCCAAGAATCATGTTGATTTGCCATAGCAGTAACTTAATGTATATTATTAATACTGCTTGTTTGGGAAATTTCAAAGAAAATTTTGATTAATGTAATATACATTTACACATGGTTTATAATTACTAAAACAAATTAGACAAATTGAAGGATGTATGACAACAAAGTTGCTTTCTTGAGGGGAAAGGCATTTATTATGACTCAGTTTCCTAATCTAGAATAAATCACTCTAAAGTTATTTGCAAAAATTGTCCATATTTTATTGACTAAGAATACATGAAGTGATCTTTTACTCATTGCAATTTTATTTTCAAAAACTAAAATATAATAGGAAAGGATAATTGAGGACTTCCAGTCAAAATGGAAGCATAGGCAGCATGGCTTGCCTCTTCACACAACCACATCAAAATTAAACTAAAATATGGAATGGTCATCACTCAGAACTATCAGAAATGGAGTTGAATAGAAGTCTAACAATTACAGAATTAAAGAAACCACATCCATCCAGACTGGTAGGAGGGGCACAGACGTGGAACAGGCTAGTCCCACACTCACATGTGGTATGTAAAAATTCAGAAGGGATATCTCAGAAGCTAGGAATTCCAGCTCCACACATGGCCCCCAAGCCCAGGGTTCTACTGCCAGGAAGATAAGTCCCCACAACTTCAGGCTACAAAAACCATCAGGGATTGAGTAAGTGGAAGAAACTGCTGGAGCTCTAAGCAATTCCTCTTAAAGGACCCATACACAGAGTCACCTACTCAGCCTCTTTCCCTCTGAACTCCAGCACCAGGGTAGAAGCTTGAAAAGCACCAGTGGTATACAAGGAGATAAAAGTGTCTGCCATAAAGGCAAGAAGAAGACACTGATCCTTTTCAAAACCCTTTCCCACAGAACCCACAAGCTAATACCATATCTAAGACTCCCAGTCAGTTCAATACCCCAGTCAGTGCATATAACCAAGTTGCAAGCCAGGTCTCCAGCCAGGTCGTTAGCTGAAGGCAGGTGAAAGACAACCATACCTTTCTTCCTTCCTCCCTGCCCTTCTCTCTGAAACTAATAAAATCTTAAAAAGAAAAAAGAAAAAAAAAGTACAAAGAGGTAGTTACAAAATAGCCAAGAGGATATAAAGTAGAGTATAGGAAATAAAATAGCCAAAGAACTTATACAAGACCCACATACATGAACAGTAGTGTGAGGACTGCCTGGGGGACTGGGGGTACTGGGCGGAAGGGGGCAAAAGGGGGAAATCAGGACAACTGTAATTGTATAATCAATAAACTATAATTTTTTAAAAGACTGTTTACTAGGCATATTCCTTTTAGCAATCATGTATTGAATACCAATTATGCATTCAGCACTATGCTCAACAAAGTGGAAGTAAAACTCAGACTCCAATCATCGAGGAAATTAAAATCCACTTGGACTTAAAAACCGTTGAGCATAAAACCATTAGAATTCAATTAAATGCTGACTTGTATGAGTCAATCCAAATGCCATTTCATCCAGTGAGAATTCATACCATTCAGCACCTGTTGACATCTTTCTTTTTCCCGTAACTTAGGTTGATAGAGGAGATAAATCCTACATAGTCATATTTCCTATTAAATACCCACTCATGCCATATGATAAATTTCTCTGTACTCTTTTTTCTTCCCCATGTTCCACAAGATCTTAATTATCTTTGCATCTAGTTTCTAGAACACGAGGCATTCAAGTGTTTGTTAAATGTACGAATGGATCAGAAGCTAAGCCAACTCCAGTGCAGCTGCCAAGGTCCTTAACTCTCTCCTAAGGCAAATCCCAAAAGCTGTTACCTAATATGGCCATTGGTGATGGAGCCTTGGCCCAGGGAATGACTGGTATTCAAGATCTGGTGCTGAGTGCAAATTCTAAAAAACTTTTAGGAAAGAGAAGAAGGAAGATTCTAGAACAATGCCTGAACTATAAAATGTGTTCATTAAATGTTTTGTGAGTGAATAAACAAAGGACAGCTGAGGAAAGATAGTGAGTTCAAGAAGAGACTAAAATCAGGGGACAGATGTGACAGATGGGACTATACCTAGCGCCCTCTGTAGCAAAAACTCAACTCAGTCTATTTCCTAATGGCTATTGTGTCTATTGCTATGTTAATTCTCTAGCATAAACCCCTTTTTCATTACAAGTTCCCTTTAAAGGAAAACAAAACCTCTTAACCCCACACTTAATTAACTACGTACTCACCACCTAGAGATCTTGTTGAAATAAAGGTTTTGAATGATCGCGCCTGGAATGAGGCCAAAATTTTTGCATTTCTAACAAACTCCCAGCTGGGGCTATTAATGTTGATCCAGAGATCACATCTTTACAGTCTCAAGAGCCTACAAGACATTACAGAATATGTAAGTAGTCTTAAAGCTGTAAGTAAGCTCCCTCCAGCTCCCACATTTCCTAATTATATAACATTGGACAAGTCATTTTTACCTCTTTGAGCCTTCCTTTTCATCAGAATATTACAGGATTAACAACAGCTAGGACATTGAGTGATTACCATGTACCATAAACAGTTCCACACTTACCAATTTACAAATAGGACTTAGGTTAAACCACCTATTCAAGGTAGGTACAGAACACCTAGAACTGCCTCTAGATAGCCTAACTCAAGAACCTGGTGCTTAACCACCACGTAAGACAGCCTCTTCAGTTTAGTTCCTGGAGCCTTTATGAACATTAACTAATAACTGGTATGTAGCACTAACAAGTTCCAGACCCTAACCTAAGCTCCCTTGGGGGCATTATCTGTCTATATGACAGCCCTAGAAAGTTTCAGGTTTTAAAATGAGTTAAAAAGCTGAATGAATGTCAACCAGTTGGCGTGAAGGGCTAGGATCCAGGCAGTTGAACTGCAGAGACGGGCGCGCTTTTGCAAGAACCAAAGAGAAGACAGCTTGGACTCTGGGCTACCGGCGCTCAGCAAGCTGAGGTGGGCGCACGCTACCCCCCGCGGTCTGTAAGCCCCTCTTCTGCTCAATGCAAACCAAGTCTCCAACCCTTAGCTCCAGGTATAGGTGGAGCTAGTCCTTCTCGGCCCACACCCAGAGCTCCCCACGCACGGGTCAGTGTTCTGGTGAAATATAACTTGTCCGCTCTCAAAAAGGGCTGACTGGCTAAACATCTTGAAAACGCTTTTTCACTGAAATTGTGAGAGTCGCTCGGGACTCCCACAGTACGTAACCCCAGGAACGGGCGTCGCCCACCTGCGCCGCGGCCCCCAGGGAACCAAAATCCCGCTTTTGCAGTTTGTAGTCCGGGATCCACGCGCCAGCTCCGCCTCCAACCTGGTGGAGCCGAAAGAGCCTCTTCAAACCCCATCTGTTCTCCAACAGCGCCTTCTGCCGGCCTCTTCTCGAGTCACCAGGATTACGACTCAGTTCCGGTTGCTCCGGAAGTGAAGCTTTTTGTTCCGGGGCGCGCCTCTGGCTGTTTGCACGTGGTTGCGTCTCCACAGTTCGAACCTATGCTGGCGGGGAAGTAATTTGAACTGTCTTCCCTGAGCTAGTGAGCCGAGCGGAGCCGGAGCCATGGAGGGTCAGAGCGTGGAGGAGCTGCTGGCAAAGGCGGAACGGGACGAAGCCGAGAAACTGCAGCGCATCACCGTACACAAGGAGTTGGAACTGGAGTTCGACCTGGGTAACCTGCTGGCCTCGGACCGGAACCCCCCTACTGACCTGCGGCGCGGAGGATCCACACCGGAGGCCGAACTGCGGGCCTTGGCGCGGGACAATACGCAGCTACTCATCAACCAGCTGTGGCAACTGCCGACAGAGCGCGTGGAGGAGGCGCTGGTGGCGCGGCTGCCGGAGCCCACCACTCGCCTTCCGCGCGAGAAGCCGGTGCCCCGGCCGCGGCCGTTGACACGCTGGCAGCAGTTCGCTCGCCTTAAAGGTATCCGCCCCAAGAAGAAGACCAACCTGCTGTGGGACGAGGTGAGTGGACAGTGGAAGCGTCGCTGGGGCTACCAGCGCGCCCGCGACGACACCAAGGAATGGCTGATTGAGGTGCCCGGCAGCGCCGATCCCATGGAGGACCAGTTCGCCAAGCGGGTTCAGGCTAAAAAGGAACGGGTGGCCAAGAACGAGCTGAACCGTTTGCGTAACTTAGCCCGCGCGCACAAGATGCAGCTGCCCAGCTCGGCCGGCTTGCACCCTACTGGACACCAGAGTAAGGAAGAGCTTGGCCGTGCCCAGCAGATAGCCAAGATCTCCACTGCTTCTGTGGGGCGCTTCCAGGAGCGGCTCCCGAAAGAGAAGGCGCCCCGGGGCTCGGGCAAGAAAAGAAAGTTTCAGCCCGTTTTCGGGGACTTCGCAGCAGAGAAAAAGAGCCAGTTGGAGATGCTACGAGTCATGAACAGCAAAAAGCCTCAACTGGACGTGACGAGGGCCACCAATAAGCAGATGAGAGAGGAAGATCAGGAGGAGGCGGCCAAGAGGAGGAAAATGAGCCAAAAGGGCAAGAGAAAGGGGGGCCGGCAGTGTCCTGGAGGCAAGAGGAAAGGGGGTCCACCCAGCCAGGGCGGGAAGAGGAAAGGAGGCTTGGGAGGCAGGATGAATTCCGGGCAGCCTGGCTTGGGCGGCAAGAGGAAAGGAGGGCACCACCAAGGAGGAAAGAAGAGGAAATAAAGTTCACCCTCCGCGCTGTAAACGCTGCCACAAACACACACCACCCCCACTGGTGCCTGTAAAACCAAGAACTATTAATGTTAAGATCCAAGTCCTGTAGGGGGATGAAGAAGAAAGCCACTGCTTTTGTTGAGCTTGAGATTTAAGGGATAGGATTGCCTTCCCCTAAAATAGTATGTAAATGTTGGACTTTATAGATTAATGGGGTTTTTTCCGACATCCAAGTCTGCTGAAGATTTAAAGGATGTGTTTGAGGACATAAGAGGGAGAATTTGGTCAAAACGGGAAATGACACTTTTTTTTATATAACTTTGGATATGGTGTGAGGGAGTTTGTTAAGCATTTTGTGACAAGCTTGTGTATTTATCAGAGGGGTGTTACAAAGATCTTATATTCAGAACTGACCTTAAAAGTAATTGTTGTGAAGTTATTTAATAAAAGTGGATCTGTATCTAATACTGGTTTTAAATCTTTGGCTATTGATAGGAATATCAAGTAAAGCCATTGACCTGGGTATCTGGCACAGATAATTTTTGTTTACTTTGTAGAAAACACAAAGCAGCTCAAAGAAGGGGAGCAGTTTAGTCAAGGAACTAGCATGAAAGAACCATGACATGGACAATAAGTGGGATTGACTTTGGAGGGGAGTGGGTAGGTGGATGGTGAAGAGGACAGAGGAAGGAAAAGGAGAATGGATGTAATACAACAGTAAAATTAAATTTAAAAAAACACAAAACAGCTAAATTATGATTTCCGCAGCACCACTGTAAAAAATATGTATTATCCTTTAGTATCAGTGTAATTTGTATTCCTGAAAAAAGATTTCCTGCTTTTCAACACTGAAAACATTAATTTGCTGGAAATGATAAATTTGGGCTTAACCAGATAATGGTAATAATTGTCATTAATCTAGAAAATACTCAAATTTTTCAACATTTCTGTCCCCAATTTATTTAAAATTTTAGGTAGGGTCTATTTTAGGAAGGTAGGAAACTTGCAAATGTCCTAATTGGGACATTATCTTTTGGTTAATTTGTCAAATTTGATCTAAGCTGGTTTGCTTAGGTGGTAAAATGTTTAGAGCTATTCTGGGTCTCTTTTTTTCCTACTTGAGCTCATTAACTCATCTTTGTAAAAATAAATGTCTCCTGAAAGGGATTCATAGTAGATTAGAATCTAGGGTGCTTTTGCTGACATTGCAGAGCTGAGAGCCACTGTACTCTGTTGTTTGATCTGAAAATTGATAGGAAGTTAAAATGGGGGACTAATTTTTTTGGTGGTGTCTCATTTTTATGAGATTACTTTTAGAAATTGCTATGGAAGACAATACTGATTTCTTACATGTTGCTTAAGATACATGCTCAGTTACTACATAGGATACTTTCTGATTAAGTTGAAATTGGGAATTGCCAACTTTCCCAAATGGAGGCACTTGGGGCTGCTAAGCCATCTCGGAGTATAGTGTTTTTCTGTTTTTTTAATTTTTAAAGATTTTATTTATTTACTTTTAGAGAGGGGGGAAGTGAGTATGAAAGAGGGAAACATCAGTGTATGAGAGATACACCGATTGGTTGCCTCTGACATGTCCCCAACTGGGGACCTAGTCTGAAACCCAAGCAAGTGCCCTGAGTAGGAATCAAACTGGTGGCCTTTTGGTTTGCAAGCCTATGCACAATCCGCTGAGCCACACTAACTAAGGCTCAGAGTAGAGTGTTTTGTTTTTTTAAGATTTTCTTTTTAGAGAGAGGGGGAGGAGAAAAACAGCAATGTAGAGATGCCTTTCACCTGCCTCCAGGTATGGAGCTGGCTGGATACCTGGCTTGCAACTTGATTATGTGCCCTGACTGGGAATCGAACCAGCCACCTTTGGGTTTGCAGGCCAGCGCCTATCCACTGAGCCACCAGCCAGGGCTTCAGATTATAGTCTTAATCATGGAAAATTTTAACTAGTTATGCAACCATTTACTGAAATCCCAAACAACCTCGTCCAAAGCCAAGTCATTTAGTGTATTTAACTTTTTAAAATTTCAACTTGGGGTGGGGGGGTCTTGTTGCAATTTTGTTTGGGTATTGTTTTTGCTTTTACTCTTGAGTTACCAGTTGAATACAGCAATACTGCAAGGCTTTGTAAAAAGGGGCCTTGGGCTTTTTGCAGGGTTCTTGTTTGTTAAAAGTTTAAATGGAGTGTCTTAATTTTTTCTTAAAGTACTTGTAAGAAGCCAGAATAGCATTTTAAAGAAATTAGTGGGAGAAAAGGCTTGCTTTTCCCATCCCCCACATGTGAAATAGAGGGTTTCAAGTAGAGGGACTTTTAAAGTATCTGAGACCTTACCGTGAAGTTACTTTTACAACAATTTTAAAGATGGATGGGAGACCTTGCGGCTGGGGCAATTGAGATTCCAATGCTTGGGAAAGTCAAGGCAGTGCTGAGCAAGGGAGGCGGGTGGGCAGTCGCCCCTGAGTGGGCGGGGTGGGGGCGCCGAATGGATTGGCCAGTGCAGGGGGCGGGCGGTGCAGGGATTGGCCAGTGCAAGGGGCGGGGCCATCGGGGAAACATCGCGCAGTCATGGCCGCTGCTGCCCGCTCCCGGGTGGCGCGCTTGCTGAGGCAATTGCACCGCGCAGCGTGAGTGCGGGGCCCGGCGGGCTGGCAGGGGACCCGAGGGTGCTGCTGTGCCACACAAACCCCGTGGGCATGGGCCACTTGGGCCCCGCCTAGTCTTCCTCAGGTTACTTTCGTTAACTTGGGGAACGAGCTGCTGCAGCTTTGCCCCAGGCCTGTGTGCGGCGGGGAGACTGTTGTCACCGAGCATGCCCTACAATCACGCACCGCCGGGTGAGGCAGGTTTGACCCGTTCTGTGTACAATTAAGGAAACTGAGGGCCAAAAAGGACAGTGCCTGGCCCTAAGTCATGGCAGGCAGTGCATGACTTGGCACAATGGTCGACAAATTCATAAATCCAATTAATGCCTTTATCCTGGGTGCATATTACGTGCCAAAAACTGTTCTAGGGGCCGGGGTACAAAGGTGAAACACTGGAGCAGTGCGAAGTGTGGTAGGATGTTGGATTGAGGGGACAGGGTTTGTGAAACGTGTCTGTGCGGAATGCAGCTGATTTAGGGTGTAGAAGAGAAGGAGCTGAGAAATCACCAGAAGCTTCACTCCCTGGCTTGTGCAGCGCTGTTGCAAACAGCAGGAGTGTTAAAATGCTATAACGTGTGGTTTCTCCTCCGTTAAGGGAAAAAAAAAAAACGCAAAGTACATAAACAGCTGCCTTATAAAATACTTGTTGGGTGTGCAGGTACAAAAGTGGGTCAGGGAAAACGGAAAAATGCGAGCAAACAGGTGGAGACAAATGAGGAGTTAAAGAGCACTAGAAAGGAATTTCAGGACAAGGGAAAAGCAGCACCAGAGGCCAGAGATGAAGAAAATCTTCACCTTCCATTCCAGCACCTTCATAGGAGAAGATGGTGAAAGACAATGAATAGAAAATAGAATTTATTTATTGGGCACTTAGCATGTGCCAGGCACTGTCCTACATACTTTACACTTACTACTTAATAGTAACTGTAAGCTTTACAACAACCCTAGGCAATATTGTATTGTAGCCTCGTATTACAAGAAATGAAGGCATGACAAAAAAGAACTTGTCCAGTGTCACACAGTTCAACAAATGACAGAGCCATAGGAACTCATATTCTAATTTCACAGTTCTTGTTCTCATCCCATGCCAAGGAGTATGAATTGTATCATGTGGATGATGGAAAATTATGGAAGCAATAATTCTCACCGGGAAACACTAATATCTTAAAATGCCCCATGAAAAAATAATTCTGTGGCCAAATAGATTTGGGAAACTGATCGCTGCTGCATAGCTCTCTTGGAGAGTCAGGATGAAGGGCTCTGAGAAGACTTGCAAGGGGAGAAAATGGTTAGCTGTATTTAAATTTATCCTAAACCTGTGTCATCATAGACTTTTTCACCAAGCAACACCATTCCAGTTCCCTGGAAGTATCAGGTAGATCATGTTTTTAGAATGGTTGCACGAGAAAGGAGTGTGGCATAATTAGAATTAAGTTAGTGCTTTCTGGCGGTAGTGTAGAGTGGAGAAGAAACATTAAAGGTAATTGTACCCCAGCTAAAAGGTGATGGCTTCAGACACCCAGGAGAGGAAGCTGGTAGATAGGAGAAATATGGAGGAGTTGGTTAAGATCAGCAAGATTTTTAGTGAGACAGGAGAAATTGAGGTTTCTGCCTGGGGCATCATGTAAACAGTGGGGACATTTATCAAAATAGCTCCTATAAGAGGTTTTGCTTTAGGAAGAAGGTGACTTAAGTCTTGTGCATGTTGAGTTGGACATGCCTCAGGTATGTCCGATGAAGACCCCAGCTGGGAGTTGAATATATTGTTTGCGGGCAAGTTGAGAATTCACCGTGAGTGTGGAAGCTAAGGCCTTGCCAAACTGTAGGCATAGAAGGAAA
Source organism: Noctilio leporinus (assembly GCA_004026585.1). Classification (NCBI taxonomy): domain Eukaryota; kingdom Metazoa; phylum Chordata; class Mammalia; order Chiroptera; family Noctilionidae; genus Noctilio; species Noctilio leporinus. Next base: position 328,679 of record PVIW01001186.1, read on the forward strand.
AGGCTAAGAATGAAGTCCTAGCAAGCAGCACTGTTACAGCCCAAGTAGCAAAAAGGTGCTTTGTTTGGCCTACACATTTTTTGTTTGGTTTTTTGTTTTTGCCTTTTGTTTGTTTGTTTGTTTTTTAAATAATTAGGCAAGGAGCAAGCAGCCAGTGTAGGAGGAAGAAAACCAGAGAGTGGCCCTGGTTGGTAGCACAGTGGATAAGGCGCCGGCCTGTGAACCCAAAGGTCGAAGGTTCGATTCCCCAGCCAGGGCACATAACAAGGTTGCAAACCAGGTCTCCAGTCAGGTCTGTGGCTGGAGGCAGGTGAAAAGCAACCATACATTGATGTCTCTCTCCCTCCCTGCCTCTCTCCCTTCCCCTCTTTCTAGAAAA